>CAKNYM010049655.1:113751-141092 GCA_932195095.1 Andricus curvator | reverse complement strand
CAACAAAAAAATTAATTCTTAACAAATTAGCTTAACTGATAACCAAGTAGTTGAATTTTCAACGAAAACAGATAAATTTTCAACCAAACAGTTGCATTTTTAAGCAAAAAATATTTAATTTTTACCAATGAGACGAATTTTCTACAAAATAGTTTCTACAAAGATTAATTTTCTAACAAAAAAGACAAATTTTCAACTAAAGTGATGAATCTTCAACAAACAAACAATAATAAATTTTTAACAAATTAGTTCAACTGTTAACCTAGTATTTAATTTTTTAACCCAAAAAGATAAATTCTTAACAAAAAATGTAATAGTTGATACTTCAATCAAAAAATATTTTTATTAAAAATGAAAAACAGTTGAGTTAATAAAAAACGAATTAATTTGACCAACAAGTCGAATTTTCTACTAAATAGTTAAATTCTCAACAACAACAGAAATATTTTCAACCAAGAAGATTATTTTCTTCAAAAAAAAAAAATCTTTTAAACTGTCTAAAATTGTTACTAAAATTTTGAAAAATCTTTCAAAATTAAAAAAATTGCCTGAAAATCTTCTAGATTTTTATCGAAATTTTTAGAAATCTTTTCCATTTTTTTTAATTTTCTTTAAAAATTAATTTTTCAACAGGAAAAATCATTTAAAATTCTCCCAGGAATATTGAGAAAAATTGTTCATTTTCTTGAAACCTTTCAAAATTCTTAAAAAGCTTTGAATTTTCAATTCGGAATCTTTATAAATTAACATTTGGTTTCAAATCTATTCAGATGCTTTCCAGTTTTTAGTTATTTTTGTATCTTTCCAAAACTTCTTAATATCTCTTAAATTTACATGAATATTTTCTGAAATTTGGTAATCTTGCAAAAAAATAAAAAGCTTTGCTTTAAACTCGTCTTCATTCTTTTCCGAAATTTTAAGAAATAATTTGAAATCTTTTTCAATTTTCTCTTAGAATTAATTTTTCATACAAAAAAATCATTTTAATTTTTCATAGGAATCTTAATAATGTTCTTTTTTTTTATTGAAATCTTTCAAAATTCTTATAAAGCTTATTTTTTCGAAATATACAAAAATCCATATCTTCTTTCAATTTTTTAAAAATCTTTTCAAGTGTTAAATTATTTTAAAATCTTTTTAAAGCTTCTAAATATTGAAAATTTTTTATTTAAAATCATTTACATCATTTTTCGATATTTTAGATGTTTTGAATTCTTTCTTAATTTTTTGTTAAAGTTCATTTTTCGAATTAAAAAATCATTTGAAATTTTCCCAAAACTCATAAGCATTTTTTTTGATTATCTTAAAATCTTTCAAAATTCTTATTTTTTTCGATATCACCAAAATCTACATTTCGTTTTCAATTTTTTGATATCTTCTGAAGATTTTATTTCTTAATTTTGTAAAAACTTCTAAAACTTTTAAATATCTTTTGAAATAATTCAGTTTTCCTTTGTAAAATTCTGCAAAATAAAAAAAAATTTCTTAAAGCCTCCCAGATTTTGTTTCGAAATGTTTTGAAATCTTCAAAATTCAATAACAATCTTTTAAAGTAAAACCTAAATCATTTAAATATAATAATAATAATAATGTCATTTTTTCATCTCTTTGAAAGTGTGAAAAAGTTTACAAATCGTGTGGTAGCAAAATGTTCAAAACAGAATTACTTCCCAATACTAAAAAATCATTTACAATTAAAATTTTCTCTTTTATCAGTAATGTTTATAAACATACAAAAATGAAAATTATCACGAAATAAAATTACTAATTTGGAAATTTTAATTTACAAAATTGATAGTGCAGAAAATTCGTAATCTTTATTTAAATATAAATAATAAAAAAATAGTAAATAATGAATAACTGATTCAATGAGTAAAAAATGCACTCGAATAAGAAAAATCATGCGTAAAACATAATATCTTTGCAAATAAAAGAAATGTTTTGTCGCAGATTTTGTTTGCAAATGCAAGTGTACAATGAGTGAAACCTACTTTTAAGTTCTTTTAATTATTAATTGTTCAATAATAATTTTTTTTTAATTTCAATTTGCGAGGTGCTACTTCTTTCTTTTGAAACTATAAAAATTAATGAAGCAAAAAATTATCTCGAGTAAAAAATATTTGTTTTTAACAATAGTAATTACTCATGAGCATCTATATATGTTACATACTCATATCTTGTTGAGATATCTGATAAAAAAAACTTTAGGGTCTGATATGAATTTTACACATGTTCAACCTATCAGAATTACTCTGACTTTGTTTTTACTGTTTTATTGCTTTTACTGCCTTATTTGTTTTAATTGTCATAACTCTGCTTGCTTCAATGAAGATTACAAAATTAAAAACATAGATTAGAAGTGAAACTAAAAAAAAACTAAACGGAAATCAATTTTGTAAAAATTTCCCCAAATTTTCCCCCTTTCTTCCTTTTTTACAAAGTTCCGAATTATTTTTTAAGAATCATAAATTCATCAATTCATAAAATCCTAAATTCTTTTTGATAATACCAATTTCAGATGATCCCTAAACAGGAAAAATTAGCAGATTTTTCACGAAAATAGGAGAATAAATTGTTTTAAATAAGATGAATGTATTTACTAATATTAAATTAAAAATTAGAAATTCTTAATATCGCAAGTAAAAAATATTGCATTTTCAACAAAGCAGATTACTTTTGAGCTCAATAATGGAATTTTCAACCAAAAAGATTAATTTTCTACAAAAAAAAAATTTTAAGAAAGTAATCAAATATTCAACCAAGTAGATAAATTTAAAAAAAATTTAGTCAAGAAAGAGGAATTTTCTACAAAACAGTAGAACTTTCAACCTGAAAATATGAAATTTTAACAACAAAATTTTTAAACTCAAAAAGATTTATTTTCAACTAAGCGAGATGATTTTTCAACTAAATAATCGAATTTTCAAACAAAACAGATTAAACATCAACCACAAAAATTATAATTTTTAATCAAATAATTTAATCGTCAAGCTAAAGGAATTTTTTAGAAGACTGTTAAATTTTCAACCAAGAAAGAAGAATTTTCAACAAAGAATTTTTCAACCAAAAAATACGAATTTTCAATCCAGGGGAGCGAATTTCCTTTCCAAAGGACGATTTTTGAACAAAACAGTTGAATTTTCGAAAAATACATGATTTAAAAAAAATCTTTGAATATTCAACCGAAAAAGAAGAATTTTGAACCAAATAATTGAATTTAAAAAAAAAAACTAATTATCAACCACACAGTTGTATTTTCAGGCAAATAGTTGAACTTTCCAAGGAAAGGGTCAAATTTTAATAAAAATAGTTGAATTTCGAACAAAATAGTTGAATTCTCAACCTAAAAATATGAATCTTCAACCAAATGATCGAATTAAAAAAAAGATGAATCTTCAACCCAATAGTTAAATTAAAAAAAAAAAAAAAAAAAAAACAATATTATACTTCAGCCAAAAGCAGTTGCATTTTTGAACAAAAAGTTGAATTTTCAAGCCAAAAAAAACGAATTTTTAAAAAGACAATTGAATTTTCAAACTGAAAAGATTAATTTTCAACCAAGAACTTGTCTACCAAAAAAGGTGAATTTGCAATCGAAAGGGATGAATGTTCTATCCAAAAAGATAAGTTTTCAGCAAAATATTTGAATGTTAAAGAAAGATGACTTATTAACAAAATCGTTGAATTTTCAGGGTGGCGACTTGACCGGGAAACCGGGAAATGACCTGGAATTTTATTGACCGGGAAAAAACCGGAAAATGACCGGGAATTTAATTTAAAAACCCGGAATTTACTTCTGATCATAGCAAAATTCAAGAAATATAATTTCACATTGAACAGGGAATGTTTTACATGGAATAAGAATTTTTTAAAGGAATTATAATTCGGATTGAGAAAAAAGGAATTAAAAAAAATCCCTCTTTCAAGTCAGAATTCGTCACAATTTGAAAGTTCCCTCTTCTAAATTTTAGGTAATAAAAGTACTTCAAGCAGTTTTCGTTTTTTAGTTAGAAATTCAACTACTGGGTTAAAAGTTAAACTTTTGTTAAAAATTAATTTATCTTTTTTTGATGAAAATTCAACTATTTGGTTGAAAATTGATATTTTCCATTTAATAATTAAACTATTTGTTTGAAAATGTATGTACTTTGTGGAAAATTCATCTATTTTTGTAGACAATTAAACTTTATGGTTGACAATTCATCTTTTTGGCATAAAATTAAACTATTCCAGTTAAAGATTCATCATTTCAGTTGAAGATTCATCATTTTATTTGAAAATTCACCAGTTTGGTTGAACATTAATTTCTTCAAACGAAAATTTAACTGTTCCATTCTGAGTTGAAAATTAAAAATTTCAAGTTCGGAATTCCACAATTTGGATAAAAATTTGTCTTTTTAATTGAAAATTTAACTATTCCGATGAAAATTCATGTATTTTGTTAAAAAATCGATTTTTTTGTTGGTAAAAAATTATCTTATTTTTCTTTGAAAGTTAATCTTCTTGTTTAAAAATTCAAGTATTCCAGTCAAATATTTATTATTTTAGTTGAAAATTCATCTTTTAGGTTTGAAATAAAATTATTTTGTTGAAAGTTAAGCTCTTTTGTTAAAAATTAATTTTTTTTTTAGTTGAAAATCCATCGTTTTAATTAAAAATTCATTTCTTTGGTTGAAAAATGAGCTGTTTGATTGAAAATTTTGTTTTTTCTTTGTATGTTTTTTGGTTGAAAAATTTTTTTTTTTTCAACTGAAAATGTAACTATTAATCCAGTTGAATATTTCATAATTTTAGTTCAAAATTCATGTCTTTGGTTGAACATTCATTTTTGACTAAAAATTTGATTATTCAATTTTTGGTTGAAAAATTATCTTTGTGAGTTGAAAATTCGTCTTTTTTGGTAGAAATTAATCTTCTTGGTTGAAAATTAATCTTTTTAGTCAAAAATTCAATTATTCTAGTTAATGATTCATCATTTCAGTTAAAAATTCATCTTTCTTGTTTGAAATTCAACTATTGCAGTTAAATATTTACAATTTTATTTGAAAATTCATCCCTTTGTTTGAAAATTTAACTATTATTTTGAAAGTTAGTTTTTGTTGTTGTTAAAAGTTAGTTTTTTTTTGTTGAAACTAATTTTTTTAACTGAAAATTTAACTTATTCCAGTTGAAAATTCCATAGCTCTTGTTGAAAATTCATCTGTTTGGTTAAACATTAATTTTTTTAACTTGAAATTTAATTATTAAAATTTTGGTTGAAAATTTATCTTTTTTTAGTAAAAATTAATTTTTTGTTTTGAAAATTGAACTATTTCAGTTAAAGATTCATTGTTTTAGTTGAAAACTCTTATGTTTGGTTTACAAATAATTTTTTAAACTAAAAATGTTACTATTCCATTTTCGATTGAAAATTATTATTTTTTCAGTTCAAAATTTAACTATTTGGTTGAAAATTTGTCTTCTTTTATTAAAACTTCAAACCTTTCTTTAAAAGTTAATGTATTTGGTTGAAAAATTGTATTTTTGGGTAGAAAATTAATCTTTTTATTTAAAATGTAATCTTCTTTAAAAATTCGTCTTTTTGGTTGAAAATTCGAGTGTTCCAGTTAAATATTCATCATTTTAGTTGAAAATTTATATTTTTGGTTGAAAATTGAACTATTTGATTGAAAATCCGTTTTTTTTGTTGAAAATTAATTTTTTCAACTGAAAGTTTAACTATTCCATTTTTTTGTAAAAAATTGATATTTTTTAGTGGAAAATTTAAGTATTTTTTTCAAAATTCATTTATTTTGCAACGTTTTGCTCTGTTGTGTTAGAAGATGTTTAGAACGAACGTCATGAATTAAAATAAATGTTTGCGTTTTGCGGCAAATATAAATATGTTACTTTGAGTTGACCGGGAAAATTGAAAAACTTGACCGGGGAAAACCGGGAAATGACCGGGAATTTGAAATCGTCCGCCGAATCGCCACCCTGAATTTTCAACCTACAAAGATGAATTTTCAACGAAATAGTTGAATTTAAAAGAAAATTAATTATCAACCAAACAGTTGCATTTACAACCTAAGAAATAAATTTTTAAGCGAAAGGGACGAATTTTCAACAAAATAGTTTGATTTTGCAAAAAAGGATGACTTTTTAACAAAATTTTTGAATTTTCAACCTACAGAGATGAATTTTTAACCAAATGGTCGAAATTTCAAAAAAAAAAAGGATTAAACTTCAACCAAAAACAGTTGCATTTTGAACCAAATAGTTTAATTTCCAAGTCAAGAAAGCTATTTTTTTGAAGACTGTGTATCTTTCAAACTAAGAAAACGAATTTTCTATCCAAAAAGTCGAATGTTCAAGAAAACAATTTAATTTTCAACCAAAAAAGATAATTTTTTTTAACAAAATAGTTGAATTTGCAACTAAAAATGTAATAGTTAATATTTCGATCAAAAAATGTTAATATTCCAATTAAATTCTAAACTAAAAACACTAAATATTTAATTAAAAAAGAAATTGCTCAGTTCAAATCAAATTTATTAAAAAAAAAAAAATCGAACAAAGAGACGGATTTTCAACTAATAAAATTAATTTTTAACGACGTAGTTCAACTTAAACTACTTTAAAAGTTCTACAAAACGATGTTTAATTTTTTTCCGGAATCCTTAGGAAATTTAACATATTTATGTAAATCAGCTTTTATTTGACACGATGACCGTGACGGAATTTCACAGCAATTTACAGACTTCGTGACTATATGAGTTCAATGCAATTCGTTCTTATCTTCATAGACGAAGAGTAGAACGCAAGTGCACGAAGGTGTGGATGCGTGTTCAAATTAGTTCATGCGGTTCTTTTTCATATCCTTATTGTTATATGGATTCATATAAGGAAGCGGAAAATTATCACAGAAAACACTGGGGGTTCCTTTGGAGACCCCAAAAAAGTTCCTTTGGAAACCCAAGAGGGTTCCTTTGGAAAACCAAAAGGGTTCCTTTGGAAACCCAGAATAGTTCCTATGAGACGCAAAAGGATTCCTTTGGAGACCCAAAATAGTTCCTTCGATGACCCAAAAGGGTTCCTTTGGAGACACTTTGACTGAGGGATTTTAAAAATTCCAGTCATTATACCTATTCTAATTGCGATAATGTTTTGTACTTTAATTCTATTCTATAAATTATGTCTCTATTAAAATTGGGCTCCTTTGGAGGTCCAACTGGAGTCGCCTTTGGAACAAATTCATGATTTTGGGTATTATTATTCCTCTATTTCCCTATTTTTTGAAAAACTGCAAACTCAACATATTAAAAATTACAGGATTCAAAATGCAAATATTAAAAATTTTGAAAATATGTGGCACTATTTTAAATAAGAAATGCTCAAAAATGAAACTTTACAAAATTCAAATTTCAATTTGTTCAAGACTTGCAAATTTCAATTGAAAACTGTAATAATTCAAAAATGAGAAGCATTTAAAATTAAGGAATATTTTTTTTATATTTTTGAAATTCAAAGCTATTAAAATCTTTGAAATTTTAAAGTTTGAGTTGTCAAAAATTGAACAAATTAAATTTTATTGTGATTGAAATTAAACAGATTCAAAATCGATTCGAAAAGATTCAATTTGTAACATTTTGAATTTTTAAAGTTCTACAATCTCACGCGCTTTAATTTTTAATTTCATACCAGACAAAAGACAAAAGAATAAAGAATTCTGATTTTAATTATATAAATTTTTCTATTTAATTAGACCTTTTGAGATTGTCGAAGAAACGCATTTTCAAGGATTTAAATTTGAAATCATTTAACTTTATATCCCTTCAATTTTAAATTGTCCGATTTTTAAACTTTCAATCTGAAATTTATTAATTTAAAATTTTCTATTTTAAAACTATTTACAAATTAAACGTTATTTAAAACTTAAAGAACGATATTGCGCAATTGTGAGAGATGAATTTGCACAAACAACTTCAAGGTTATTTATTATCTCAATTAAGCGTTTCGCGTAAACACTTTCAAGGTTACATTTTGATTTGTTCTTTCATTTTCTAAATTTTCTACATCAGAATATAACCTTGAATGTGTTTACGCAAAATGCTTAATTGAGATAATAAATAACCTTGAAGTTTACGCAAATTCGTCTCTCACAATTGCGCAATATTATTTTGTGACATAATCGGGACTCTCCTAGAATATTCTAAAGACTTAGCACGGACACAAACCACTTCAGCTGCAGAATTTCATCGATGTCGGTAAGGTAGGAATCTTGATATGGAAGCGGCCCTGCCTATCCGCTTATATTGTTCCAAATATGGCTGACAAGCGGGACAATCTGGACAACGAGCTGTGACTTAGGAAACTTTTGAAAAAAACAACTGAAATTGACAGGACGTAATGTTTGAAATCTTATCTTTAATTCAAGCCGATAAAACTTAAAAAATATTCACGGGTTCCCAGGATATGATAACAAGTTTCCAAGCGTGTCTGTGTCGAATTTCAGTCGGCGATCACTGCTGACTGGCATCGCTGGTTACGCCGACTGCAACCCGACCCAGACGCGCTTGGACATTTTTAGTCATAACTCGGGAACCCATTAAGATTTTTTAAGTTTTATTAGCTTATATTAAAGATAATACCTCAAAGACTATGTTGTATAAATTTCAGATTTTTCTACAACTTTGCTAGAGCATGTCTCAGGCTGAATTCGAGTTACAAAATTCGATAAATTCTTGTTTTTTTTTTAACTTTTCACGTGGTCTATTTTCTTGAAGCAATCAAAAATATCTCTATGAGGAGGTATTCGACGTTGAATTTAATAATCTTTCGAACAGTTTTTTAAAATAGTTTCTCGCTCTATTTTTGAACGAGTAATCACGTTTCAAAGGCAGCAGTGACTTTTGAAGTGAAACTTCTTTTGGGACGGAAGTGAATTGGAAAAAACGACCAAACGACCGACCGAGCGAACGTATATCTCCTCTTCGACATCCCCAATACTGCCACGCTATACTTTCTATACCTTGTCTCTATATTCGCGTCTCCCTTTTGTACGACGATTCGCAATCGCTCTAAAGACTCCTCTTCGGTATCCCCACTACTGCCGCGCTTCGCAAAGCACGTATATGCTCTCTCTCTTCTCTCTCTCTGCACTCTCTTACTACGCGATCTCCTCAAAACTTATGAGGATTCCTCACGAAAAATTCCAATGTTAATCCATCAAAGTTTCACTTCTGCATTTTTTAAATTTCGCGGGAAAATGCATCGCTTGAAATTGGAAAGGGTGCCAAATTTAAATGAAAAATATGAATTTTTAACCAAATAGTTAGTTGAATTTTCAAACCAAAAGATTAATTTTCTACCAAAAAAGAATCATTTTCAAAAATGTCATGAATTTTCATCTGAAAAAAATCAATTTTCAATCAAAATTAGCATAGTTAAAATGTCAGAAAAATAAATGTTCAACCAAAAATGAAGGAATGTTAAAAAAAAATTTTTTTTTCATAACAAAAATTTTTTTTTTTACCAAAAACAGAAGAATTAAATTTTCAGTTAAGACACTCAATTTTCAAACAAAAAAATGAATTCTCAACAAAATAATTCAATTTTAAAGTAAAAAAGATACATTTACAAACCAAAAATATAATATTTCAATTTGCAGTTAGAAAAGTAAATTAAAAAAAAACACGAGTTTTCAGCAAAATGAATTAATTTTCAACTAAAAATATAAATTTTCAAGCGAAAATGGAATAGTTATATCTTCAGCTAAAAAATTAATTTTCAACTAAAACAAAACTAATTTTCAACCAAGAAATTATTTTTTAATCACAATGATGAATTTTCAACCAAAAATATGAAATTTTGTCCAAATAGTGGATTTTTCAATTCAAAAGATAAATTTGAGATTAACAAAAAAAAAAAAAAAACGAATTTTCAACAAAACATTTTTTTTCAATGAAAGAAATGAATTATTAACAAAAAATAGAATAGTTTAATTTTTTACCAAACAGATCATTTTTTAACGGAAAAGACTACATTTCTATCAAAAAAGGTAAATTTCCACAAAAAAGGGAATAGTTAAAGTGAATTTTCAACTAAAGTGATGAATCTTCAAGTAAACAAAATTTAATTTTTAACCAAATACATGAATTTCAAACTGAAAAGATAAATTTTCTAACAAAAATAAAGTAGAATAATTTTCAGTTAGTAAAATAAATTTTCAAACAAAAAACAAAAACTAATTTTTAACCATAGAAATTAATTTTTAACCAAAAAGATGAAATTTCAACTAATCAGAGTACTCTTTTAGCATAAAAACGACGGATTTTCAACAAATAGTTAAATTTTGAACTTAAAATAGAATAGGCAAATTTTCAGTTTAAAAAAAAATAATAATTTTCAACCGAAAAAAAGGAATTTTGAAAAAAAAATGGTAAATTTTCAATCAAATTTATGAATTTTCAACTAAAATTATGCATATTTAATTGGAACAAATGAATTTTCTAAAAAAAAAAGTATTTTTAACCAAATAGTTTAATTATTTTAAACTAAAAAAGAGCAATTTTTTACAAAAAAGGGAAGTTATATTTCCAGTAAAAAAAATTAATTCTAAATAAGAAAAGTCTCATTTTCAACCAATAAGATGAATTTTGAACAAAGTACATGAATTTTCAACCAAATATTTGAATTTTTAAAGGAATTCCCATCCAAAAGGATGAATTAGTCACCAAGAAGATTTAATATTCTCCCACAAAATTCGAGTTTAAATAAAATACAGGAATTTTAAAGAAGATATTTTAATTTTCAACTTGAGAAGATAAATTTTGAACCAAACATGTACGAGTTAAATTTTTAGTTAAAGCAATTAATTCTCATCTAGAAAACATAATTTTCAACAAAACAATTAAATTTTGAACAAACGAAGGCGGTTTCAACCAAAATGATGAAACATCAACCAAATGAATAAATTTTTAACAAATTAGTTTAAATCGTCAACCAAAACAGATCAATTTTCAACCATAATAATAACATTAATTTCAACATTAATTTATCAAAAATTTATTTTTTCACTCTAGAATGTTTTTTTAAAAATAGATGTAATAATTATGATATATATTTGTTTAAACAATAAATGCTTTAAATTCTTTTTAATGCTCTATAAATGCTCTGTTCGAGCTTAAATGCTGAGCATATTCTCGAGAGCATTTGCTCAACATAAGTCAGATTTTCAACAAAATACATGAATTTTTTCAGATAGAAAATATAAATTCTTAACTAAAAATAAAAGAGTCACATTTTCAGCTACGCAAATAAATTTTAAACCAAAAAAAAAACGAAATTTCGACCAAAGAAATAAATTTTTATTCAAAAATAGAATAGTGTGGCCCCACTACGACACACTTGCTTATAGTATTCGCGCTGATCGTACCGATTCATTCTAACGGTAGTCTATTTATTAAAATTATTTAATTAAAAAATTTCTTCGAACAATTAATTTTCCTGTGTTAAAGATAAGTTACTTTTTTTGACTAGACTATTAATAGTTCATTCTTGCCGGGTTTTCCTTTACTTTCACGTAGATAAAGGAATAAATAATTCTGATTTCAATTATAGACATTTTTACCATTTAATTAGACCTTTTGAGATTCTTGGAGAAACGCATGATTTTCATACAAAACGTGCTAAAAGAAATAATTAGCCGTGACTGATAACAGGTTGTTTGAATCGCGTTGGACTTTTCCGGAATTTCTAGTCGGTAGCCGCGATTCCATCATTCGCGGAGCTTGAACTATACTGAGGAAAGTACGCTCTCACCCGCTTCCTGCACAATGGCACTTTCGGTTTCATTCCTGGCGATTGTTCGCAACTAAAGGATCCCACGTGGACTTTTTATGCTTCTTTTTTTTTAAATTTAATTGAGCCACTCCTCACTTGAACCCACGAATCGTGATTTTCAGAATAGATACATCGTTTGCGATTCAAAAACAATGAGACTCGCAATTGATAAACAAAAGGAGTCAATGTCCCGTTTCGTTAGAATTACAGGTTTCCTAATAGGGTCATCAACTAATTTTTTTTTATTTTTGCATATTAAATTATATGATCTAAAATCACGTAGCACGCCGTCAAACACTTGTAAATAAGCCGGGCGATTCAAGTTTTTTTTCATAAAAATGTAAAAAAACAGCGCTACCCGTGCAGAAATTTCAGAGTGGCCCTGGTCGGGGCCAGATCTGGCAAAATCTGGCCCCAATCGGGCATCCCAGTTAGGACCAGACTCGAAATGAAACGCCTAATCCGATCAGGGCCTGACTGGGGTATCCATAAGGAAGGCCCGATCTGGCCCTGAACAGGCCCCTTCTAATTTTTATTCATAAGAATATTATTGAAATATAATTTATTTAATAAAGAAGTAAACAATTAATTAAGAATATTAAACATTATATAAATATTTTGAACAATATTCTGAAACAATATTCTGAATGAAGATTTAATTACTTGGCTGAGAGTTACTCTTTTTTAAAAATTAATTTTTTGTTGTTAAAGATTCATCATTTTAATTGAAAGTTCATCTCCTTGGTTGAAAAATGAGCTATTTTGTTAAAACTTTGTTTTTTATTTGGCTGAAAATTAATTTTTTTACTGAAAATTGAACTGTTCTTGTTGCGACTTTAACTATGTTGTTGAAAATTTGTTTTTTTTTTCTGTTGAAAATTTTTTTTTACTGAAAATGTAACTATTCAATATTTGGTTGAAAAATTATCTTTTTTAGTTGAAATTGGTAGAAATTAATCTTGTGGATTGAAGATTAATCTTTTTGTTTGAAATTTAATGATTCTAGTTAAAGGCTCATCATTTTAGTTGAAAATGCATGTTTTGAGTTTCAAATTCAACTATTCCAGTTGAAAATTCATCACTTTGTTTGAAAATTTTTTTTTTCTACCGTGAAATGCAACTATTCCAATTGGAAATTATATCCTTTCAGTTGAAAATTCATCTCTTTGGTTAAACGTTAATTTTTAACTGAAAATTTAAATATTCAATTCTTGGTTGAATATTTATCTTTTCAATTGAAAATTTATGTATTTTATTGAAAAATCGTGTTCTTTAGTAAAAATTAATCTTCTTGGTTGAAAATTCATCTTTTTGGTCGAAAAATTAACTATTCCAGTTAAAGTAAGAAAATTCATCTTCTTGGTTGGAAGTTAAATTAAATTTATTTTAAAAATAAATCTTGTTTTTTTTTGTGGAAAATTAATTTGTTTGACTGAAAATTTAACTGTTCCTTTTTTGGTTGAAAACTTATATTTTTTAGTTCAAAATTCAGCTATTTGTTTGAAAATTGATCTTTTTGGTTAAAAATTCAACTATTTGGTTAAAAAATCATCTATCTTTTTCAAAATCCAAATTTTTACCTGAAAAGTTACGAATTTTAATCGGTTTAAATTGAATTTCATATAGTGTCCACATTAATTTTACCAAAATATGCACTGAATTTTAAGTATAAGTAGATAAAATAAAAATTTGTTTGAATTATTATTCAAATTCATGGACTTTAAGTGACAAATTCAAAAAATGATTAATTATGTTTTTAGTATTATTTAATTATTTAATTAATTGATCGTGCTAAAATATTTAAGAATATCTTGTAATATTAATTGAATTCCTAGAAACTGAAAAAAAAACATTATTTATAATAAACTCACGAAACTGTATACATATTCCGAGTCGATTTTTTTAAAATATAAGAAATATTTGAATGGCTCCATGCTATGAAAAATTGTACCTGGAAAAAACTTGAGATACCTGGAAAAAACCTGGAATTGTCAGGGAATTTTTCTCCAGGATTTGAGTAGACACCCTGTGTTTGTTGAAAGTTCAACTTTTTGGTTGATAATTCAACTATCTTGTTAAAAATTCATATATTTTGTTGACAAGTCATACCCTCGTGGGTATAAAATTATTCTTGTTTGTTGAAAGTTCAACTTTTTGGTTGATAATACAACTAGCTTGTTAGAAATTTATCTTTTATATCGAAAATTTCTTCATTTATTTATTTTAATGTCACTGTTTTCTATAATATTAGACTTTTCAGTTTAAAAACTTTACTCTTTTGTTGAAAAATCAGCTTTCATTGCGGAAAAGTTAGCTTTTTTGGATGTAAATAAACTTTTTTGATCAAGAATCAACTGCTCTATAAAAAATTTGTTTTTCTTCTTGAAAATTCTAATATTTGATTGAACTTTAATCTTTTTTGTTTGAAAATGCGACAATTTGATTGAAAAGTTTTTTGGCACGTGGAGCAACGTATAAAAAAGTGAGGTTATAATGCCAAAAAGTTTTCGACGCTTTCTCGAAGTTCACTGTCGGAAATCTTATAGAGCTGGATAATTCTAGTTTGATATGACCACCTCAACCCGGTCTAAAAACTTTGCGTAAATGATTAACGAGGTTAATTGAGAATTATTTAAAGCGATTTATCCATATGACTTTACCGGTTTATCTGTTTCCTGTTCGTCACTTTTACAAAGTTTCCAAATGTCGCTCGTTGCCAAATAATCGAACGGAAGTCTAATCGAATACATTCGAGATTAGCGCGGCAAATTCAAATCTAAATAATTATAAACTCTAAACAGATTTAAAAAATACCTACAATAATTAATACTAACTTGATAATTATATATTTATTAAATAATTTAATGCGTCCGTAAACATACATTTTTAGACATTTTTTTCAAATGAATTTAAGCTTTTTTTAGTTTTTTCTCGTTTCTTATATTCTTTGCATATGAGAAGTTAAATTAATTAATTAACTTCAGGTTAGTCACTGAAATTAAAATTAGTTGAATATTCACTAATTAAGACAGGGAGTAATTTTAATTTTATTTAATTTTAATTTTTAAACTAACTATAAATTAACTGAGGGTAGCTCGATGTGGACTTCTACGAAAGTTTAAGTTATTTGCTTAAAAACTTAATTCTGTATCTGAAAATTTAACTAATCTATTTTTTGTTGAAAATTTTGCTTTTTTAGTTAAAGATTTATCTATTTTGTTGAAAGTTTGGCTTTTTTGGTAGAAAATTAACCTTTTTAGTTAAAATTTATGTATTTTATTTTATTTCTTTAGTTAAAAAATAGTTTTTTCTTATTAAAAATGAATTTTTCAAACTAAAAATTTAACTCAATTTCTTTTCGAGATTCTTTTTCATAACAAATTGAATCTTTTTGGTAAAAAATTAATTTTTCAGTTGAAAATTCATTTTATTTGCTTAAAAACTTATTTCTCTAACTAAAAATTAAACTATTCTATACTTTGTTAAAAATGTATGTTTTTTAGTATCAACTTTAGTATCAACTTTTTTGGTTGAAGATGCAACTATTGGGTTGATAATTCCATTAAAAATAAAAAATTTTTATGCAAAATTCATGTACTTTCTTAAAAATTATTCTTTTTTTGGTAGAAAATTAATCTTTTTGAAATTTAAGAATTTTAAATTAGATTAAAATCAAATTCAAAATCCCATTTAACGTTTTTTTCTTCAGGAATTCTATACATTAATCTTTTTGGTTGAAATTTTTATTTCTTGTTGAAAATTATTTTTTATATTGAAAATTAATTTTTTTTAATAAAAATTTAAAAATTATTTTTTTTTTAACTAAAAATTTAAATATATTCCATTTTTCATCAAATTTTTCTTATAGCCACTACATCTTTTCGGTCGAAAATTAATTTGCTTGGTTGAAGACTTAACTAATTTGTTGAAAATTTATTTTATTTGTTTAAAAGCTTATTTTTCTGACTGAAAATTAAACTATTCTATTCTTTGTTTAAAATGTATGTTTTTAGTTGAAAATTTGCCTTTTTTTTATAGAAAATTCATCTTCTTGGTTGAAAATTCACCTAATCGGTGAAATGTTTGTTTTTGTTTGAAGATGCATTATTTTAGTTGAAAGTTCATTTCTTTTGTTGAAAATTGAACAAATTTTGTTGAAAATATCTTGTTTTTTTTGTAAATTGTACATTAATTTTTTAACCTACAAATGTAACTTTCCCATTTTTTTTTTTTGCTGAAAATTAATCTTTTTATGTCAAAAATTGGTCTTTATTGGTAGAAAACTAATCCTGTTGGTGGAAATTTTTTCTCTTTTGATTAAAACTGCAATTTTTTTGGTTAAAAATTAACCTTTTTGTTGAAAATACGTATTTTTGGATTGAAAATGCTGTCTTTTGGCTTGAATGTTCAACAATTTCTTTGACATTTTTTCCTGTCTTGGCTAAAAAATCTTTATTTGTTGAAAATTCGTCTTTTTGGTTAGAAAATTTATCTCTTTGGTAGAAAATTAATAATTTCGGGTTGAAAATCAACTGTTTTGTAGAAATTTTTTTTTTTTGTTTGTTAAAAGTTTACCTACCTTTAGTTTCAGAATTGCAGCTTCATCATTTTTAGTTTAAAATTCATCTCTGGTTCAAAATTCACCCATTTATTTGAAATTTTTTTTTACTGAAAATTAATCATTTTTAGTTGAAAATTAAATTATTTGTTTGCAAATTGATGTATTTTGTAGAAAATTTGTCTTTTTTGGTGGAAAATTAATTTTCTGTGTTGAAAATTCGTTGTTTTGGTCAAGAAATTATCTTTGTGGGTTAAAAGTTAAACTATTTGGTTAACAATTGAACTATTTTGTTGAATCTTTTTTTTTTTAATTCAACTCTGGTTGAAAATTTAAATATTTTGTTGAAAACTCGTTTTTTGTTGTTGTTGAAATACCAACTATTTAAGTTTTCGATGAGAATTCGTTTTTTTTCTGTCGAAAGTTCCAATTTTCGTTTTGAAAATTCAACTAAAATCATCCATTTTGGTTGAAAATTCAACTGTTTGTTGAACATTCGTCTATTTCGACAGAAAATTCGTCCTTTTGGATTTAAAATTCTCCTTTTTTGTTAAGAATTGAATTGGACGCAAATATTTAATTCTTTAAACAATTATTTATTTAAACAATTATTAGTTATTCAAAAAATTATTATTTGTTTAAACCATTATTATTTGTTTAAAAAATATTCCTTTTCCAGTAATCGTGAAAATTTATTATTTTTCGGGATAAATGATAAATCATACAGCTTATGAATATCAAAAGTACTATTTTTTGTTTCACATATTTTTCAATTGTTTAAACAATTTCTAATTATATAATTTTTTTCTACCAAATAATGAAAAGTTGTTATTTTCTGGAATTAATGACACAATTAACCAATGTTAAATATAATATTTTTTATTTAGGATATTTGGAATTGTTTAAACAAATAATAATTGTATAAACCATTATGAATTAGTTACAAAATACTTGGCAACTTGTCACTTATGAAATATTTTTTGGCTGAAAATTCAACTGTTTCTTTACGAATTAACTTTTTTGTTGAAAATTTATCTTTTTTAGTTGATAATTTATTTATTTGTTTGTCATTAACTTTTTTGTTGAAAATTTCTCTTTCTTAGTTGAAAATTCATGTAATTAGTTGAAAATTTGTCTTTTTTGGTAGAAAATTAATCTTCCTCGTGTAAAAAATATTATTTTAGTTGCAAATTTAAGTATTTAATTCAAAATGAATCTTTTTTTATTGAAAACTCGTCTAATTGGTTTAAAGTTCAACGACTTTGTAAAAAATTCATGTTTTTAAGATTCACCCCTTGTTTGAAAATTTTTTACTTTCTAATTGAAAATTCATCTTTTTGAATAGAACATTAATCTTCTTTGTTGAAAATTCATCTATTCAGTTGGGGAATCAACTATTTCGTTGAAAATTCCATTTTTATTTATTGAAAAGTAATTTTTTAAATTGAAAATTCAACTATTCCATGTTTAATTGAAAAATTATCTTTTTTGATTGAAAAATCAACTAATATCTCGTTGAAAATTCATGTATTTCGTTGAAAATTTAACTATTTGTTTGAAAATCAATTTTTTGTATTAAAAAATAATCTAATTGTCGAAAACTCAACTGGCTTCTAAAAAATTTGTCTTTTTGGCTGTAAATATAAATGTAAACCTAAATATATTTCTCTCAATGTAAGTAGTTCAAAATTCGGAAAAACGTGATTTTTTGGATCATTTTCAAAAAATTTCATTGATTGTGAAAAAGTGTGAATACAAAAAATATGCGTTTCAGTGAGATCTAAATTTTTTATCTACTCTATTTTTGCCTCAGAACAAGATTTTTTCAAGATTATTGCAAACAATTTTTTTTTAACAAAAAATGTTGATAACTTAATTTCTATTACCCTGCGACACTCATATTTTATGGACTTTAAACTGGAATGAAAAAGAAATCCCTGTGCCTTGTATCAAGTCAGTATTTTTGGGTGACCTTTTATGAAGTAAAAACAAAAATTAATTTCCTAATGCAAATGAAGTTAGTTTATTTCGTATTTTGTTATTTTTTTTGATTAAAAAAAATTAATCACAATAATAATCTACTAATTATAATTAATAATATATTTATAAATAATAAATAAAATATTTTTTATATTAAAATTTTAACTTATTCTAATAATTTTTACTTTACCACTATTTTAATTATTATTAATTAATCATATATAAATGTAAAATTTAATAAAAAATGTTATACAATTTTATAATATTCCCAATTTAATAATTAAAAGATTTATATTAAATATAAATTTTTAAATAAAAAAAATTTTTTTAATAGCAAGTACTGAAAATAAAAATAAAAATAAATTTTTTTTTGATAGAGAAAAGAATGTTTAAAGACTACAATTTCTTATGTATTTTCTGGTATTCTGATCTGCACAATTAATTACTAACCATGAGGCTAGTGTAATAAAATTTGCACTAGCCATAAAATGAACATTTCAACACATCATAATGGGCTCTTGTAATTTTCTAAAGAGTGCTAATTGCTGGTGTGATATCCCATTAATTGAAATAAGCGTTGAGTGCATTTTCTACATAGTTTCAAAGGAGAAACGATTTTTAATATTTAATTTAGGAAATTAAATAAATTAAGTCAATTTTCTACTTTTTCCAAATTTTTTAAAACTATTTTATTTTATAAATGTCCCCAACTTTATTGAAATGTTCCAGTCTCTTCTAGAAATTTTAGACTTCACAGTTTTGGTAGAAAACCTTTTTTGAGCAGAAAATTAATTTTTAATCAATTTTTTGTCTGAAAAAAGATCTCCTTTTGCTCCGCTGGGAAACGAACCACAGAACTTCCGATTGCCGGTCGGGCTAGGTGGTACAAATCAAAATTTTCAAGGAATCTGTATTATCATTAGAGAATAACAGAAATTTTTAACGTCTTTTCAGACTAGATGGAACTATGAATTAAAAATTATTTTTAATTAATTTCTTTATCTGAAAAAATATCTCCATTTTCTTTAAAAAAATTAATTAAAAATATTTTTTAATTTATAGCTCCAGCTAGTCTGAAAAGACGTTAAAAATCTCTGTTATTCTCTAATGATAATACAGATTCCTTGAAAATTTTGATTTGCACCACCTAGCAAAATGATGCGTGTATTTCTGAAAAAAATTTCTTCTCTCGATCTCTCTAGTAGCTTCATGGGAAAGCACCCGACCGGCAATCAGAGGTTCTGTGGTTCGTTCCCCAGCGGAGCGAAAGGAGAACTTTTTTCAAAAAAAAAAATTAATTTGAAATAATTTTTAATTCGTAGCTCCATCTAGTCTGAAAAGACGTTAAAAATTTCTGTTATTCTCTAATGATAATACAGATTCCTCAGAAAATTAATCTTCTTTGTTGACAATTCTTCTATTTAGTTGAGGATTCAATTATTTTGTTGATTTTTTTTCATTCAATTCAACTAGTAGAAAATTCGATTTATTTTCATTTGTTGAAAATAAATGTTTAAACTGAAAATTGAACTATTCTATGTTTTGTTGCAAACTTGTCTTTTTAAATTAAAAATTCAACTATATGGCTGAAAATTCATGTATTTTGTTGAAAATTTTTCTTTTGCCAGGTAATTCATCTTGTTGGTTAAAAATTCATTTTTGAATGTTTTCAATATTTGGTTAAAATATCAACTATTTTGTAGAAAGTTTAAATATATTGTTAAAAATTCAACTATTTTGTTAATGTCGTCTTTTTTAGTCGAAAATTCATTTTTTTTTTTTTATTAAAAAATCATATTTCTGTGTTGAAAATTAATTTTTTTATTGGAAATTCATCTGTCTTCTACAAAATTCATATTTTTGACTTGAAAGTTCAACTATTTGGTTGTTAATGCAACTGTTTGGGTAAGAATTAATTTTTTTGTTTTGTTTCAAAATTCATCTTTTTTTTGTAGGAAATCTTTTTTTTTTAATTATTCTACTTTGTTGAAAATGCAGTATAATTCGATTTCTCCAAAAGGACGAATCTTCAACAAAACAGTTGAATTTTCAACCAAAAAAGACGACTTTAACAAAATAGTTGAATTTTCAACAATATAATAAAACTGTCAGCAAAATAGTTTAATTTTTAACAATATAGCTGAATTTTTGACCAAATAGCTGAATTCTTAACTTTCAGAGATGAATTTTCAAATAAGAAGATTAATTTTCTAGTGAAAGACAAATTTTCAACAAAATACATGAATTTTCAACCAGATAGTTGAATTTTCAATAAAAAAAGATAAGTTTTTAACCAAACATGGAATAGTTCAATTTTCAGCTTAAAAGTACTATTAAACAAATAAAAATAAAACGAATTTCAACCAGTTGAATTGAACGAGAAAAAAGAATTTTCAACAAAGAATATTAATTTTCAAAAAAAAAAAAAAAAAAAAAAAAAAAAAAAACCAAAAGAGATGAATTTTTAATCGAAAAATAATGAATCAAAAAAAAGAAAATTTAATTTAACCAAAAACTAAGCAGTTGAATTTTCAAGCCAAAAAGGCGAATTTTTTAGAAGCCAGTTGTATTGTCAATAAATGTGTTTATTTTCAAGTAAGAAAGATTACTTTTTCTAAAAAAAAAATAAATTTTCAAATACAAAAGAACGAAATTTTTTATCCGAAACAGTTGAATTAGTATTGATGTTATTTTACCGACCAGGGTAATTAATTAATTTTTTTTAATGTTAAATTTTGCTGAATACTAGTCAACTAATTTTTGGAGAAACGAGAAAAAAATACCTCGTTCCGGATTTGAACCGGGAACGCCACTATTCACGAGTGGAGCGTTTAACAAATTACGCTACCGGGGGCACAGCCCCCGAAGAAACGATCTGCTGTGGCTCCGGTAGCGTAATTGTTTAAACGATCCACTCGTGAATAGTGGCGTTCCCGTTTCAAATCTGGGCGGAGGTAGATTTTTCATCTTGTCTTCAAAAATGGTTTGATTAGTAATCTGTAAAATTTAACATAAGAATTTAATTAATCACTCACCCTGTTCAAAAAACTAAAAAGAAACTATCTGTTGTGGTCCCAGTGGCGTAATTGGTTAAACGCTCCACTCGTGCATAGTGGCGTTCCCGTTTTAAATCCGGGCTGAGGAAGATTTTTCCTTTTGTCTCCAAAAGTTATTTGATTAGAATTAATTAATCACTCACCCTGTTCGAAAAACTAAAAAGAAACTATCTGTTGTGGTCCCAATTGCGTAATTGGTTAAACGCTCCACTCGTGAATAGTGGCGTTCCCTTTTTTAAATCCGGGCCGAGGCAGATTTTCCCTCTTGCCTCCAAAAATTATTTGATTGGAATTAATTAATCACTCACCCTGTTCGAAAAACTAAAAAGAAACTGTCTGTTGTGGTCCCAATTGCGTAATTGGTTAAACACTCCACTCGTGAATATAGTGGCGTTCCCGTTTCAAATCCAGGCCGAGGCAGATTTTTCCTCTTATCTCCAAAAATTATTTTATTAGAATTAATTAATCACTCACCCTGTTCGAAAAACTAAAAAGAAACTATCTGTTGTGGTCCCAATTGCGTAATTGGTTAAACGCTCCACTCGTGAATAGTGGCGTTCCCTTTTTTAAATCCGGGCCGAGGCAGATTTTCCCTCTTGCCTCCAAAAATTATTTGATTGGAATTAATTAATCACTCACCCTGTTCGAAAAACTAAAAAGAAACTGTCTGTTGTGGTCCCAATTGCGTAATTGGTTAAACACTCCACTCGTGAATATAGTGGCGTTCCCGTTTCAAATCCAGGCCGAGGCAGATTTTTCCTCTTATCTCCAAAAATTATTTTATTAGAATTAATTAATCACTCACCCTGTTCGAAAAACTAAAAAGAAACTATCTATTGTGGTCCCAGTTGCGTAATTGGTTAAACGCTTCACTGGTCAATAGTGGCGTTCCCTTTTTGAATCCGGGTCGATTCAGATTTTTCCTCTTGTCTCCAAAAATTATTTGATTAGAATTAATTAATCACTCACCCTGTTCGAAAAACTAAAAAGAAACTTTATTTTGTGGTCCCAGTGGCGTAATTGGTTAAACGCTCCACTCGTGAATAGTGGCGTTCCCGTTTTAAATCCGAGCCAAGGCAGATTTTTCCTCTTGTCTAAAAAAATTATTTGATTATTAATCTGTAAAATTTAACAGAAGAAATTAATTATTCACTCGCCCTGTTCGAAAAAATGAAAAGAAACCATCTGTTGTGGCCACAGTGGCGTAATTGGTTAAACGCTTCACTCATGCATAGTGGCGTTCCCGTTTTAAATCCGGGCTGAGGCAGATTTTTCCTCTTGTCTCCAAAAATTATTTGATTAGAATTGATTAATCACTCACCCTGTTCGAAAAACTAAAAAGAAACTATCTGTTGTGGCCCCAGTTGCGTAATTGGTTAAACGCTCCACTCGTGAATAGTGGCGTTCCCGTTTCAAATCCGGGTCGAGCCAGATTTTTCCTCTTGTCTCCAAAAATTATTTGATTAGAATTAATTAATCACTCACCCTGTTCGAAAAACTAAAAAGAAACTATATTTTGTGGTCCCAGTGGCGTAATTGGTTAAACGCTCCACTCGTGAATAGTGGTGTTCCCGTTTTAAAATCCGAGCCGAGGCAGATTTTTCCTCTTGTCTCAAAAAATTATTTGATTATTAATCTGTAAAATTTAACAGAAGAAATTAATTATTCACTCGCCCTGTTCGAAAAAATGAAAAGAAACCATCTGTTGTGGCCACAGTGGCGTAATTGGTTAAACGCTTCACTCATGCATAGTGGCGTTCCCGTTTTAAATCCGGGCTGAGGCAGATTTTTCCTCTTGTCTCCAAAAATTATTTGATTAGATAAAATTAATCGCTCACCCTGTTCGAAAAACTAAAAAGAAACTATCTGTTGTGGCCCCAGTTGCGTAATTGATTAAACGCTCTACTCGTGAATAGTGGCGTTCCCGGTTCAAATCCGGGCCCAGGCAGATTTTTTCTTCTCAAAAAATTATTTAATCGGCAAAATTTAACATCAGAAATCAATTTAAATAAAATGGTCGAATTTTCAACAAAGTATTTAAGTTTTAAAGTACACGGTTCATGATTTTTTTTCAACGATGCTATAAGCATTGTCTCAAAGTCCTCTATTTGACTTTTGTTGCCGGAACTGAAAAGAACCTATTTATTTCCGCGCGGATTGAGATCCAAGTGTATGTAAATTTGCACGCCCGGTAGATCAAGAAATCTCTTTAACTCGCATGAGTCACGGCAAGGTGATCTTACAAGAACAACTTTACCTATATGGAAGTAAAAATCAGGATTCGACGAGAACTACCTCTTTCGCCACTAACGCAAAACTGGTACCATTCACAATTGTCACGAGGAATCAATCTTAATATTAGCACGTCTTTCACCACCGATTTTTTTTTCTTTTTTAAATTATAGTCTCCTCAATTATTTGTTTCCATACTGTAAAACGGGGCTAAGCGGGTCAGTATGGGGCAAAGCGGGACAGTATGGGGCAAAGCGCGACTTTATGGGGCAAATCGGGACATTATGGGGCAAATCGGGACAGTATGGGGCAAAGCGGGACATTATGGGGCAAATTGGGACTATATGGGGCAAAGTGGGACAATATGGGGCAAAGCGGGTCGTCCGGAAATTTTCATTTTGTAACTTAATATTTTATTTTCTGGGTAAAAAAACGATTGAAAAAAGGGCGATTGTGAATTTTCTTGAACTCCAATGATTTAAAAGAGCTTTTCAAATTAAATATAAATAAGGCGATAAAACCCACTTTATTTATATTTTTCAATAACAATACTTATTATAGATGCTAATTATAGGCATAAAAATTAAACAATTTGGTAAACTTCAAATGTTTTGTAAAAAATTTTCTTTTCTGAATTGAAAATTATTGTTTGTCAATGAAAATTTAACTATTCCATTTTTGGTTTAAAAATATGATATTTTTTAGACTGAAAATTGAACTATTTGGTTCAAAATTCGCCTTTTTTTTTGGTAAAAAATTAATCTTCTTGGTTGAAAAATCGACTATTTGGTAATATATGCATTTTGTTAAAAAATCATCTTTTTTTCGTAGAAAATCAAATTGGTTGAAAATTAATCGGTTTTGGTTAAGAATTCAACTATTTTGCTGAAGTCGTCTTTTTTGGTGAAATTATATTGTGTTTTGTTTAAAATTAAAGTCTTTTTTGTTGAAATATTAACTATTATATTTTTAGAAAATTCATCTTTTTGGTTAAACATGCAACTCTCTAGTTAATAATTTATATTTTTCGATTGAACATGAACTTTTTTCCTAAAAATTCACATTTTCGAGTGCAAAATTCAAATGTTTTGTAGAAAATTTGTATTTTAGGCTCCAAAATTCAACAATTTGGTAAAAAATTCAACTATTTGAGCGAAAGTTGAACTATTTTGTTACACATTTTTTTTAATTCACCTATTTGGCTTAAAATTCATGTATTTTATTGAGAATTCATTTCTTTGTTTGAAAATTTAACGGTTTGTTGAAAATAAATTTTTATATGCAAATTCATATTTATGTTTATGTATTCATTATTTTTAATTAAAAAGTCTGATATTATATTTTTTGTTCCGAATCCATCTCCTTTGGTTAAAAATTCTGCTATTTGGTTGAAGATTTCACTATTTTGTTGAAAATTCGTCTTTTGTAGTTAAAACTTGGTCTTTTTTCTTTAAAAATTAATTTTATGAACTAAATACTTAATTAATTGAAAATTGATCGGTTTTAGATGAAAATTGAACTATTCGCTTGAAAATTGAGGTATTTTGTTATAAATTTGTCCTTTTTGATAGAAAATTCTTCTTGTTTGAAAATCGAACTACGTGGTTGAAAGATAAACTAGTTTGTTAAAAATTCATTTTATTATTAAAAGATCCAGCTCATTGGTTGAAAATTTTACTATTTTGTTGAAAATTCTGTTTTTCATTGAAAATCAATTTTTTGAACTGAAAATTTAGAAATTCCATTTTTAATTGAAAATTGATCGTTTTTAGTTTAAAATTAAACTATTTGGTTGAAAATAAACTTTTTTGATGAAATTTAACTGTTTTGTTGAAAATTTTTTTTCTGGATTGAAAATTCAACTACTTGGTTGAAAGTTGAACTAATTTGTGAAAAATTCATTTTATTAGTAAAAGATCCAGCTCTTTGGTTGAAATATTTAATATTTTGTTGAAAATTCTTCTTTTTTTTTTATTGAAAATCAATTTTTTTAACTGAAAATTCAGAAATTCCATTTTTAATTGAAAATTGATCGCTTTTAGTTTGAAATTCAACTATTTGGTTGAAAATAAACTTTTTTGTTGAAATTTAACTGTTTTGTAGAAAATTCTTCTCCTGGATTGAAAATTCAACTACTTGGTTGAAAGTGGAACTAATTTGTGAAAAATTCATTTTATTAGTTAAAGATGCATTTCTTTGATTAAAAATTTAACTATTTTGTTGAAAATTTCTTTATTTTATTGAAAATCAATTTTTTGAACTGCAAAAACAATTTCATTTGTAATTGAAAAGTGATCGTTTTTAGTTTAAAATTCAACTATTTAGTTGAAAATGAACTTTTTTCTTGAAAATTCATATTTCCGGGTTGAAAATTGAACGTTAAAAAATTGAAGTTTAGTAGAAAATTCAATTATTTGGAAAAAATTCAATTTTTTTGTAGAGAATTAGTTTTTTAAATTGAAAATTAATTTTTGAAGTGAAAATTTTACCATTCCATTTTTAGTTAGACGTTGATATTTTTGGTTTAAAAATTCAACTATTTGGTTAACAATTTAGGTAATTCGTTGAAAATTCGCCTTTTCGGCTCAAAAATGCAACTGTTTGGTAGAAAATTCAACTGTTTTGTAGAAAATTAGTATTTTTATTACAAATTTTTTTTTTTGTAAATGAAAAGAATATTCCATTTTTTGATAAAAACTGATCTTTTGTCGTTTAAATTTCAAATATTTGGTCGAAAATTCGTCTTTTTGGCTCAAAAATGCAACATTTTAGTAGAAAATTCTTCTGGACTTAAAATTCAACTACTTGGTTGAAAGTTGAACTAATTTGTTCGAAATTCATTTTATTAATTAAAGATGCATTTCTTTGATTAAAAATCTAACTATTTTGCTGAAAATTTCTTTATTTTGTTGAAAGTAAATTTTTTGAACTGCAAAAACAAAATTGTTGAAAATTCATATTTTCGGGTTGAAAATTGAACTGTTTTGCAGTGAAACCTTTTTTTTCGGCTCAAAAATGCTACAGTTTAGTAGAAAATTCCACTATTCGGTAAAAAATTCAATTTTTTTGTAGAAAATTAGTTTTTTTAATTGAAAATTAATTTTTTAAGTGAAAATTTTACCATTCCATCTTTGGTTAAACATTGATCTTTTTTGGTTAAAAAATTCAACTATTTGTTTAAAAATTTAGGTAATTTGTTGAAAATTTCTTTATTTTGTTGAAAATCAATTTTTTGAACTGCAAAAACAATCTCATTTGTAATTTAAAAGTGATCGTTTTTAGTTTAAAATTCAACTATTTAGTTGAAAATGATTTTTTTTGTTGAAAATTCATATTTTTGTGTTGAAAATTTAACTTTTTTGTAGAAAATTCTCTTTTTCGGTAGAAAATTCAACTATTTGGTAAAAAATTTAACTTTTTTGTAGAAAATTAGTTTTTTAAATTGAAAATTAATTTGTGAAGTGGAAATTTTACTATTCCATTTTTGGTTAAACATTGATATTTTTGGTTTAAAAATTCAACTATTTGGTTAAAAATTTAGGTAATTTGTTGAAAATTCGTCTTTTTGGCTCAAAAATGCAACAGTTTGGTAGAAAATTCAACTGTTTTGTAGAAAATTAGTTTTTTTTTTTTAATGAAAATTTGACTATTCCATTTTTTGATAAAAACTGATCTTTTGTCGTTTAAATTTC
>CAKNYM010049655.1:98794-113651 GCA_932195095.1 Andricus curvator | reverse complement strand
GTCTTTTTGGCTCAAAAATGCAACAGTTTGTAGAAAATTAGTTTTTTTATTAAAAATTAATTTTTTTTAAATGAAAATTTGACTGTTCCATTTTTGAATAAAAACGGATCTTTTGTCGTTCAAAAATTCAACTATTTGGTTGAAAATGAACTTTTTTGTTGAAAATTCATATTTGCGGGTTGAAAATTGAACGTTAAAAAATTGAAGTCTAGTAGAAAATTCAATTATTTGGTAAAAAATTTAACTTTTTTGTAGAAAATTATTTTTTTAAATTGAAAATTAATTTTTGAAGTGAAAATTTTACTATTCCATTTTTGGTTAAACATTGATCTTTTTAGGTTTTAAAATTCAACTATTTGGTTAACAATTTATGTAATTTGTAGCAAATTCGTCTTTTTGGCTCAAAAATGCAACAGTTTGTAGAAAATTAGTTTTTTTATTAAAAATTAATTTTTTTAAATGAAAATTTGACTGTTCCATTTCTGAATAAAAACGGATTTTTTGTCGTTTAAAAAGTCAACTATTTGGTTGAAAATTTACGTAATTTGTTGAAAATTCATCATTTATGGTAGAAAATTAATCTTCTTGTTTGAAAAATCAACTATTTTGTTCAAAAATGATGTATTTTGTTGAAAATTCATACTTTTTGGTATAAACTTAATCTTCTTCGTTGAAAATTTAACTATTTGGTTATAAATTTATCTATATTGTTTAGAATTCTTCTTATTTTGGTAGGAAATTAGGCTTCCTTGGAGAAAATTCATTTTTTTTTTTTTGAAAATTCAATTATTAGATTAAAAATTCAAAGCAACTGTTTGGTTAAAAATGAATCTCTTTTTTGGCTGAGGATTCAACTATTTTGTTGAAATTTTTTTTTAGCTTAAATTCAATTGTTTTTAATTTAAAATGAAAATATTTTCTTGGTTAAAATATTAACTGTTGCTAAATAAATTCACGCAAAAAATCTAGTCGAAAAAAATTACGTAAGACCGGGTGCGGGGGGGGGGGGGGGGGGGTTAAAAACTTACGTGGTTCAAAATTAAAAAAAAAATTACGTAATTTATTCATGGCCCCTCATGTACTATGGAGCTCATCCCACGTTTCGATCGGAATCTGTAATCATTCTTGATGACCATAATGATCATCATCGTGTGAAGGTTGCACCAATTATTAATATTAAACGGCCGGTTAGTTCGTTCGACGAATATACAGTAGACTATTTCAGACTATTTTGCAAGTGCTTTAAAAAAACATCGCAAATAATTAATTTTTTGTTTCAGGAAGTAAAAAGTAACTTGCAGTACAATTGTTTAATTCAGCGAATGGAATAAAATAATAACAAATATATTTCTATTGTGGTTTCCGATTAAATTACGACAATTGGTGTTTTCAGCCATATGCAGTGGACTGTTGAATGCTCCACCGAAAACTTTTTGTTATACATAAAATAGAGGTCGGTTTTCTGTAGTTTTCCTCTCCCCTGGCCAAACCAGGCATATTCAAGTACTTCTAATAAATTCGGATGCAGCGGGTTATCAATGATTGTCATTAAATTCATACAGTGATTCTAAGCCCTCTGTTTCACCGGGGACCAGCCTAAAGAGACAATAATAATGATAATAATAAAGGAGATATAAAAATTAAAGAAAGAAATGAACTCTTATGGTTTTGGGGCCTGAAAAAACAATTTTAAAATTGAAACTCTAGGAAAAGAAATGTTACTTAATTATTTCAAGTTACTCAATATTAAAACCTGGCATGCGTGAATCCTCGCTTTCTATATGAAAGAGGTTTGACCAACTAATTAAATTCATTCGCACAGAACACAAAAGAGAAAATCATAACGAATAAAGCAGTACATTACTTTAGTTATAGTGCAATCTTGAATTTATAATTAATAATTTTCTCTGCAATATAAACATCCGTATATTTAGAAATTTTTTATTTTTATATATTTTTATTTTTATTTTTAGGTGTTACGGTGTCTTGAATCAATATTTTTTTTAAATAAAAATAAATTCATCTCTAGGGGCCATGCATTAATTACGTGAAGTTTTTTTCTGTAATTTTTAACTACCCGCCTTTGATAGGGTCCTCAAGTTTTTACCCCCCCCCCTCACACCCTATTTTACGTAATTTTTGCCGTATAATTTTTTTCGTGAATTTATTTGGGTTCATCCAAAAATAACAAAAGACACTTTGGGGTGAAGAGTGGTGGGGGGGGGATCTTACTGTTTCTTATGAATTAACAAAGCCATTCAACTTTCAACCAAAATGTTGAATTTTCAACAAAAAATTTAATAGTTAACATTTTAACCAAGAAAATATTTTAATTTCACATAAAAAAAATGGTAACCAAAAAATACGAATTTATGACGAAATAGTTAAATCCTCAACCAAAAAAGATTTTTCAGTCAACAGAAAAACATTTTTTTATCTAAAATCTTGATTTTTGAACACAAAAAAACAGATATTTGTACAAAACAGTTTAATTATCAACCGAATAATTGAAAGACGAAATTCTCAAAAAATACATAATTTTTCAACCAAATAGTTGAATTTCGAAACGAGAAGATTAATTTCCTACCACCAAAAAAGAGGAACTTTCAACCAGGATTAATTTTTAACACAAAATTAAGTTTGTATTCATTTTCATTTAAAGAAATTAATTTCCAATTAAAAACTAATTTTATACAAAATAGTTGAATTTTCTACCAAATAGTTGAATTTTTAAGACAAAAAGACAAATTTTCTATACAAAATAAATGAATTTTCAACCGGGAAATATGAAGTTTCAACAAAATAAATAGATTTTCAATCAAACACTTCAATTTTGAGTTAAAAAAATTAATTTTTAACCCGAAAAAAGAAATTTTTGTACAAAGTACAAACCAATTTTTTAACCAAAGAGCAAAATTTTTTACTAAAATTATGAATCATCAACCAAAAAAATGAATTTTTGAAAAGGTAGTTCAACTTTCAACCAAAGAGTCGAATTTTCAACCTGAAAAGATGAATTTTCAACAAAAAATTGATATTACAAAAAAAATAATTTATTTTATATAAAAAAAAGTTGAATTTAACCGAAAAAGATGAATTTTCAACAAAATACTTGAATTCTCAATAAAAACAGATTAATTTTCAACCAAATATTTACATTTTTAACCAAAAAATTGATTTTCTACCAAAAAGACGAATTTGCAACAAAATAAATCAATTTTTAACCGAAAAGTTAAATTTTCTACCTAAAAGACAAAATTTAACAAAATACATACATTTTCAACCAAATAGTGGAACTTTCAACTAAAAAATATTAATTTTCGACCTAAAATGGAATAGTTGACTTTTCAGTTGAAAAAATTAATTTTGAACCCAGAAAAGGAATTTTCAACAAAGTTTTTCATTTTTTAGACAAAGAGATCAATTTTCTACTAAAATTATGAATCTTCAAACAAAAAAATTATTTTTTTTTTTTAAATAAAAGTAATTCAACTTTTAACTAAAGAGTTGAATTTTCAACATAAAAAGGTGAATTTTTAAGGAGAAATGCAATATTTCATATTTTAACAAAAATAAATTTTTTATTTTAAATAAATAACAGTTGAATTTTTCAACTAAAAAGACAATAATTAACTTTTCAATTAAAAAAATCAATTTTCTACCCAAAAAAAAAACAGAAATTTTCAACAAAGTTATTCATTTTGTAACCAAAAAGATGAATTTTCTACTAAAATTATGAATCTTCAACCCAAAAGAAAATTGTTTAAGAAAGTAGTTGAAATTTCAACCAAGAGCTTAATTTTCCACCTAAAAAGATGAATTTTCAACAATAAGTTTAACAGCTAATATTCCAACAGAAAAATATTTTCATTTTAAATAAAAAACAGTTGTATTCAACTAAAAAAGAATTTTTAACAAAATACTTGAATTCTCAACTAAAACAAATTAATTTTGAACCAAACAGTTGAATTTTTAACCACAAAAATTAATTTTCTACAAAAACGTCGAATTAAAAAAAAAAATAAATAAATTTTCAACAAAGAGCTATAATTTTTTATCGAACAAGACGAATTTTTTAACAAAATAGATGGATTTTTATTCAAATAGTTGAATTTTTAACTAAAAAATATTAATTTTCATTCTCAAATGGAATAGTTAACTTTTCAGTTAAAAATGTTAATTTTCAACTAAAAAACGAATTTGAAGCTGAAAATACGAATTTTCTATACAAAACCTGCTATATAAAAAAGGTGATTTTTCAACAAAATACATGGATTTTCAACCAAATAGTTGAGTTATCTACTAAAAAATATTAATTTTTAAGAAGAAATGGTATAGCTACATTTTCAGTAAAGAACAAATTAATTTTTAATAACAAAAAAATGCACTTTCAACAAAATATTTAAATTTTCAAAATTCAATTTTCTACTAAATTGTTTAATTTTCTACCAAATTTTTAATTTTTTTTTACCAAATTGATCAATTTTCTACCATATTGTTAAATTTATTACAATACAGTAGAATTTTTAATCCCAAAATTAGATTTTTCAAGAAAAAAGTTAATTTTCAATTGAAACGGATTAATTTTTAACTAGACAGTTACATTTGTAACCAAAAAAAAAGAAATTTCTACAAAATCAAATGAATTTCCAACCAAAGAAGAAAAAAAATGTCAATAAAATTGTTGAAATTTTAGGCCAAAAATACATTTTAGGCATGATTTAGATATGATTATTACATTTAATAACATTAATTACATTTAATATAATAAATGAAATAAAAACTTGTATTATAATAAATTAAATTACATTTAATAATAATTCACTAACATTTCTAGGTGCTACTAATATTTTTTTATTCAGAACTTAAAAACAGAAAAATCAATATTAAAAAACATTGATTTAAGATCATGTAGAGAGAAAAAGATAATATAAATTATAATTACTTATCAATATTTGATCAACACCGTAAGACCAAAAAATAAATAATAGCAATTTTCTTTTTAAAATTATAATTATTTAATTTTGGTTTATAATAACTATTGATTACCATTTAATTAATAACTGGTTTGTAATAACTCTTACAAAAACACACTTATTTATTACTGTGATAATTCACTAATTAACATATAATAATACCCCCATTGCCCGTCTCCGATAAACAAAGGCGTTTTTTTAAAATCCCACGTTTCGTGTCCTCATACGGCAATATCTTATGGCTTTCACGGTAAATGAACACCCACGTATCCATTATTTATGGATCATCCGGTATTACGTGAATTTACACGTAACTATTTTTTATAACATATATTACGTATGTGTAAATTCTAGAACATAAATTGTGTATGTGTAAAAAAAATTATTATTTACCGAGAACAGTAAAAAAAATTTTTATGGCTGTATATTTTATGGAGTTGTGTACCTGATCGTAAAAAGACTAGTTTATTTCATTTATTTTTTGTTCCGTCCGTCACATTTGGGCCTTACAATTTTAGGGCCTTACAATTTTCGGGCCTTACCATTTTTGGGCCTCACAATTTGGGACTTAGAATTTTGATATTACGAATTGGAACTTTGAATTTTGGCTTTACGAATTGGAATTAAAAATGTTGGGCCTTACCATTTTTGGGCCTTACCATTTTCGGGCCTTACCATTTTTGGGCTTCACAAATTGGGACTTCGAATTTTGATATTACGAATTGGAACTTTGAATTTTGGCTCTACGAATTGGAATTTGAAATTTTTGGCCTTACCATTTTTGGGCCTCAGAAATTGGGACTTAGAATTTTGATATTACGCATTGGAACTTTGAATTTTGGCTTGACGAATGGGAATTTAAAATTTTGGGCCTTACCATTTTCGGGCCTGACCATTTGTGGGCCTCACAAATTGGGACTTAGAATTTTTAAATTACGAATTGAAACTTTGAATTTTGGCTTCACGAATTGGAATTAGAAATTTTGGGCCTTACAATTTTTGCGACTTACCATTTTTGGGCCTTACAAATTGGGACTTAGAATTTTGATGTTACCAATTGGAACTTAGAATTTTGGCTTTACGAATTGGAATTAAAAATTTTGGGCCTTGGCATTTTTGGGACTTACGTCTTGGGGCTCTGAAATTTGGGCGTTACGACTTAAGATTTATATCATTTTCAGTAAAAAAATGAATTTTCTATACAAAACAATAGAATTTTCTACCATATAGTTCAATTTTGAGATCAATTCATTTGTATCAAAAAATTAAATTTCCAACAAAGTAGTTCATTTTTCAACCGAAGAGATGAATTTTCTACTAAAATTATCAATCAACCAAAAAAATGAATTTTTTAAGAAAGTAGTTCAACTTTTAACCAAGGAGTTGAATTTTCAACCTAAAAAGATGAATTTTCAACAAGAAATGTAATAGTTGATATTTCAATAGAAAATATTTTTATTTTAAATAAAAAATAGTTGCATTTAACCAAAAAAGAATTTTCAACAATATACTTGAATTATCAACTGAAACAGATTGATGTTCAACCAAATAGTTTTATTTTAATCAAAAAATTGATTTTCTACAAAAAAACGAATTTTTAAAACAATAAATAAATTTTCAACCATTCTCAACTAAAAAAAAAAACGATTTTTTAACAAAATAGTTAAATTTGCAACCATAGAAATAGTTTAATTACAAAAAAATGAATTTAGAACAAAAATTTCAACCACGGGGAATAACTTTTTATCAAAGAAGGCGAATTTTCAACAAAATACATGAATTTTCATCCAAATAGTGGAATTTTGAACTAAAAAATATTAATTTTCAAACAAAAATGGAATAGTTAACTTCTCAGTCAAAAAAAATTAATTTTCAATTTTAAAAAGCCCATTTTCAACAAAATGGTTAAATTTGCAACCAAAGAAATTAATTTTCAACTAAAATGATGAATTTTCAACTGAAAAATTGAATTTCTAACTAAGTAGTACAGTTTTTGAGCAGATAGTTAAATTTTCTATCAAATTGTTGATTTTCTACCATATTGTCAAATTTTCGAGCTGACAGTACGAATTTTCTACAAAATAGTTGAATTTTTAAATAAAAAATAATACGAATTTTCAACTAAATAGTTAAATTTTAAGTTAAAAAATTAATTTTTCTTAAAAAAAATTAATTTTCAACAAAGTGGTTCAGTTTTATTATAAAGGAATGAACTGTTTACTAAAATTATGAATCTTTAACGGAAATTATGAATCTTCAACCAAAAAAATGCATTTTTAGGAAAGCATGGATTTTCCTACTAAGAAATATTAATTTTTAACCAAAAATGGAACCGTTAACTTTTCAGTTGACAAAATTAATTAAAGAAAAGAATGCATTTTGAACAAAATAGTTAAATTTTCAAACCAAGAAATGATTTTTTAACTAAAATGATGAATCTCCAAATGAAAAATTGAATTTGAGCAAAGTATTTCAGTTTTCGATGAAATAGTTCGATTTTCTACCAAATTGATGAATTTTCTACAATTTTGTTAAATTTTCGAGCGGAAAACACGAATTTTCTACAAAATAGTTGAATTTTCACCCCAAAAACGTTATTTTTTAACAAAAAAAAATGAATTTTCATCCAAATAGTGGAATTTTCAATTAAAAAATATTAATTTTCAACCCAAAATGGAATAGTTAACTTTTTAGTCAAAAAAATTAATTTTCAACTTAAAAACGCATTTTCAACAAAATAGTTAGGTTTGCAACCAAAGACATTAATTTTTAACTAAAATGATGAATCTTCAACTGAAAAATGGAATTTCTAACTAAGTACTACAGTTTTTGAGCAGATAGTTAAATTTTCTATCAAATTGTTGATTTTCTACCACATTGTTAATTTTTCGAGCTGGCAGTACGAATTTTCTACAAAATAGTTTAATTTTTAAATAAAAAATAATACGAATTTTAATTTTAAGTTAAAAAATTAATTTTCTACTCAAAAAATGAATTTTCAACAAAGCAGTTCATTTTTAATCTAAAGGAATGAATTATTTACTAAAATTATGAATCTTCAACAACAAAAAAAAAAATGAATTTTTAGGAAAGCATGAATTTTCAACTAAGAAATGTTAATTTTTAGCTAAAAATGGAACTGTTAAATTTTCAGTTGAACAAATTAATTAAATAAAAGAACGCATTTTGAACAAAATAGTTAAATTTTCAACCCAAGAAATAATTTTTCAACTAAAATGGTGAATCTTCAAATGAAAACTTTAATTTTAATAAAGTAGTTCAGTTTTCGATGAAATAGTTCAATTTTCTACCAAAGTGTTGAATTTTCTACAATTTTGTTAAATTTTCGAGCGGAAAACACGAATTTTCTACAAAATAGTTGAATTTTCACCGCAAAAACGTGATTTTTTAACGAAAAAAAAAAAAAATTAAAAACAATTGCAACCAAGGGGAATAACTTTTTATCAAAAAGACGAATTTTCAACAAAATACATCAATTTTCATTCAAATAGTGGAATTTTCAACTAAAAAATATTAATTTTCAACCAAAAATGGAATAGTTAACTTTTTAGTTGAAAAAATTAATTTTCAACTTAAAAAAACGCATTTTCAACCAAAAAGTTAATTTCCAACCGAAAGAGATTAACGGTTAGCTAGACAGTTGCGTTTTGAATTAAAAAAGATAAAATTTTTACAAAATAAAATGAATTTTCAAACTAAAAAAAGAAAAAAAGAATAAATCAAATTGTTGAAATTTCAAACTATAAAATTGTACTTTTGTAAAACTAAATACTTAATATTATTAACACATTTTATTTTCCAAAACTAGTTTGATCGTATTTTTTATCGTAAAAAAATTGGTTTTTTATTTTATGTGTCAGCCCGTCCCATTTGGGCCTTACAATTTTCGGACCTTACAAATTGGGACTTAGAATTTTGGCTTCACGAATTGGAACTTCGAAATTAGGTTTCACGAATTGCAATTTTGAATTTTGGCTTTACGAATTGGAACTTAGAATTTTGGGCCTTATATTATTGGATTTTAAGACTCGGGGCTTCGGAATTTGGGCCTTACGACTAAAATTTCTAAATTTCTAAAAAATTTTCTAAAATTTAAAATACCTCTAAAAACCTATACAAATAAAATACTCTATTTTCTGCAATGAATTCTCTGACGTACTTTTTCCCCTTTTTATCCATGATAAAACTGGAAAAAACTGGACCCCACCGGATTGGACCCCAAATTGCTGCCCCACCTTGCGATGCACAATGGGGTAAGAAACGTTTCTGTGGACGAATCAATTTTTTGCCTACACAATGGATTCGATTTGGAAGTTTTTTTTTAATGACAGATTCTAAAATTTCAAAAATATTCCTGTATTTGGAGTTTTGATAACAAATTTGAGTTTTTTTTTATTCAACAACAAAATAAAAAATTTTTTTACCTTTTCAGAAGTACAATTTTTTTTAATATTTAGATTTATCAAACAAGCTCTTATATCTGTGCTGAAACTATTTAGAAATAATTTTCAGTGGGTGGGCATAATTTAAAAGTATTGTTTATTATCTTATAAACAAATTATTGAAAAAAGTCATTTTTCGGGATTTGAAATATTTAGCTTCATATTTTCGACTCGAAAATCAACAATTTGGTAGAAAATTCAACTATTTGGACGAAAGTTGAACTATTTAAAAAAAAATTTTTTTTTTAGAAGATTCTCGTCATCTTAGTTCAAAATTCATTCCTTCGGTTGGAAACTTAACTGTTTTGTTTAAAATTTATTTTATTTTCTGTCGAAAATAAATTTTGTTGAAAATAAGTTTTGTTAACTGAAAATTTACCTGTTCCATTTTTGGTGAAAAATTTCTCCTTTTTATCTAAAAAACTCGCCTTTTATGCTAAAAAATAAATCCTCTTGGTTTACAAATTTTACTATTTGGTTGAACATTGATGTATTTTGTTGAAGGTTTCTTCTTTTTTGAAAAATAAAAATATTTTCAAGTTAAAAGTTGAACTCCTTTGTTAAAATATAATTTTTCTGCTGAAGATTAATAATTTTAGTTGAAAATTCAACTACTTTGTTCCAATTTTGTTTGTTTGTTAAAAGTAAATTTTTTTAAAGTGAAAATTTAATTATTTGGTTGAGAATTCAACCATGTGCTTGAAAATTAACTCTTTTTTTCAATTTATATTTATATATTCATTATTTCAAAAATAAAAGTCTGCTATCATATTTTTTGTTCAGAATTATTAATTTTCTTAACTGGAAATTCAACTAATTCACTTTGGCCTGAAAATTGATTTTTTTTAGTTAAAAATTCAACATTTTTTGTTGAAAATTGATCGTTTTCAGATGAAAATTGAACTACTTTTTTAAACATTCATTTTTTTAGTTGAAGATTCATCTCTTTGGTTGATAATTTAATTTTTATTAAATTCTTTTTTGTTGTTGAAAGACAATTTTTTGTTAAAACACTACTTTGTTAAATAATAATTTTTTAGTTGTAGGTGAATCATTTAAGTTGAAAATGCAATACCTCCTTGAAATTAAAAGTGCATCTCTTTTGTTCAAAATATAACTATTTTGTTGGAAATACATTTTTTAAATGGAAAATTGACATTTTTCGTTGAAAATTCATGTTTTTGGTTTAAAATATAATTATTTGGTTAAAAATCACACTACGTCTTACAAAATTAACCAATTCTGTGAAAAAGTATTTTTTTGTTATTGAAAATTCATCTTTTTTTAGTAGAAAATAATTCTCATTGGTTAAAAATTCATTATTTTTGGTAGAAAATTAAATTATTTGGATAAAAATTATTCTGAATTGTAAAAAATTTAACAATTTTGTGCAAACGTATTTTTTCGTTGAGAATTCAACTGTTTGGTGATAAATTAATCTACTTTGTAGGAATTTCGATAATTTTGTTAAAAAATCATTTTTTGGTTGAAAATTCATCTTTTTTGTTGAAAATTTGTCTTTTTTTGTCAAAATTAAACTATTTTGGTAGCAAATTCATTTCTTTGGTTGAACTGTTTTAGTTTTGGTTAAAATTTGTCTTTATTTATTGAAAATTATTGTATTTTGTTACAACTTTGTTTTCATTTTTTGTAGAAAATTAAAATTCTTACTTAAAAATTGATCTTTTTGTTTGAAAACTGAACTATTTTATTGAAAATTCATTCTTTTTGGTTGAAAATACAATTGTTTTGTTAAAAGATATTCTAAATTGTAAATAATGTAACAATTTTGTGAAAAAGTTTTTTTTTTGTAAAAAATTCATCTTTTTTAGTAGAAAATTAATTTTCTTGCTTGAAAATTTATCTTTTTAGTTGAAAATTAAACTATTTTGAAGAAAATTAGTTTTTTGTTGTTGTTGAAAATTCAAGTAGTTGGTCAAAAATTATTCTACGCTGTAAAAAATTTAACAATTCTATATAGAGTAATTTTTTGTTGAAAATTCATCTTTTTTCAGTAGAAAATTAATTTTTTTTATTGAAAATTAGTTATTTTCAGTTGAAAATTCAACTTATACTTGGTTGAAAAAAAAAACTACTTTATTAAAAATTCATTTTTTGGTTGGAGGTCCATAACTTGAATTGAAAATTCAAGTATTTGGTTCAAATTTCACTATTTTATTGAAAATTCATTTTTTAAGCGGAAAATTAATCTGCTTGGTTAAAAAATTCATGTTTTTGGTTGAAAATTAAATTATTTGGTGAAAAATTATTCTACGTTATAAAAAAATTTTTAATTCAGTGGAAAAGTAATTTTTTGTTAAAAATTCACCTCTTTTAGTAGAAAATTCATCTCTTTGGTTAAAAAATTAATGTTTTTGGTTGAAAATTCAATTATTGGGTGAAAAATTATTCTACGCTGTAAAAAATTTAACAATTCTGTATAAAGTAATTTTTTGTTGAAAATTCATCTTTTTTCAGTATAAAATTAATCTTTTTGGTTGAAATTTCATTACTTTTGGTTGAAAATTTAACGTATACTTGGTTAAAAGTTCAACTACTTTATTAAAAATTTATTGATTGGTTGAAGATCCATAATTTTATTTAAAAATTATTTTGTTGAAAATTAATTTTGTAACTAGAAAGTTGATCTTCTTAGTTGAAAATTCATGTTTTTGGTTTAAATTTCAATTATTTGGTTACAAATTACTCATCGTTGTAAAAATTTAACAATTCTGTGAAAAAGTTCTTTTTTTAAATTCATTATTTTTGGTTGAAATTTCAACTTATACGTGGCTGAAAGTTAAACGACTGTGTTAAAAATTATTTTTTTTGGTGTAGGTCCATAATTTTAGTTGAAAATTTAAGTATTTTTGAAAGTGCATCTATTTTGTTCAAAATTTAACAATTTTGTTAACCAAACAATTCCAAAACAAAAATTCCAATTTAGCTAAAATTGCTAGTTTTTAATTAAAACTTTAAATCTTTTTTGTTGAAATATCGAACTATGTATTATATTTGTCAATAAGAATTTATTTTCTTTGGTTGAAATTCGGTTAAAAGTTGAACAATTTTTGTTAAAACTTTATTTTTTTTGGTTGAAAATTCGTGTAGAAAAGCAAAAAAAAAAATTAACAATAGAGTACAACATTCGACAATTCACAAATTTGTATAACTTTTTATTGATAATATGTGTTTTACTTTGTCGTAAAAATCTACAAGGTATTACAAAAAACTACAGAGTTTTACATTTTTTAATTTGGATGTTTGATGTCATAAAAATACTTTTAATTTTACGTAAAATTATTGTCGACAATTACAAATCTTTACCAAAAAAATACAAGATTTCACCAAAGTTGAAATATTGGAAAACTGTAATTGTAGAAATCTAAAAATTTAAACAAAAAAATATAAATAAAAAATAAAAAAATAAATTTAGATTGTTGAAGATGTCAAAATAAAATTTTGAAGCTTTTTAAGGATCTTTAAAGGTTTTAAAAAAACAAAATAATTCTTGAGTTTGCTGAGAAGGTTCAAGATGATTTTTTATTTTGAAAAATGAATATTAAGAGCAAAATTAAAAAAGATTGAAATTTTTTTTAAAATAATAAATGACAATTGAACAATTATTAAATTGTGAAATAATGGAGTAAGTTCAAAATATATTTAGAAGTTTCGAAAAGATACCAGAATAATTTAAAACGTGAAAAAATTTAAAAACATTGAAAACAGAATGCGTATCAAAATTCCTAGAAAAACTAACAGTATATTTTTTTAGTTAATTTAAAAAGAATATTTAATAAAATTTTCAGAAAAGAATTAGGATGATTTTAAGGTAATTTTTGTACTTTTGCAGGATTTTAAAAAAATTGTACGAAAAATTCGAGTTACTTCAAATGATATAATTTTGAAAATTTATAAATTTTTTGATTAATTCTTCAATTCACAGCATTGAAAATGATAGCGTGGATTTCTGTTTTTTTATAATCTTTTAACTGTACAATGTATAAAAGTTAAAATTTAAAATGTTGCAGTTTAACGACTTTTAATTAAACAAATTTTAAGCTTCAATTTTGAAAGTTTAAAATTTAAAAAAATTTAAATTGAGTGCTCGAGTTTACAGTTCAGTTTTTGTAACTGTCTTTTATATAAAATTTTGTTTTAGTCAGAAAAATTGAACCATTTTCTTAAAAGCTGAACTATTTTCTTAAACATAAATTGTTTTGTCGAAGATTCATAATTTTGGTGGAAAATTCGTCTTTTTGGTAAACAATTTTTCTTTTTGGTTACTTTTTTGCCAAATTATTGTTACTTTTCGGTTACTTTTTTGAGAGCAGTATGATTACTATTTTACTATTCTTTTAAGCAATATTATTAGTAATATTAAGCAATATTGCAATATTTTCATCTTTATGTTTAAATGAATAAATGAAAGAAATTTGATTTCAAATTTGCCCTCGAGGAATCTCTCAAGAATTTAGTTAGCTTCGATTTAAAAAAAAAACTGTGAAATCGATTCAAAATTGTGGCGGGAATCGTATTTTGAACATAGTTTCGTCATTCGGCCCCATTATACGATCGTCTATAGTATCTTGGTTAAAAAAAAAAAAAATTAACTGTTCATCACCACAGTCCTTCATAAAAACATATTGTGACTTTTTTTGGGTAGAAAAAGTATCTCTTGAATCTGGCAGAATGCGTTCGAGTACTGAATGCTTACAACGCGTAACGTAAACGTAACGCGGAGCGAATGTTCGGTGGCAAACAAAGTGGCTGTCCCAGGTTCAGTGACCGTGAAGACAAAAACCACCTCTTACTTTCTCAATTATTAACCAATTCAGACTCCTAAAATGCTCCCGTGAGACAAATAAAGGGACCCGGGTTCTGCACTCTCTCCAATTCTTCATTCAAATAGAACAGCTGGTTCGGCTCTTTGAAGTCATGAAATCGAGAGTGATTACCACGGATTACGTCCCGAACAGTCCCGAACCATAAGAGAGAAATTAAAAAAATTGAAATCGGAGAAATTCTCACGAGCATGAGAATATTCTCGAGAAATGAGCTCTGAAAATTTAATGAGCATTTATGAGAATTTTGAATTAGAATTTAAAAAATCGTATCTTCTATCTTTATTTATAATAATTACTAGGGTGTTTTTTTGTGGCTTTTTTTTAATTCAACTTGGCACCCCTACAAATTGTTAGTTTTGCCGAGAAAATGACCTCTGGTTTGTTTCAGAATTTTAAAAAATTATTTAGAGGTCACTCAAGGTCATTTTAGGGCAAAAATGCTCATTCCTAATTAAATTGACGCTATTCATTGATTATTCATTTCTGGCACATATGAACTGTGTTCTTTACAATTCAATATTGCCCTCAGATTTTTTTCAGATTTTTACAATAACATTCAAAGGTCGCTCAA
>CAKNYM010049655.1:53897-73481 GCA_932195095.1 Andricus curvator | reverse complement strand
ATATATATATATATATATATATATATATATATATATATATATATATAGGTTTATTTACCACAGATAGAAAAGTTACCTTATATAGATATACAACAAATTTTAATTTTTTAATAAATTAGGTAATAAGTGGTCTTGTAATATGAGTCATGCTTTATAAAGTGTGCCACTTGTTTTAACTACATAATTACATAATTGTTTAGAAAGTTAAACTATGTAAATAAAAAATCTATATAGAGCTATTAATAAATATTTTTAAACACTTGTATTAGAAAGCACTCTGTTTATTAATTTTCTCAACTGAAAAAAATTATTCCATTTTTTGCTGAAAATTGATAGTTTTTTAGTTGAAAAATCAACTACTTTGTTGAAAGTTGAACTACTTTGTTACAAATTAATTTTACTGGTGGAAGATTCAACTATTTTTTTGATAATTCGTTTTTTTAGCTAAACCTTAATTTTTGTAATGAAAATTTAACTATTCCATTTTTGTAAATTTATCATTTTTAATTGAGAATTCAACTATTTGGTTGAAGATTTGTATATTTTGTTAAAACTTCTTCTATTTTAGTAGAAAATTAATCTTCTTGGTCGAAAATTAATTATTTAAAACTGAAAATTAAACTATTCCATTTTAAGTTGAAAATTGACTTTTTTTAATTAAAAATTCCACTATAAGGATAAAAATTAACTTTTTTGTTGAAAATTCTACTGTTTTGTGGAAAATTCGTCTTTTTGGGTTAAAAATTCTAGTTTTTGGTTGAAAATGTTATTAGTTTTTTGAAAACGCAACTATTTTGTTAAAAAGTCATCTTTTGTTATCAGAAATTCAACTACTTAGTTGAATGTTTCAAACCAATAATATAATATTTAAATTTTTATCTGAAAAATTAATTTTCAATAAAAGTAAACGAATTTTTTACCCAACAGTTGAATTTTTCACAAATTTATTGAATTTTCAATCCAAACAGATGAATTCTCTACAAACAAGTGGAAATTTCAACCTGAAAATACTAATTTTCACCAAAAAATGTAATAGTGGATATTAAAACTAAAAAAGATTTTGATGCTCAATTAAAAACAGTTGAATATAACCAAAAAAGACAAATTAGAGAAAAATAATTGAATCGTCAACTAAAAGAGATTAATTTTCAACCATACAATTTTATTTTTAACCAAAAAATGGATTTTCTACCAAAAAAGACAAATTGTCCACAAGGTAAATAAAAATATATAAATATTTTCAATTTAAAAAAATGAATTTGTTTCAAAAGAATTAAATTTTGTACTGAATAATTGACTCTTATACCAAATTGTGGAATTTTCAAGCCAAATAAAAAGAGTTTTCTATAAAACTGTTGAATTTTAAACCCGAGAATATGAATTTTCAACAAAAAAAGTTAATTTACAATCAGTTGAATTTGTAACCTAATATTCAAATCTTCAGTTAAAAAAAATTATTTTTAACCAAAAAAAAAAGTATTTTCAAATAAAATTATGAATCATTAACGAGAAAAATAAACTTTTAATAAATGAGTTGAGCTTTCAACCAAGGAGTTTTATTTGTAACCTAAAAAGATGGATTTTCAACCAAAAATGTAATATTTCATATTTCAACAGAAAAATAAAATAAAATGGATAAATAAAATAAAAAATAGAATAAAATTAAAAATAAAAAACAGTTAGATTTAATCAACAACCCCGAATTTTCAAGAAAGTACACCAATCCTCAACTAAATCATAATAATTAAAAAAAAAAAGTTGTATTTTTAACCAAAAAAATCGATTTTTTACAAAAAAATATGAATTTTTAACAAACTGCATCAATTTTCAACTAAAAAGTTAAATTTTCTATCAAATTATTTAATTTTCGAGTCGTGAATAGGAACTTACTACAAAACAATTGAATTTTCATTCTGAAAATGTGATTTTTCAACAAGTAATTTATTTTCCACCGAAACAGATTAGTTTTTAACCAGACAGCATTTCTAATCAAAATCGATGAAATTTCTACAGACAGAAATGCATTTTCAAACCAAAAAGATGAATTTTCAATACAAAAATTGTTAGTCAAGAAAGAAACAAAATTTTAATCAAATTTTTTTTTAAATATTATCTTTTATGGATAAAAATGCAACTGTTTGGTGGAAAATTAATCTTTTTTGGTTGAGCATTCGAACATTTTGTTGAAAACTCGTCTTGTTTATTTGAATTCAAGTATTTTTTATTTTTTATTAAAATATTTTTTGAATAAAATATCTACTATTACATCATTTGTTGAAAATTTATACTATCTTATTGAAAATTGATCTTTTTTAATTGAAAATTCATCTACTCTGGTAAAACTTGAATTAATTTGTTAAACATTTATTTTTTTGGTTACAGGTTCATCTCTTTGGTTGTATAGTTGAACTATTTTGTTAAAAATTATTTTTATGCTTAACTTTGAGTTGGTTGAATCATTTTGTAAAAAAAAAATAATTTTTTTGTTAAAGATAATTGAAAATTTAACTACTTAGATAAAAGTGGAACAACTTTGTTAAACGTTTATTATTTTGGTTGAATTTCTTTTTGCTTGTAAAATTTAACTATCTTGTTGAAGATTCGTTTTTTTAGTTTAAAATTAATTTTTTGAACTGAAAATGTAATTTTTCTATTTTTGGTTGAAAATTGATACATTTTAGTTAAAAACTCGTGTTTTTAGCAAACTAATCTTCCTTGTTTGAAATCTCCTCTTTTTTGGTTGAAAATGCAACTGTTTGTTTGAACACTAACTTTTTTTTGAAAAGACATTTTTTCGGATTGAAAATTCAAATGCTTTACAGAAAATTCGGTTTTTGGCTTGAAGTTTCAACAATTTGGATAAACTTTTTTTCTTTCTTGACTGAAAAATTTTTATCAGTAGTAAATTTATTGTATTATTTTTGAAAATTAATTTCTTTCACTGAAAATTTAACTTTTCCATTCTTTGTTGAAAATTCAACTATTTGATTGAAAATTCATGTATTTTGTTCAATCTTTATCAGTTGTAAATTTGTTATTTTATTGTTGAACGTTAACTTTTTTCACTCAATATTTAACTTTTTCATTCTATGTTGAAAGTTCAACTATTTGTTTGAAAATTCAAATAATATTTTAAATAAACATTGAAGTTCATTTTTAATACTTGAAAAATTATATGACACTATTTTGACACTATTTTTTTTTTAATTTGTGACCTGGTCTATGGGATTTTTCAAAATGTAATATATAAAATTAAATTATTAAGGAAATTCAAATTAAAAAAACAAAACAATTAACTTTAAATTTGATAAATTAAGGCTTGAAAATAATATAACTGTAAATGAGACGATTGGTTTTGTTTCGCTTTTGTTTTTCTTAACCGAGAATCGCACATGATACTCCGTTAGCTGCCAAGAAGCAACAAAAGTGCGAGTTCATGAAACGGTCGATGAAGCTTATATGGCCGTGCTATGTGAAGGACGCCAAAAAGTTTTGTGTCACTTTTCCATATATGGAAATTACATTCAATCCAATATAATATTTCATTATTTAATACAATCCGCAAACGAAAAAAAAAATCTACAATAAAGACGCTGCATGACCCCTGAAAACGTAATTGAAAATTAAGGCCATGTATCACTTACCCGATGTCCTAATTTTTTTTAATAAAAAAAAAATTAGTTATAAATCTAATAATGATCTTATCTAATGATAAAATTACTTTTATTTTTACAGAAAATCGGAAAGATGGAGAACCAGCAAGTCTGGGTGCGGGATTCCCAGGAGGGCTTCATCATCGGAAAGTTCGTTGACATGGTCGACGGTGACGCCCTTATCATTCCTTTGGACACGAAGTACCCTCAACGTACTTGTCCTTTAGACGAAGTTTACCCTGCGGGCGAATACACCAAAGATGTTGAAGACAATTGTAAGTTAAAAAAAAAATTTGGCATTATTTCTCAACTGCTTCAATCCAAAAATCGATTTAACTTCAAAAATAAGAACCCCTTCCTCTAACACCTTCCTCAAACACCTCACCATACACCATAAATCTTCTCCTCACTCAGTTCCCTATTATTCACGTCTGCTGTTATCAACATTCCTCTTCTACATCTCTTCTACATCTCTTCTACATCTCTTCTACATATCTTCCCCTTCATTTCACATTCCCTGTTATTTTCCTCATATTACCTCTTTACCTCCGCTCCCGTCAAACGTTTTTCAATCTTCTCTTCCCAGACCCATTCTCTCCCAACTCGCTTACATCTCTTTGCTCCTCTCTTCCTCCTCTCACCCGACATTCTACTCTCCTCATCACACATCTCTTCTTCACCGATTCCTCTCCGCCTTCCACCCCTCTTTTCCTCTAATTCTCCGCGCCTATTCGCCTAACTCCGCTCCAACTCCTGCCCTTTGTTTAATCTTCCCCTAGTGACCTAGTCGTCACTCCATATGGGCTCCTCTCCTCTGTTCTATCTATCCTCACCCTTCGAATGACCCTGTAACCCTGCGTCAGTCGCCCCTCATCCCAATTCTCCCTTTTACCTATTTTCCCCTCCGCTTCACCGCCCCATTGTTTCTCTTTCTACCCTTATCTCCACGCCCATTTCCCTAACTCTTCTTTATCTCATCTCCTTCATTTCACTCTCCCCTACACCTCAACGTCAACCAATTTCTACCCAAAAGTCTTCTTTCAAAAACTTTTTTCAAAATCATCTGTTGGGTCCTTTCTTCAAAAATCATATTTTTGTACTTTTTTTCAGAATTTTAAAATCTTTAAAAATGGGTCTCATTAGACGTTAAAAATTGAGTAAACAAAGCCTTATGAAAGAATTCTTGTAAATGAGTACCTGCCGTTCTATAGTGGAGTGATTATTGTGCATAAGGTATTTATTTACATTTCCACCTTTCTAGAACGACAGGATTTTATTTTACAAGATTCTTCCGTAGTACTTTTTTTCACTTCATTTTCAACAACTAATGATGCTCAATATTAAAAATGTTTTTATTATTATTATTATTATACCATTAAGCCATTTCCCTTTCGGGGTAGGCGTGACTTGCTCGGTTGGAGAATAGTAGTGTGCATGTGGGTATATAGGTATAAGGTAGGTAGGTTAGGTATATATATTTTAGATTGATCTGGAATTCTCGTGTTATTTATTTAAATGACACGTTTACTCCGCAACACTGCTCCGACCCAGGCTGCTGATCAATCTCTCTAGCGATCACCCCAAGTGAAGAGCCTCACAAAATTGTTATGTATGGTTCCCCACTTGGGCCCATTAGTATCCAAGGTCTTTGTTTCAGGCGTCATTCATTCTACTGTCACTCTGTTTACAAACTATTTGTCGCCACACTTTTCTGTCCTGGCATACTACTCTAGCTTCCTTCACGTCCATGCATTTTTTCATGCAAGCTCTTGTGTTCCTATGGCTTCTTATGTCTCTACGGATTAATGCCTCATTTACAGATTCTAACCATTCTTTCGGCGGTCTACCTCTGGGCATTCTGCCATTTACTTTACCTTTGTACACTTGTTTGGTCAGTCGCTCATCTTTCATTCTTTCAAGATGTCCGAACCATCTTAACTGATTTCTTTCCCATGTGTCAACTATTGTCTCTTTTGCACCACATTCTTTGAGGATTGTCTCGTTTCGGACTTTGTCCATTAGTGTTTTCCCGCATATTATGCGCAGAGGTTTCATGCCGATCGCGTTAATTTTACTCCTGTCCTTTTCTTGACAGGTCCATGTCTCGCTACCGTATAGTACAGTCGGTACGAATATAGAATTGTGTATGGCCATTTTAGCTTTTTTTGATATGTTTTTATTTGTTAGGATGGACCCTGCTCTACCGATAACCTGTTTACCCTTATTTATGCGCCTATCTAACTCCCCATCTATTTTTCCGTCGCTAGTGAATAGACTACCTAGATATACGTACTTGTCAACTTGTTCTAATCTCTCATCATTTAGGACAATGTTGCACATTGTTTTCTCACTCTTTCCCTCAAACACCATGATTTTTGTTTTATTTACGTTAATTTTGAGTCCCATGTCCTTCATGCTTGTATGAAGTTTATTCAACATTCTTTGCAAGTCCTCGACTGATTCTGCCATAACAATCTTGTCATCTGCGAAAGCTAACCCACGTACCTTAACTGTTTGGAGATCTACACCTTCTTCGTCGAAGAGTGCAGTTCTTAGACACTTATCCATGAATATGATAAATAGCCACGAGGACATAACGCATCCTTGTTTCACGCCTTGTGTAATATCGAACCAGTCACTCAGTTTCCCGTTTACCCTTACGCTCGCTTTACTACCTGTATATATTGTTTTTATTGCTTGCAGGAGCCCTCCATTTACTCCGTATTCTTTAAGAACTTCCCAAAGTTTACTTCTATTTACCGTGTCAAATGCTTTTTCTAGGTCAATAAATGCACAGAAAACTTTCTTTCCTACTCTCAAGCTTTTTTCTGTGATCTGTCTTAGGCTAAATATCTGATCTGTACATGATCTTCCTGGCATAAATCCACTTTGTTTAAATTCTAAAAAAAAAACTCTGAAAAGGTGATTTTTGAACAAAGAACCCACAGATGATTTAAATTGTTTGCTTTAAAAACTTCCACGTCATTCTGTAGTTTCATTCTGCAAAAATACGGCAAGTGCAAAGACATTTAGGTTAAAATTCGTGGAGGCTCACCGTGCATAGTCTTCCCTCCATAACCCCCCTTTCCCCTCCGCCCCAACGCTCCCAATCCTTCGAATCAACCTCTCACCCCACGTCCGCCCGCCCCTCATCACATTCCTCCGCTTCACCTTTTTTCTCCCTTTTCCCCTTCCTCTCCATGCCTATTCCCCTGATTCCTCTTCATATCATCTCCTTCATTTAACCTTCCCCTCGTCGTCCCGCCATATCTCCTCCTCCCCTCTGTTCATCTTTTGCCACCCTTCGAATCACCCTCTCACTGTACGTCCATCGCCCCTCATCATACTCCTTCTCTTCACCTATTTTCCCGCCGCTCCTCTTTCTCCCTTTCTCTCCACACCCATTCCCCTGAATCCTCTTCATCTCATATCTTTAATCCCTAGCCGTCCCACAATATTCCCCTCCACCCTTCCACTACATCCTTCCCCTACCTTCGCATCTTCAGAGTTCAGAATTGGATTTGTGCGGACATATAATGACATCATAAGAACATAAACAATTTTTTTCAGAAGGAAAGAAAACATCATTTTAACGCTAAAAAATTATTTTTTTATACTTTAAAATGTAAAATTTAAGTAGGGGAAAATGGTCCTAAGTCGGCACTGTGGGTTAAACCGCTACCCTCGCGTTTCTCAGAGATGGCGCGCGTGTCGGCTTAACCATTTTGTCGTATGACAGTTTGGTAGACATGGACGTAATTTACGCTGACAATTGTCACTTTAATTTTCGCTTGACAGCGTGAGCTGGGTATAAATTTTTCGTTCAAACGGAATTCTATTTTCTTCCATTCTTATGAAGCAGCTACAGGTGTGTAAATATTTTGAAAAGTTCAATCCTTTAAGTGCGTTGGTTTTTGTGTTCTGTGTCCTTTCGCCTGATAAAGTCGATTTTTCATTCGGATTTGTTTCGTGTGCGTAATAGCATGAAATATGTAAACATTCGTAGTGGTCCTGAGTCGGCACCCTTTTTTTTTGCTTTTGTTGTTAGTTATGTGTTATTTTATTGTGTTTCAATTCCATGTCACTCATCTCTTCTTGGTTTTTTCTAGTTTGGTTGTATTTTGACTGCATATTGCTTGTCTCTGGTAGGTGTCCACCCTATAAATAAAGTTTGGCAATATTCTACAGGTTTTTTCATTGTAAATGTCTTAAATTTGTCAATTTCTTCCTAAAACTTACATAAACTGCCTTTTTCGTTGAATTCGAGCGAAAAAATGTTGTGCTGACTCACGACCAGGGGGTGCCGACTTAGGACCACCATTTTGAGAAATAGCAAAAATCGACTTCTTCACTTTACGCTGCATTGCCACCGCAAAAATCACTCCACACTGCTCAGAACGCCATAGAATTGTAGATAAAGGATCGTGGTACCTACCTAAAGGCATTAAAGCACCATTAAACCCTGTTTACCCTCTGTTTTCGATCAAAACTCTTACTGTGCCGACTTAGGACCACTCTTCCCTATATGTTTACAAAATATGTTCATAACAGAAACTTTTCCGAGAACAATTCTTAATTTTTGTCAATGTTTTGTTACTAGATGACATTTTTTTGCGGTTTTGTGAATACAAATTGTTTGTTATATATATAAAGTATTACATTTTATTGATAATTAGATGTTTAATTAAATTGTATAAACAATTTTTTATTGTTTACAACAATTTTATCTCAGAATAGAGTTAGTGAACATGAATAATAATTATAATAAATAACAATTATGATAAAAAATTGTTTTTGTAATATCCAACTTCTTATAGCGAGGTAATAATTAATGAAATTTAACAAGCATCATTTTTTCAACAAATTATTATTGTTGATAACTATCTTCTCTTATAGTAACGCTAGATAGTTGCAGTTTTTTCTATTTTCCACCTTTTGTCAACTTTTCACTTAAAGCGGTCTAATAATTAATGTAATATAACAAATATATAATATGTTAATATAATATATATAATTTATTATTATATTCATTTATTGTTGATTATAGCTATCTTCTCTTAGAGTAATGCTAGATAGTTGCGGTTTTTTCTGAAAATTTTAACTTTTTTCCCACTTTTTATTATTATTTAAAATTATTATTTACCCTAATAATAATATTTATAAATAACTCATAAGGGCTTATGCTTGGGGTTTCGGAACTATAAAAAAAAATTCTACGACAGTTTTGATAGAGTTTTCACACCCCTTTTTAATAATCATAAACATCTTTTTAAATAACTATTTGAGCTTGAAAATTAATGTCCAAAATAGAATAGACTTTTTCTTGAAAATGAGGTTTTCATTATAGAAATCTTAGTTTAAAATTTAATCTCATTTTCCAGAATTAATTTCTCAAATTGATTATAAAATCAATTACAAAAGCTGGCTTGTCTGTTTATGAGACCGATTCTAAATTCTTACATTACAATTTCATCTTATTACGACATTCATTGAGGTACATTATAATTCAACTAGAAGTACTTTTAGAATCAACTATGAAAATCTACATTAATTGTTTAAATTAAAATTTCATTTGTTCTCATATAAAACTCTATTTACTTCATGCCGCAATGAACTTGAAAATAAATTATCTTATAACTTATGAATCCATAAGAAGGCCATTCCAACAGTTTCAAAGTAACTTATAACCGCTCTTATATTTATTTAAATAAAATCAGTAATTCTACATTCGAAACTAACTATAAAAAAGTTATCCATATAACGAAACATGCGCAAAAGTATTTGCAATAAAATTATAGGTAGGGGAGAGTGGTCCTAAGTCGGCACAGTAAGAGTTTTTGTCGAAAGCAGAGGGTAAACAGGGTTTAATGGTGCTTTAATGCCTTTGGTTGGGTACCACGATCCTTTATCTACAATTCTATGTCGTTCGGAGCAGTGTGGAGTGATTTTTGCGGTCACAGTGCAGCGCAAAGTGAAGAAGTCGATTTTTGCTATTTCTCAAAATGGTGGTCCTAAGCCGGCACCCCCTGGATCTGAGTCGGCACATAATGTTTTATGAGGAAATTGGCAAATTTAAACCATTTACAATGAAAAAACATGTAGAATATTGTCAAACTTTATTTATAGGATGAAAAAGTTTCTCCATTACAATAATCTGCAAACCTGCAGTCAAAACACAACCAAAGTAAAAAAAACAAGAGACGAGTGACATGGAATTGAAACACAACAAAATAAAATAAAATAACACACAAATAACAAAAGAAAAAAAAAGTGCCGACTCAGGACCACCTGTTTGGTGCCGACTCAGGACCACTAAGAATGTTTAAACATTTCAGCCTATCACGCACACGAAACAAAACCGAATGAGAAATCGACTTAATCGATTGAATTTTTCAAAATATTTACACACCCGTAGCTGCTTCACGTGAATGGAAGAAAATGGTATTTCGTTCGCACGAAAAATGTATACCCCGCTTACGTTGTCAAACGAAAACTAAAGTGACAATATAAAGTCAGCGTAAATCCACGCGCCATCTCTGAGAAACGCGAGGGTGCCGGCCCTACCCAGAGTGCCAACTTAGGACCACTCTCCCCTATTATGTATCCAAAAATTGATTACACTGAGGAATTTTTTTTTAAATACGTATTACTTATTTTCACAGGTGCCTTGATGTACCTGAACGAAGCTACACTTCTAAATAACATAAGTACTCGTTACAAAAAAGATAGAATATACGTAAGTAATTCTTACCTTCAAAATACTTACTAATTTCGAATAATTAACATCAATTTAACAAGACGAACCTATACCCTTCGGAATTTTGTTTCGTTTTGGCGGTAGCACTTCGAGTTTATAACCGGAAAGTCTGGGCTCGATTCCTGCCGCCTGCATTATTTGTCCATTTTTTTGTTCAATTTTTTATTTCAATTGACTTAAATTTATTTAAATCGAGCCAAAATATTAATATTTAAACTTTTTTTCATATGAGAAAATTGAGGTTTTAAACCTTTACCACTTTTACCCCAAGAAATTTTTTTTTGTAGAAAGTTCTCATTTTTCTTCATTCAACTGAACATTTTTATTTTTCTTATTATTTTTATATGAGATAAAAATAAAATATATACAATTAGTATACTAAGAATAAAATAAGATTTTCTGATATAAAGAAATAGTAAAATGAAATGATATCAAAATAGGATATAAATAAAAGACATGTTCTATTATTATTATTATTATGATATTCATATTTTGAAATTAGACTAATAAATTAATAAATACAATAAAAAATTGAAATTGACTAATAAATTACAATAAAAAAAATTGACCAAAAACTGCAGGCAGCAGGAATCGAACCCAGATTGTCCAGTTACAAACCCGGTGCGCTACTGCCTCACATTGGGGAAAAATGACTTTTTTTATTCAAAATAACGTACAAACGACAAATTTTGTTGAAACTTCATATTTTCGGGTTGAATTTTCAACTATTTTGTAGAAAATTCGTCATTTTCACTTGAAAATTCAACAGTTTGGTAGAAAATTCCATATTTGGCTGAAATTGGTGTTTTTAGTTTGAAAATTCAACTATTTGCTTAAATATTTTTATAATTTGTTGAAAATTCGCCTTTTTTCGTAGAAAACTAATCTTCTTGATTGAAAATTCTTCTTTATGGTTAAAAATTAAATTATTTGGTTAAAAATTTAACAATCTGGTTGAATTTTTTTTCTCGCTTGACTAAAAAATCTTTCCTGGTTGAAAATTCAACTCTTTTATAAAAAATTCGTCGTTTTGGTTTGAAAATTCGACTCTTTGGATAGAAGTTTGATCTTTTTTGATTAAAAATGTAATTATCTGGTTGAAAATTAAACTTTTTCGGTTGAGAATTATCTTTTTAGTTCAAAATTCGCCTTTTTCGTTGAAAATTAATCTTCTTCATCAAAAATGTAAGAAATTTAAAAAAAAATGTATGTATTTTATTTAGAATTTGTTTTCGTTTTGTAAAAAAATAATCTTCTTGGTTGAAAATTTAATTATTTGGTTGAAAATTTTACAATTTTGTTGCATTTTTTTTCTCGCTTGACTGAAAAATATTTCCTGGCTGAGAATTAAACTCTTTTATAGAGAATTCGTCTGTTTGGTTTGAAAATTCATCCCTCTTGGCAAAAGTTTGATCTTTTTTGATTAAACATTTAATTATCTGGTTAAAAATTAAACTTTTCTGGTTGAAAATTAAGTTTTTTGTTCAAAATTCGTCTTTTATCGTAGAAAATTAATCTTCTTGGTTGAAAATTAAACTAATTAATTAAAATTTTGGTATTTTTTGAGAATTTGTTTTGTAAAAAATTAATCTTCTTGGTTGAAAATTCGCCTTTTTTGGTAGAAAATTAAACTTCTTGGTTGAAAATTCATATTTTTGGTAGAAAATTAAATTATTTGGTTAACATTTTTTTCTTTCTTAACTAAAATTTTTGTTTATGGTGAAACATTCAACTATTTTGATAAATAATTGTCCTCTTAGTGTAAAAGTTCATATATTTTTATAGGAATTTCATATTTTCGGGTTGTAGAAAATTCGTAATTTTGTCTTGAAGAAACAAAAATTTGGTAGAAAATTCCACTATTTGGTCGAAAGTTGAACCACTTCATTAAAAGTTGATTTTTTTAGTTGAAGATTCATAATTTTAGTTAAAAAATCTATTTCTTTGGTTGAACATCAAACTATTTTGTTAAAAATTCGTCTTTGCTTTAAATTTAATTTTTTTAAATGAAAATTTGAATATTCCATTTTTGGTTGAAAATTTACCTTTTTTGACTGAAAATTCAACTGTTTGTTTGAAAATTCATGTATTTTATTAAAAATTCGTCTTTATTGGTAGAAGAATAATTTTCTTGGGTGAAAATTTAATTTATGTGTTATGTTAAACATGCCCCTTTTTTAGTTAAATTAGTTAAAAATTAATCTCTTTAGTTGAAACTTGAACTGCTTCAATAAAAATTCGTTTTCTGGTTGAAAATTAATTTTTCTAACTGTAAATTTAACTACTTTTTTGTTTTTGACAATTCAACTGTTTGATTAAAAATTAATTTTGTATTTAAAATTCATATTTTCGGGTTAAAAATTCAACTGTGTTGTAGAAAAATCGTCATTTTGGTGTGAAAATTCAACATTCTAGTAGAAAATTCCATATTTCGTTGAAATTGGTATTTTTTAATTTAAAAATTGAACTATTTGCTTTGAAAATGTATGTAATTTGTTGTAAATTCACATCTTTTGGCAGAAAACGAATCTTCTTGGTTGAAAAATAAACAAATTGGTTGATAATTTAAGCATTTTTTTTTAATTCGTCTTTTTTAGTATAAAATTATTCTTTTTGGTTGAAAATTCAATTATTTGGTTGAAAATGCGACAGTTTAGTTGAATTTTTTTTCTCGCTTGAATGAACAATCTTTCTTGGCTGAAAGTTCTACTCTTTTGTAGAAAATTCGTCTTTTTGGTTTGAAAATTCATCTCTATGGGTAGAAATTTGACCTTTTTTGTTTAAAAGTACAATTTTCCAGTTGATAATTAATTAATCGATTTTTGTTAAAAATTCAACTCTTTTTGAGAATTCGTCTTTTTGATTCAATTCAACTGTTTTGGTTTGAAATGAAAATCTTTTCTTTTTGAAACATAAACTATTACATTTTTTCTATTTTTTGATGTTATGGTTTTGACCAGATAAAAAATGTATTAAATAATTTGATGGTAATAGATTTTTGTTTATTGGTCTAAAATCAATATTTTTTTGAATATTAATTGTTATTTCTAAATTGTGAAAAATGCTCCCAAGCTCCGCTGAGATCCGAACCCAGGTCTTTTAGATTGCCGGTCTGATGCTCTTACCCACTAAGCTACGGAGATACGAGATTAATTTTTCAAACATTTGAATGTTTTATATTTTTGATGTTATGATTTTGATTAGATAAAATGTATTAATTAATTTGATGTTAATTGTTCTTTGTTTACTGGTGTAAAATCAATTTTTTTTTAATTGAATTTTATTTCTAAATTGTCCAAAAATTGCTCTCAAGCTCCGCTGGGATCCGAACCCAGGTCTTTCAGAATGCCTGTCTGATGCTCTTACCAATTAAGCTACATAGATACAAGATTAATTTCTTCACAACCCCTACAAAATGTTTCAAACATTTGAATATTTTATATTTTTTGGTGTTATGCTTCTCACCAGATAAAATGTATTAAATAATTTGACAGAAAACAACTAACAACAAATTATTTAATACATTTTATCCGGTCAAAACCAAAACGTAAAAAATATAAAACATTCGAATGTTTAAAAAAATAACACAAGTATAAGGAATTACGTCGGATTTCTACTTGTAGGGGATGTGAAGAAATTAATCTCGTCTCTCCGTAGCTTAGTTGGTAAGAGCATCAGGCAGGCAATCTGAAAGATCTGGGTTCGGATCTCAGCGGAGCTTGAGAGCAATTTTTTCACAATTAGGAAATAAAAATTAATATTTGAAAAAAAATTGATTTTAGACCAATAGACAAAAATCAATTAACATCAAATGATTTAATACATTTTATCTGGTAAAAACCAAAACATCAAAAAATATAAAACATTCGAATGTTTGAAAATTTAATCTTACAAGTATGAATGAATTAATTCGGAATTCAACTTGTAGGGACTGAAGAATTCAATCTCGTCTCTCCGCAGTTTAGTGGGTAAGAGCATCAGACCGGCAATCTGAAAGACCCGGGTTCGGATCCTAGCGGAGCTTGAGAATATTTTTTTCACAATTTAGAAATAAAAATCAATACTCAAAAAATATTGATTTTGGACCAGTAGACAAAAAAACAATTAACGTCAAATTATTTAGACCAGTAGACGAAAAACAATTACCATAAAATTATTCAATACATTCCATCTAATCAAAACCATTACATCAGGAAATATTCCATTTTTAGTTGAAAATTTATCTTTTTTAGTTGAAAATTCAAAAACCAAAATATGGATTTTTCGCCAAAAAATATATATTTTTAATAAAAATGTTCATTTTCGACTAAATAGTTGAATTTTTTACAAACATAGTTGAATTTTTTAAAGAAAAAGACGAATTTTCCACAAAACAATTGAATTTTCCACCAAAAAAGACGAAATTTTAACAAAATAGTTGAAAATAGATCCCAAAAAGATGAGTTTTCAATCAAATAGTTTAATTTTTAACCAAAAAAGATCTATTTTCAACGAAATAAATTCATTTGTGATCGAAATGATCCCAAAGCAGTTGAATTTTTCAAGCCAAAAAGACGAATTTTCCACAAAATAGTGAAATTTTCAACCTGAAAATATTAATTTCCTCCAAATATTTAATTTTCAACAAAATAGTTGAATTTTCTAGCCAAAAATAAGACTTTTCTACAAGACAGTTGAAGTTTCAATCTAAAAATATAAATTTTTAATACAAATGTTCATTTTCGACGAAATTGTTGAATTTTCTACAAAAATAGTTAAATTTTTCAATGAAAAAGATGAATCTTCAACGAAATGAATTCACTACCAAAACAGTTGAATTTTTCAAGCCAAAAAGACAAATTTTCTACAAAAATAGTTAAATTTTTCAAACCAAAAAGACGAATTTTCCACAAAACAGTTGAATTTTCAACCAAAAAAAAAACGAAATTTCCACAAAATAGTTCAATTTTAATCCCATAAAAATAAATTTTCAACCAAAGAGGTACATTTTTAACCAAAAAAGATCTATTTTTGAAGAAAAATTGAATAGTAAAATTTTCAATTAAAAAAATTATCTTATAAAAAAAAACAATTTTCAATCAAGGAGATGAATCTTCAACGAAAAGAATTTCCTACCAGAAGAGTTGAGTCTTCAAGCGAAAAAGGGGAATTTTCTACAAAACAGTTAAATTTTCTACCTAAACATATAAATTTTCTCCAAAAATTTTATTTTCAACGAAACAGTTGAATTTTCTAGCTAAAAATAAGACTTTTCTACAAAACAGTTGAAGTCTTAAACTAAGCATATAAATTTTTTAATACAAATGTTCATTTTAGACAAAATAGTTGAACTTTATTCATTTTTCAATCATGTAATTAAATTTTTACCCAAAAAAGATCTATTTTCAACAACAAAATAAATTTTCTATCAAAACAGTTGAATTTTTCAAGCCAAAAATAAGACTTTTCTACACAATTTTTCTACAATTTTTAACATAATAATTGAATTTTCTATAAAATTTTTGAATTTTCTAGACAAAAATAAGAATTGAATAGTTAAATTTTCAGTTACAAAAATCATCTTTCAATTAATGAAAAAAAAAGATTTTTATTCAAAGAGGTGAATCTTCAACCAAATAAATGAATGTTGAACAAAGTACTTCAAGTTTCTTATTCCAGAAATAAAAAGTTCAACCAAATTCTGTAATTTTCAAGCAGAAAATAAGACTTTTCTATCAAAACTTGAAATTTCGACCTGAAAATATTATTCTTCAAAAAAAATGTATTCATATATATTTATAATTTAAATTTATTATTTCAGACCGGCAATATGAAAGACCTGGGTTCGGATCCCAGCGGTGCTTGAGATCAATTCTTTCACAATTTATAAATAAAAATCAATATTAAAAAAATATTTATTTTAGAATAGTAGACAAAAAATTGACATCAAATTATAAAAATGGAATAGTTTAATTTTCAGTTAAAAAATTAATTTTCGACCATTCATGCTGATTGATGGTGCTAGTAAATTAAAAAATATAAAACCAACATTCGAAAGACACGTGGTTTCAACCAAATAGTTGCATTTTTAATTTATGAAGAATAAATTATTGACCAAACGTGGAATAGTTGAATTTTCAGATAAAAACAATAATGTTCAAGTGAAAAAGCGGATTTTTAACAAAATAGTTGAATATCAACCGAAGAGGTAAATCTTAATACAAAATGAATTTTTTACGAAATATTTAGAGCACCTGACCGGCAATCAGTTGACCTGGCGTTCGAATCCCAGCGGAGCGAAAGGAGAAGAGCTTTTTTCTGAATGAATTTAAGTTTAAAATATTCCAACCAATTAGTTAGATTTTTAACAGAAAAAGAAATGTTGTTTAACAAAATACTTGAATTTTCACCAAATAATTAAATTTTTAACAAAAATGATGAATCTTCAACAAAAAAATAAATTTTAAACAAACTAGTGCAACTTTCAACCAAGAAGTTGAATATTTAACCATAAAATATAAATTCTCAACAACAAATTTAATACATAATTGATATTCACACCAAAAAAGATTTTAAGTTTCAATCTGAAACAGTTAAATTCATAAGAAAAATACGAATTTTCAACAAAATAGTGCAATCCTGAACTGAAACAGGTTTATTTTTAGCAACTTGGATTTCCAATCCAAAAAGATGAATTGTCAATAAAAAACTTCAATTTTCAAACAAAAAAATTAATTTTTAACAAAATAGTTAAATCTTACACAAAATAATTAAATTAATTAATCAAAGAAGAGTAGAAAGAAAGAGTGTAAACTCTACATTTTTATTACAAAATTTTTTATAAATGGAATAAAACAATTTTAATTTAAATTTATAAATTTCAAATTTATTATTCTTCATAGTTACTTAAAGTTTATTCGAATTTCAAATTTATGATTCTTCATGGTTACTTAAAGTTCAAATCATTCGAATGTTTAAAAAATAAATCTTACAAGTATAAGGAATTACGTCGGAATTCAACTTGTAGGGGTTGTGAAGAAATCAATCTCGTCTCTCCGTAGCTTAGTTGGTAAGAGCATCAGACAGGCAATCTGAAATCTGGGTTCGGATCCCAGCGGAGCTTGAGAGCAATTTTTTCACAACTTGAAAATTAAAATTCCATATTCTGAAATATAGATTTTTGACCAGTAGACAAAAAATAATTAACATCAAATTATTTATCACAATTTTGTTGAGAATTCATCTTTTTTGGTTGAAAGTTGAACTACGTTGTTAATTCACGAGAAACAGTAATGAACATAATTTATTTATTTATGGCCAACGGCCATACCACGCTGAAAAACCCAGTTCTCGTCAGATCACTGAAGTTAAGCAGCGTTGGGCGCGGTTAGTACTTGGATGGGTGACCATTCGAGAATACTGCGGCTGTTGGCATATTCTCGGTGTGGTGAGCCCACACTTGTAGTTATTTACTACGAGAAAATATCCACCTAGAAACACTACCCAAATCGGGTAGTGTCACGCCTACCCTGAAAGGGAAATGGCTTAATGGTATACTTACTTACTTACTATGCACGGCTATTTAATCGAAAAGATTAAAAAAAAAACTGTTTTTAATTCTAGACATACGTCGCCAATATCCTAATCGCCGTGAATCCTTACTATGAGGTGAAGGACCTTTATTCACCTCGAACCATCAAGGCCTATCAGGGAAAATCATTAGGGGAAACGCCTCCACACGTCTTTGCCATTGGTGAGTTTTTCCAGGGGGATTTTACTACTTAGTCATTGCCTCAAAAAATTCTTCGTCATTCTGGAATCTGAGTGAAGGCTCTTATTAATACTAAACGTTGAAATTTTTCTTTCAGCCGACAAATCCTTCAGGGACATGAAAGTTCTGAAGCAATCGCAAAGTATAATCGTTTCCGGCGAGTCAGGAGCTGGAAAGACGGAATCCACAAAATATCTTCTCAGATATTTGTGCGATCTTTGGGGATCGACGGCTGGACCGGTTGAGCAAAAAATTCTAGATGGTAATGATTCTCTTTTAGTCACTTTAAAAAAAAAAAATTTTTTTGTGAAATTAAAAGAGCACTAAAAATTGAATATAATTACTTAAGGAAAGGTTTTTTTTTTAAATAAATTTGAATGTTTTTTTTATTTTTTAAAAGTATACTTTTTGAATTTTTTGCGGGAAAATGAGGCATTCTGATTGGGCCAGCGATTTTTTCCTGGTGAAATTAAAAGAACACTAAAAATTGCATATAATTACTTAATGAAAGGTTTTTTTTAAAAATAAGTTTGAATATTTTGTTTATTTTTTAAAAGTATACTTTTTGAATTTTTCGCGGGAAAATTAGGCATTCTGATTGGGCCAGCGATTTTTTCCTGGTAAAATTGAAAGAGCACTAAAAATTTAATATGATCACTTAAGGAAAGGTTTTTTTTAGAAATAAGTGAATTTATTTTTCATTTTTTAAAAGTATACTTTTTGAATTTTTTGCGGGAAAATTAGGCATTCTGATTGGGCCAGCGGTTTTTTCCTGGTGAAATTAAAAGAGCACTAAAAATTGAATATAATTACTTAAGGAAAGGTTTTTTAAAAATAAGTTTGAATATTTTTTTTATTTTTAAAATGTATACTTTTTGAATTTTTTGCGGGAAAATTAGGCATTCTGATTGGGCCAGCGGGAGAGTAAACATCAGTCTGATTAGCGCAGTCGATAATTGGTCTAGTCATTGAACCGCGAAAATTAAAATTTGTTGGTTGAAGTGAACTGTTTTTGATTTAAAATTCAAATCTTTTTGGGTTAAAAATACAATTACTTGGTTGAAAGTTAAAATAGTTTAACATTTTTTTGTCGGTTGAAGATTCTTCTCTTTGATTGAAAATTTAACTATTTTATTGAAAATTCATTTTTTTTCGGTTGAAAATTTATTTTTTCAGCTGAAAATAATCTATTTCATTTTTGTTTAAAAATTGATCTTTTTATTTGAAAAATTAACTAATTTGTTTGAAATTCGTCCTTTTTTGTTGAATTCAACAGTTTTTAATTGACAATATTTTATGTTTGAAATATCAACTATTACATTTTACGTTGGAAATTTTTTTATGTTTAAAAAGTTTACTTTTTGAATTTTTTGCGGGAAAATGAGGCATTCTGATTGGGCCAGCGATTTTTTCCTGGTGAAATT
>CAKNYM010049655.1:23241-34909 GCA_932195095.1 Andricus curvator | reverse complement strand
TCTCCCTTCTCTTTCTAATTACCATTCACGTTTCGCCTACGGAGTAGCCAGTCCATTTCTATATGTCGATGTTATAAATGAGGGTGAGTAGGAGACTAGGCTTGGAGAAGTGAGGACAGGGAAAGGGAAGTGTTAGCTGGGGACGCGAGAAGAGAGGAAGTAAAGGAAGGGGAAGAAGTTAGGAAGGGAGTGCGAAGGATGAAGGGAGGGGAGGTTAAGTAGGGGAATGTAGTGGGATTAGACAGGAAAAGGGAAGTGTTAGCTGGAGAAGCGAGAAGAGAGGAAGTAAAGGAAGATGAAGAAGTTGGGAAGGGGTTGCAAAGGACGAAAAGAGGGGAGGGTAAGTAGGAGAAAGTAGTAGGATTAGGGGAGAGGAAGGTTCGAACGACTTAATTAACGTCTTAATAGGCTACGAAAACCCTTTTTTGTAGGCGTCTGGCGCCTACTTTAACTAATTTTTTTTTGTTATAGGCATTAAGTCGACTCGGTCTTTCGGATGCTGAAAAAATGGAGATTTACACAATGGTATCTGCGGTTCTTCACCTTGGCAATATCACTTTTGAAGACAATCCAGAAGACACAAAAGGTGGTTCCAGAATACCACCCAGTTCAGAAAAAGCAGTCCTGATGTCAGCCAAGTTACTATCAGTTGATCCGGAAGAACTTCGTCAGTCTCTCGTTTCCAAAGTGATGCAAACGAGTCGTGGAGGCATCAAAGGAACTGTGATTATGTATGTATAAATTAAAAAAAAAAAATTAAGAAAAAGACTTATTTGGGCCTTACGGCCTTGGGCGTTGAGATTTTGGGTCTTACGAATTGGGACTTATGATTTTGGGTCTTACGAATTGGGACTTACGATTTTGATCCTTAGGGGCCGTCCATAAATTACGTTACCAATTTTAAGGGGGGAGGGGGTTGTGCCAAAAATTATGGTTGGTAAGAGGGAAGAGGGGAAGGGAACAGTGAAGTAACATCAGGAACTTAGACTTTGAACAAACTTTTGCAAAAGTTTTCAAGAACTAATAGAACCCAATAAGAAAACCCAACTATTTTTTGTTGGAAAAAGTACTATTATATTTTTGGTTCTAAATTTATCTCATTTGGTTAAAAATGTAATTATTTTGTTGAAAATGCAACTAATGTGATCGAAAAAACTGGCCGATTTACTTCACACACGCTTCAAGCGTGCGCGAAGAACTTCTCTCGCTTAGTGCGCAAATCGGGCACTTTGTATCTGCTGCGCAGGCATGAAAACTCAAACTTCGAACGCAACTTTTTCAAAAAAACAATTATTTAAATGAAAAACTGGTTAAAATTTAATATCTCAGCGTGATTGAAATAAATTTAATAGTCAGTTGCAATAAAAAAAAATTTAATGAAAAAAAAAATTGGCCAAAAATTCCGGCAGCAGGAATCAAGCCCGGACTTTTCGGTTACAAACTCAGAACGAACTGAGTTAATAGAACCTAATAAGAAAATCCAAATATTTTTGATTAAAAAAAAGTACTATTATATTTTTCGTTCTAAATTTATCTGGTTTGGTTGAAAATTGAACTATTCCAGTTTTAGAAAATTAATCTACTTGATTAAAAAAAATTTGTTTGGTTGAATGTATAGAACACTCTCATTGAAAAATAATTTTTGTTTATCGCTCATTTTAGGTGAAAATTTAACTATTTGGTGGCAAATTCTTGTATTTTTTTAAAAATTCGTCTTTTTTAGTAGAAAATTCATTCCTTTTGTTGAAAAATGCAACTGTTTGTTTTTTTTGGTTGAATTTAACGGGTTTTTATTTCAAATTAAAATCTATTTTTTGGTTAAACTACTTTTTAGAAAATTCTTTTTTTTTTGGTTGAGGATCTATAATTTTAGTTGGAAATTCATATTTTTGGTTGAAGATTCAACTATTTATATGAAAATTTAACTATTTGGTAGAAAATTAACTTTTTTGTTGAAAAATGATATTTTTGGATTGAAAATTCAAATGTTTTGTAGTATATTCATCTTTTTGGACTTTAAAATTTGACAGTTTTGTTCACAATTGATTTATTTGGTAAAATTCGCCTGTTTTGCTAGAAAATTAATTTTTTTGGTGAACAATTCATCTTTTTAAATGAAAATTGAACTATTTCGTTAAAAATTATTTTTTGGATGAAAGTTCAACTACTTGGCTGAAAGTGGAACTAATTTGTTAGAAATGCATTTTTTTAAAGGTTTATCTCTTTGGTTGAAAATTGAACTATTGCATTTTTAGAAAGTTAATCTTCTTGATTAAAAAAAATCATTTTGGTTAAATGTATAGAACTCTCTTATTGAAAAATCTTTTTTTTGTATTGCTCATTTTAGGTGAAAATTTAACTATTTGGTGGCAAATTCTTGTATTTTGTTGAAAATTCGTCTTTTTTAGTAGAAATTTCATCCCCTTTGTTTAAAAATGCAACTGTATGTCTTTTTTGGTTGAATTTAACTGGTTTTTATTTTAAATTAAAATCAATTTTTTGGTTAAACTCCATTTTAGAAAATTCTTTTTTTTTGGGTGAAGATTCATCATTTTAGTTGGAAATTCATATTTTCGGGTTGAAAATTTAACTATTTGATAGAACATTAACTTTTTTGATGAAAAATAATATTTTTTGATTGAAAATTCATATGTTGTGTAGTATATTCATATTATTGGGCTTTGAAATTCAACCACTTTTTTACAATTGATTTTTTTTTAATTCGTCTATTTTGCTAGAAAATTATTCTTTTTGGTGAAAAATTCATCCTTTTAAATGAAAATTTAACTTTTTCGTTAAAAATTAGTTTTCGTATGAGGATTCAACTACTTGGATGACAGTTAAACTACTTTATTAAAAATTCATTTCTGTAAGATTCACCGCTTTGCTTGAAAATTCAACTCTTTTGGTGATTTTTTTTTTCTGTTAAAAATTAATTTTTTATCTTTAAATTTAAGTATTCCATTTTTGTTAAAAATTAATACTTCACTATATGAAAATTCAACTATTTGGTAGAAAATGCGTGTATTTGGATAAAAATTCGTCTTTTTAGTCAAAACATTAATCTTGTTTGTTGAAAATTCATCTTTTTGGTTGAGGCTTTAACTATTCGGTTAAAAATTTGTCTTTTACTTTAATTCAACTGGTTGAAAATTCGTTTTTTGGCGTTAAAAATTAATTTTTTGATCTTGAAATTTTACCATTCCATTTTTTGATTTGAAATGTATCCTTCATAAGTTGAAAATTCAACTATTTTGTTGAAAATTCATCTTTTTTGTTGAGGAGTCAACTATTTGGTTAAAAATTCGTCTTTTTTGCTTGAATTCGACTCGTTGAAAATTCGCTTTTTTTGTTGAAAATTAATGTCTGACACTGAAAATTTGAAGATTCCATGTTTGGTTCGAAAAATAACTTTTTCAGTTGAAAGTTGAACCATTTGGGTTAAAACTTATCTTTTTTGATTGAAGATTCATCTATTTCGTGGAGGATTCAACTATTTTGTTAGAAAAAAAAATTTTGTTCAGCAGATTGAAAATTCGTCTTTTAGTAGAAAATTTATCTTCTATGGTAGAAAAGTCATCTTGTTTAGTCGAAAATTAAACTGTTTTGTTAAAAATTTGTCCTTTTGGATTAAAAATTCATTTTTTATGGTATAAAAGTCATCTTTCTTGGTTGAAAATTCATTTTTTTGTTAAATATTCAACTATCTTAAAAAAATCATCCTTTTGACTTGACAATTAAACAATTTGGTTGTTAATGTAACTGTTTGGTCAAAAATTAATTTTTTTTTGTTGGAAATTCGTCTTTATAGTTTGAAAATTCATCTCTTTTGGTAGTAAATTTTTGTTGTTTGATAATTCAACTATTTCGCTAAAAATAAAATATATTTCGACTTGAAATCTGAGGAATTTAACATGCTTTATATTTAATTCAATATCGTATTGACAATAATTTTGTTTAAAAGACTTTATTTCCCTATAATTCCCCTATTTTCGTGAAAAATAATCCTATTTTCCACCGACTCCGTGGTTAGCGTAGTCGTAGCGCACCGGGCTTGGAGCCGACGGTCAAGGGTTCGATTCCCCGGGCCGGAGCAAATTTTTACTGACAAATTGGTGTTGGTAACATATTTTATGGACGACCCCTCACTTTGGGACTGAATTTGAGAAATAAATTTTGTTAACAGGGTACCTCTGAAGGTTTACGAAGCCAACAATGCCAGGGATGCACTTGCTAAAGCCATTTACAGTAAACTTTTCGATCACATCGTGGCTCGAATTAATAAGAGCATCCCCTTCAAAGCTTCCAGTTACTACATTGGTGTTCTTGATATTGCTGGATTTGGTAAGTACTTAATTGAATTTTTTTTTAAATAAAATTATGCTATAATTAAATGTGATTATTCTGAAGATCAAATATTTAAATTAATCTCTCTTTATTTAGAATACTTCAAGGTGAACAGCTTTGAGCAGTTTTGTATCAATTACTGCAACGAGAAACTGCAGCAGTTCTTCAATGAAAGAATCTTGAAATACGAGCAAGAATTATATGCTAGAGAATCTCTGAATGTTCCGAAGATTTCATATGTTGACAATCAGGATTGTATTGGTTAGTAGACTATATTTAGGAATTATTTTTAATTTTATATTTGGGCCTTAAATTCAGAACTCATCACATTTAAAGTTTTGAAAAATGTGAATTTTGAAAAGTTTTAAGAGAATAAGAAAATTTCTTAAAATTTCTGGGAAACTTTTTAATGCCTTTTTATTTTGAAAAATTAATTTTCAGAGAATATTTCAAAGTATTTTAAAAGATTACCAAAAGTGGCGAAAAAGAATCCGGAAGATTTTAAAGCTGCAATAATTTTAAAAGATATTTAGAAAGCTTAGAAAATTATGCGAATAAAAATAAAATTTAGGAAAAAATGTAATCAGTGTGAAAGATATTTAGAAGATTTAAAAGTTTTGAAAAGATTAAAAAATAATTTCAAATTTAAAAATATTTCAAAGTATTTAAAGGAAAATGTAAGTTTTTGAAGGTGATTACTGGGAAAATGATAGATAATTTTATATTTAAAATAATAAAACTTCTAACGAAACTTTCAAAAAAATTTAAAAGATTATCATCATTTTAAAAGATATTCAGAAGGTTTAGAAATTTTGCAAATTTTTTTTTTAATTTTAGGAAAAATTGGAATCATTTTAAAAGATATTGAGAAGGTTAAGGAGTTTTGAAAAGATTAAAAAATAATTAAAATTTTAAAAATATTTCCAAAAATATAAAGCAAATTGTAAGGTTTCGAAGATTTCGAAAATAAATTTCGAATCTTTTTAAGATTTTTGAAGGGTTTCAAGTAAACAACACATTTTTTTTAAGATTCCTGGAAAAATTGTAAATGATTTTCTATTTTAAAAAGTAAGCTTTTAAAGAAAATTTCAAAAAATTTCAAAAAAACATGATAATTTTTAGAAATATTTGGAAGGTTTAGAAATTTATGCGAATTTTTGTTTTAATTTTAGGAAAAATTGGAATCATTTTAAAAGATATTGAGAAGGTTAAGAAGTTTTTAAAGATTAAAAAATAATTTCAAATTTTAAAATATTTCAAAGTATTTAAAGAAAAATGTAAGTTTTTGAAGATGATGAAAAAAAATTCGAAACTTTTTAAGAATTTTGAAAAGTTTCAAGAAAACAACTTTTTCCTAATATTCCTGGGAAAATGATAAATAATTTTATATTTTGAATAATAAAATTTCTAACGAAACTTTCAAAAAAATTTAAAAGATTATCATCATTTTAAAAGATATTTAGAAGGTTTAGAAATTTTTAAAATTTTTAAAAAAATTTTAGGAAAAATTGGAATCATTTTGAAAGATATTGAGAAGGTTAAGAAGTTTTGAAAAGAATAAAAAATAATTAAAAATTAAAAAATATTTCCAAAAACATAAAGCAAATTGTAAGGTTCTGAAGATTTTGAAAAGAAATTTCGAATCATTTTAAGAATTTTGAAAGGTTATAAAAAAGCAAGAAATTTGTCTTCAGATTTATGGAAAAATTATAAATACTTTTATATTCTGAAAAATAATACTTCTAACGAAACTTTCAAAAAAATTAAAAAGATTATCATCGTTTTAAAAGATATTTAGAAAGTTTAGAAATGTATGAAAAATTTTGTAAAAAATTTTAGGAAAAATTGGAATCACTTTAAAAGATATTTAGAAGGTTTAGAAGTTTTTGAAAGAAGAAAAAATAATTAAAAGTTTAAAAGTATTTCAAAAAATGTAAAGCAAAATTTAAATTTTTGAAGATTTTGACAAGAAAATTTCGAAGCTTTTAATGAATTTTGAAAGGTTTCAAGAAAACAACCAATTCTTCTTAAGATTTCTGGGAAAATTATCAATAATTTTTTATTTATAAAGTATTAACTTTGAAAGAAAATTTCAACAAATTTTAAAAGATGATCATCATTTTTAAAGGTATTTAGAAGGTTTAGAAATGTATGCGAAATTTAAAAAAAGTTCAGGAAAAACTAGAATCACTTTAAAAGATTTGCAAGTTTTTAAAAGAAGAAATTTTTTTAAGTATTTCAACAAATTTAAAGTAAAATGTAAGTTTTTGAAGATTTCGAAAAATAATTTCGCTGCTTTTTATGAATTTTTAAAGGTTTCAAGAAAAAATCAAATGTTTCTTAAGGTTCCTAGGAAAATTATAAATTATTTTCTATTTTGAACAATAAACTTTTAAGGAAAATTTCAAAAAATTTCAAAAATTTTGAAAAAAGTCTGGAAGATTTTGCGGATTTTTTTAAATTTTGTAACATTTTTCAAAATGTTAGGAATAATTCAAAATGCGTGTGAACTGTGAGCTTGTCTCATTTGAAAATATGCAATTTTATGAGTTTAAAATTATAGAAAGAAATATTTTAGACGTTTATTCAAAAATAATTACGATGTGGGCGTCCGTAAAATTTGAATCTAAATTCTTTTAAAGAATTAAAAATATTTTGACATTTTTGGGATTTAAAAACACTTCAAAATTAAATTCATCGTGTTTTTTGAGGAAATTTATAGATTTTATTGAAATTAGTAAAGCAGCAATTATTTTAAAAGATTTTCTTTATCTTCGCAAATATTTCTAATCAGAGGTTAATCAGTTTCATTTTATGAAATTATTATTTTTTAATTCATTTTCCCCTTCTTCTAAAAGTCTGTTACTGTTTTCTGGAATGGAACTGTCCGCGTGATGTTTAGATTTTTTGTGTGTAAATTACCTTCAAAAACCCCGGAATTTGGAAATCAAAATTCTTTAGCAGCACTGGTATAAGAAATTGAAACAGGACGTTTTACAGAAAATTTATTTAAAAAAGGATAACAAAATATCAAAATTGCACTTCTATAAATTTAGTTCAGAATTTACACATTAAAATCCTTAAGTCATTCAAAATACCTGCATATGAATGCAAAATTATCAATATAATTTTCCGGAATTTCTTCACAATGCCGTTTTTTTCCATTTTTATCTGCCTTATAAATAAAAAAATATATATTATTTTAAAAAATTGATGCCATTATTTTGTTACTATTTTTCCAAATTAAAATGGCCTAATGGTATAATAATAATAATAATAATAATAATAATACCACTATTTAAGATGAGATTAGACAATAGAAGGGAAAGAACAGTTTGAGGATAAGGTCAAGAATATCAGAATGGGAGAGGGAAATGTAAACGAAGAGATTGAAATAACGATAGGAAAACTAAAAAGAGTATTCGAGGGCATAATCAAAAAATAATTGAGTGAAGGAGGGATTAGAAGTGGATAGGACGAGGAATGTAAAGAGAAGAAGGAGGAATTGAGAAAGGAATTAAGAAAACGGAGAAATGGAAAAAGTAGTGGGGAAGATTATAGGAGAAAGAAGAAGGAGTATACTAAGATTTGTGATAAAAAGAGGAGGAAAATAAAAGGTTTGAAGAAGAGCTGGAGAGGGCTAGAACGGAAGAAGAGGTTTGGAAGGTAGTCAATAGAGAGTGAAAAAGATGGAAAAGAGTAAACCAGGATATTGAGATAGTAGAATGAAAAAAATATTTTATGGATTTTCTAGGAGGGGTAGAGAGGAAAGTTATGGAAGGAGGAAAAGATATTAGGGAAAGAGACGAAGAGGACATAGCAAGGGAAGAAGTAGTCAAGGTGTTAGGAATAATGAAAGATGGAAAGGCACCTAGTGTAGATGAGACTCCAAATGAAGTCTAGAAGTATGGAGGGAGAGAACTAAAGGAATGGGCAAGGAATAAATAAATAGTGCAATAGAGTATGGAGAGGAGAGAAGTAGCGAGAGTCATAGAAAGAAGGGGTAATGGTACCCGTATTGAAAAAGGCAAAGGGGAAGAGGTTGAAGATTATAGAGGAGTGACGCTAATGCCAACAGTTTATAAATTGTAACTGTTTTATCGGAGAGGTTAAAAAAATAAATCGAGAAGAAAAGATAGAGCCACCGAAGCAGGCAGTGTTTAGGAAAGGAATAAGGGTGATGGACAACATATATGTTCTAAATTATATGGTAAATAACAGGATCAAAAGGAAGAAAGGGGAAATGATAGCAATTTTTGTGGAGACAAAGTCGGCGTACGACTCATTGGACCAATTCGTGGTAGCAAAAGTTATGGCGAAAAAGAGGATAAGAGAGGGTTTACTAAAGAGTTTATAGGAAGTATTTTGAGAGACAAAAAGCAGTGTAAATGTAGCAGAGCATGTAGGAGATAGTTTCTGGTTGGTGAGCGGAGTAAGACAAGGTTGTCCTTTAAGCCCACTTTTATTTAATATATTAATCTCAGTCTTAGAAGAAGTAATAAAGAGAAAAGGATGGGAAGGAGTGCGGATAGGAAAAGAAAAGATTGGTAAGAAAAGACATTGGTATATGTGGACGATATAGTGTTGATTGCAGAGGATGAAGTAATGATGGCGGTCTTTATAACAGGATCAAAGAAATATTCAGATATGAAAAAAAAGGAAGCAGGTAAAGATAGAAGAAGTAAAGGAGTTTAAATCTTTAGGATATACCTTGCAAACAAATAAAGATCATAGAGCTCATATAAAAAAAACTGCAGGGGTAATGATCCAGATATGGGGAATAGGAAAAAGAAGGTTTTAAAAAGATTGGAGAAGGCGAATGTGGTCATTTGATAGGCTGGTATGACCGGTACTGGGCTATGGAGCAGAGTAATGAGGATGGAAGGAAAGGGAAGAGATTGAGAGTTTACAAGAAAGGTATATAAGGTGGACGCTAAGGGTAGACTGAAGGACGCTTGGATATATGGCGAGAGGAATAACACAAAGGGATAAATTAAGTACTAGAGCGGGAAAGAGGGTATGAAGTTCAAGGCAGAACTTAGGGAGGAAAAGGGAAGGGAATTAGCGAAAAAGTGTTTGAAGGAGGTAGAAGAGAGGAGAGGGAGGGCAGTATAATTAACGAGATGGGAAGAAGAAAGAAGTGAGTTGTTTAGGGCTAGAAATATAGATTAGGAGACTGAAATAAACTATAAAGAATTGGAGAAAAGAGACAGGTTAAGACAATTAATAGAAAGATGGGGGATGATTGAGGGAATCAAAATATAATAATTGGTGCAAGATGATAAAAATAAAAAAGTGCATAAGTATTTAGAAAAGGGTTGAGGAGAGAGAGAAATTGGCCAGAATGGCAAGATGTAGATTGGGAAACGAGGTAAGGGAAGGGATGTATTGATTAAAGAAAGAGAAAAGAAAGTGCGGAATCTGTGAATGAGAAGAGAAAACATGGGACCATATATGGGAAGGATGTAGGAGAAGAATGGATGATGAAGGAAGTTAGGAAAAGAATATGTTACAGATTTTAGGGGAAGATGAATTGGACAAGGTGTGGATTGAAGGAGGCTAGAGAAACGAGTGATAAAGAATAGTTTGAGCCCTGGAATTTGTGATTTATAAGATACAAGATGGGACTGGATTGTAGAAAAGAGACAAGAAAAGACAATAACTAGAAAGTTTGGGGAGGATTGAGGGAATAAAAATATAATAAATGGTATAAGATGATAAAAATGAAAGAGTGCATAAGTATTTAGAAAAGGGTTGGGGAGAGTGAGAAAATTGACCAGAATGGCAAGATGTAGATTGGAAAACGAGGTAAGGGAAGTGATGTATGGGGTAAAGAAAGAGAAGAGAAAGTGCAGAATCTGTGAATGAGAAGAGAAAACATGGGACCATATATGGGAAGGATGTAGGAGAAGAATGGGTGATGAAGGAAGTTGGCAAGAGAATGTGGTGCAGATTTTAGGCGAAGATGGATTGGGTGAGGTGTGGATTGGATTGGAGGAGGTTAGAGAAACGAGTGATAAAGAATAGTCCGAGCCTTGGAATTTGTGATTTATAAGATACAAGATGGAGCTGGAGTATATGAAGAATTGTAGAAAAGAGACAAGGAAAGACAATTAATAGAAAGTTTGGGGAGGATTGAGGAATCAAAATATAATAAGTAGTATAAGATGATAAAAATGAAAGAGTGCACAGGTATTTAGAAAATGGTTGGGGAGAGAGAAGATTGGCCAGAATAGCAAGATTGAGATTGGGAAACGAGGTAAGGGAAGGGATCTATTAAGTAAAGAAAGAGAAGAGAAAGTGCAGGATCTGTGAATGAGAAGAGAAAACATGGGACCATATATGGGAAGGATGTAGGAGAAGAATGGATGATGAAGGAAGTTGGCAGGAGAATGTGGTACAGATTTTAGGGGAAGATGGATTGGACAAGTTGTAGATTGGAGGAGGTTAGAGAAACGAGTGATAAAGAACAGTCCGAGCCCTGGAATTTGTGATTTATAAGATACAAGATGGGACTGAAGTATATGAAGAATTGTAGAAAAGAGACAAGAAAAGACAATTAATAGAAAGTTTGGGGAGGATTGAGGGAATCAAAATATAATAAATGGTATACGATGATAACAAATAAAGGAGTACCTAAGTATTTAGAAAAAGGTTGAGGAGAGAGAAGATCGGCCAGAATAGGAAGATTGAGATTGGGAAAGGAGGTAATGGAAGGGTTGTATTAAGTAAAGAAAGAGAAGAGAAAGTGCAGAATCTTTGAATGAGAAGAAAAAACAAGGGAACAATTATGGGAAGGATGTAGGAGAAGAATGGATGATGAAGGAAGTTGGCAAAAGAATGTGGTACAGATTTTAGGGAAGATGGATTGGATGAGGTGTGGATTGGAAGAGGCTAGAGAAACAAGTGATAAAGAATAGTCCGAGCCTTGGAATTTGTGATTTATTTTTTTGGGCCTGATGTTTTTGGGCCTTATTGTTCGGAACGTGTTTGCTATGATCAATCTTGGTTTTTTCAGATCTCATTGAATCTAAGAATACTGGTGTCTTCAGCTTACTTGATGAAGAATCTAAACTTCCAACGCACAGCTTCGCTCACTTTACGAGCGAAGTTCACCGAACATGGAATGGTCACTTTAGAATCACGTTGCCTCGAACTTCAAAATTGAAGGCTCATCGAGAACTCCGAGATGATGAGGGATTTGTTATTCGACACTTTGCTGGTGGAGTTTGCTATCAAACGGTTAATATCCAAAAATCGTTTAATTTTAAATATTTAAGGCCATGTGATGAGTGGGTCACGTGACCAGATTCCTACCTTA
>CAKNYM010049655.1:0-22841 GCA_932195095.1 Andricus curvator | reverse complement strand
TAAGGTAGGAATCTGGTCACGTGACCCACTCATCACATGGCCTTAAAATTGAAATTGGAAAGGAGAGTACATCAGATATTATCAAAAAAATTCAGCATCGCTGTATATATGTATTTTTTTCATTCTAGAATCAATTTATCGAAAAAAACAATGATGCTCTCCATGCATCATTAGAGGGTCTAATCCAGGAAAGTGACAACAAATTTCTTCGCACCCAATTTGCCAATCATTCTAGTCAAAAGGGGAAGCTGACATTCATCAGCGTCGGTAGCAAATTCAAAACACAATTAGGCGAATTAATGGATAAACTTAAGAGCAACGTGAGTTTCAATTTTTAATTTCATTCAAGATACCTTCGGGGCCGTTTAAAAAATAAGTCTCACTATTTTGAAAAATTTGTTTTCCCCTCCCCTTTTTCTTAACAAGTCAAAATTTTTTTCTTCGATTTCATTTGATAAGCGACTAAAATAAAACACAAAACGTACAGGTATAATGATTTAACAGACTTCACAGCCTAAATTGCTCTCAAAACAGGGGAAATAAGGTAATTTTAAACTAAAATAGGGAATTACATTCTTTTAAATAAAATTAATGTTTGGATTTGATATTGAATTGAAAATGAAACGCTTTATATTCTTAAGATTTCAAATCAAAATATATGTATTGATTTTTCAACAAAATAATTTAATTTACAACCAAAACAGATTAATTTTCTACCAAAAGAGATTAATCAGGAAAGAGTTGACTTTTCAAGCTAAAAAGTCTAATTTTTTAGAAAACAGTTGACTTCTAAACCCGAAAAGATTAATTTTAAAACAAAATAGATAATTTTGTAAGTAGATACTTCAATTTTCAACAACAAAATTATTTTAGACCAAACAGTTGCACTTACAATCAAATAGTTGAACTTTAAAACAAAATAGAGAAATTTCCAACGAAATAGTTGAATTTTTAACAAAATAGTTGAATTTTTTAACTGAAAGATTGAAATTCAACCACAAATAGTTGCATTTTTAAACAAATAATTTGATCTTCAACCGAAGAAGAGGAATTTTCTATTAAAAAAAAAACAGTTAAATTTTTAACCAAAAAAGATTACTTTTGAACAAAATAAATGAATTTTTTTCAAATAATTAAATTTTTAACAAAATAGTTGATTTCCAACTGAAATGATTTCAACTTTCAACCAAGTAGTTGAATTTTCAATTTAAAAAAATTAATTCTTTACAAGAAATATTATAGATAATATTTCAAACAAAAAAATATTTGAATTTCAAATAAAAAATAGTATAATTTAACAAAAAGGATAAATTCTCAACAAAAAATGTAATACTTGATATTTCGAGCAAAGAAAGATTTTTATTTTTATTCAAAAAAAATTTAATTGAACCAAAAAGACGAATTTTTAACAAAATATTTTTTAATGAAAAGATTGATAGTTTAATTTTCAACTAAAAACTATCCATTTTCAATCAAAAATGGAATAGTTGAATTTTCGGTTCAAAAAATTAATTTTAAACAAAAAAAAAGTTAATTTTCAAAATATTTAAATTTTAAACTAAAAACGATGAATTTTCTACCAAAAACAAAATAGTTAAATTTGCAGTTCAAAAAATTAATTTTTATCAAAGAAATAAATTTTCAACTAATTAGTTAAATGTTCAACGAAAGAGATGGATCTTCAATCAATAAAATGAATTTTTAAACAAGCAGTTCAAATTTCAACCAATTAGTTGAATTTTCAATCATGAAGATTAATTTTCCATTAAAAAAAAAGTATTTACAACAAACTTCATCAATTTTCTGCTATATGGTTGAATTTTCAACTGAAAACTACAAATTTTCAACCGAAAATTAAATAGTTAAATTTTCAGTAAAAAAAAATAATTTTCAACAAAATGGTTCAATCTTCAACCAATAGAATGATTGTTTAACAAAGTAGTTCAACTTTTAACCGAGTAGTTGAATTTTCAACCAAAAAACATCAATTTTTAATAAAAACTTTTATAGTTGAATTATCATATAAAAACGAATAATTTTCAAACAAAAATGGAATATTTAAATTTTCTGTGAAAAACATTAATTTTCAATTAAAAACATTAATTTTCAATTAAAAAAAGGAATTTTCAATAAAATAGTTGAATCTTAAATCAATAAAATGAATTTTTTAATAAAGTAATTAAACTTTCAATAAATTAGTAGAATTTGCAACCAAAACAGATGAAATTTTGATGAAAAATTAAATAGTTGGTTTCTCAAATAAAAACGTTTATTTTTCAACCAACAATGGACTAGTTAAATTTTCAGATAAGCAAATTTGTTTACAAAAAAAACGAGTTTTCAACAAAAAAGTTAAATTTTAAGCCAATAAAATGAATTTTTAAGATAGTATAGTTCAAATTCCAATTAAATAGTTGAATTTTCAACAAAATACTTGATTTTCAACTCAAATGATTTCAACTTTCAACAAAGTAGTTGAATTTTCAATTTATAAAAATTAATTCTTTACAAAAAATATTATAGTTAATATTTCAAACAAAAAAAGATTTGAATTCCAAATAAAAAATAGTCTAATTTAACAAAAAGGATAAATTCTCAACAAAAAATGTAATAGTTGATATTTCGAGCAAGAAAGATTTTTATTTTCATTCAAAAACAATTTAATTCAACCAAAGAGAGGAATTTTTAACAAAATATGTTATAATGAAAAGATTGATCGTTTAATTTTCAACTAAAACCCATCAATTTTCAACCAAAAATGGAATTGTTAAATTTTCGGTTAAAAAAATTAATTTGCAAACAAAAAAAAAAGAATTTTTAACAAAACAGTCGGATTCTCAACCAAATGAGAATAATTTTTAAATAAAAAGTTTCTCTTTGAACAAAGAAGATTACATTTTTCTTTAAAAAAAAATAATTTTTAACCAAGAGAGACTTTTCATGAAAGATTTTCAAACCCAAAAGGCGAATTATGTACAAAACCTGTTCAATTTTCTACTGAAAAATATGAACTTTCATCAAAAAATAGAATGGTTAAATGTGCAATATAAAAAATTGATTTTCATAAAAAAATGAATTTTCAACTAAATTTTCAGTTAAATTTTCAGTTAAGCAAATTAACTTACAACAACAAAAAAACGAGTTTTAAACAAAATAGTACAAATTTAAACCAATAAAATAAATTTTCAACATAGTATAGTTGAAATTCCAACTAAATTGTAGAATTTTCAACGGAGAAAGATGAATTTTCAACAAAAAATAGAATGGTTAAATTTGCAATCAAAAAAATTGATTTTCATAAAAAAATTAATTTTCAACTAAATAGTTACATTTTCAACGAAACAGATGGATCTTAAATTAATGAAATGAATTTTTTTTAAAGTAGTTCAACTTTCAACCAAGTAGTTGAATTTTCAATCAAGAAAATTAATTTTCTATTAAAAAAGTCGAATTTACAACAAACTTCATAAACTTTCAGCCAAATAGTTAAATTTTCAGTTAAAAAATTAATTTTTAAACAAAACCAAAAACGATATTTCAACAAATAGTTCAATCTTAAACCAATAGAATGAATGTTTAACAAAGTAGTTAAACTTTCACCCAATTAGTTGAATTTTCAACTAAAAAAGATAAATTCTTAATGAAAAATTTTATAGTTGAATTTTCAACTAAAACGAATAATTTTCAAACAAAAATGGAATAGCTAAATTTTAATGGGAAAAAATTAATTTTCAATTATAAGAAGGAATATTCAACAAAATAGTTAAATCTTAAATCAATCAAATGAATTTTTAATAAAGTAGTCCAACTTTCAGACAAGTAGTATAAATTGCAACCAAAACCTTTGAATTCTTGATGAAAATTTAATAGTTGAATTTTCAAATAAAAAACTATAATTATTCAACCAACAATGGACTAGTTAAATTTTCAGATAAAACAAATTTGTTTACAAAAAAAACGAGTTTTAAACAAAATAGTTCAATTTTAAACCAATAAAATCCATTTTTATTTTAAAACGAATTTTCAACAAAATAGTCGAATTCTCAACCAAATAAGATTAATTTTTAACTAAACAGTTCCTTTTTTAACAAAGAAGATTACATTTTTATTCAAAAAGGAGATGGATCTTAAACTAATTAAGTGAATTTTCAAAAAAGTAGTTCAACTTTCGACCAAGTAGTTGAATTTTCAATCAAGAAAATTAATTTTTTATTAAAAAAGACAAATTTACAACAAAATTTATAAACTTTTAGCCAAATGGATAAATTTTCAATTAAAAATTACCAATTTTCAACCAAAAAAATTTAAAAAGTGAGAGAGATTTTTTCAGAATTAAAAAAAATGCAGGAAAAATTTGAATAATTTTTAAAGATTAGAAGGTTTTGAAGGTATGAAAATTTTTTTTTTTTAATTTATTTTTAAAAGAATTTATTTTTCTCTCTTATTTATTATTCTTCATTTCAAAAATTTTCGTTTTTAAAGAGCAATTAATTTAGAAAATAATATTTTTTTCATTAAATAATAATAAAGAATAATAATAAACTAAATAGTTGAATTTTCAACGAAAAAAGATGAATTTTCAATGAAAAATGTATTAGTTGAATTCTCAACTGAAAACAATCAATTTTGAGTCATACATGGATCAGTTAATTTTTCAGTTAAGAAAATTAATTTTCAATTAAAAAAATAATTTTCAAACAAAAATTGTTAAGTAAAATTTTTAACTGAAAGAGATTAATTTTGAACCAAAAAATATAATAGTACAATTTTCTATCAAAGAGAATTAAGTCTTAACCAAAAATATTTTGATTTTTTTATGGGGTTCTATTAATTCATTTTGAATTTAAGCAAAAAAAAAAGGAGAAAAAGGGGAAGTTTCTTGAAAACGGGTGAAAATAGGAATTCTTTAAAAAAAAGGGTCAAAGAGGGGAAAAGGGAAAGAGTGTGAAGTCTGTATTTAGATGCTTTACTTGTAAAATAAAATCACTAATTTTCTTTTTTTCTAGCATATCAAAAAAATTTTATTCAAATTTATATTTTCCGGCAGTCTGACGTAGTTTTTGAAGCAGCCCCTTTTGATGAATATATTAAAAATTTTATATATCCTATCAGGGAACGAATTTCATTCGTTGCATTAAACCAAACAATGAAATGGTCGCTCATCGTTTCGATGGAAACAGCATTTTGGGACAACTTCGGTGTTCCGGGATGACTTCCGTTTTGGAGCTAATGGAACATGGTTATCCAAGCAGAGTTCCGTTCCAGGAACTTTATAACATGTACAAGTCCTACTTGCCTCCGGAACTCGCGAAACTTGACCCCCGATTTTTCTGTGAGGTAAATTTAATTTCATTATTTATATTTTATTTATAGATAGATAGATAAACGTTTATTATTCAGCCTGCTGGCCTTAAAAAATTGACTTGCTTACACTTTCATTTTTTTTTTCACAAAATTTTCTTAAAACTATCCCTTAAAACTAACATCCTTCCACACCTTATCTCTAACGCCGCTCGCTCTTTATCGCATTGCCTTCCTCGCTTTGCCTCGCCTCGCACGCATGTCCCTACTTTCTTGCTTTGCCTCGCATTACCAAACTCTGCCTCCGCGGCTAATACCTAATACTTATCTACTATTTACAATATTTACATTTACTCATATTTACTTCCTCCTCTATTTACAATCTTTCCTTCTCCATTCCTCTTCCTCCTTCCTTCTCTTCTTCTACATCTTACCCAAGACTCTCTTCACCCATACTACTGCCCTTTTGCCCCCCCCTTTCATGCATCAATACCTCCATGCTTATCCCACTCCTTTCCACCTCTAAGCACTCCTCCAGCCAGTGCTTCACTCTTGCCTCCCCCTTCCCACGTAGTTCACACATCCTTTTTCCCCCAGCGAGCCAGAACCTATTGCAATCCTCCATGCACCCACATCTCATCCTCCCTATAAGCTCCTGACTTCCTTTCTCTCCTTTCTCACACAAATATTGCGCTCTCGCCCTTGGCATAATCCACACATAGTTCCCATTAAACCTTGTCTCTCTTATTCTCTCTTCCCCTGCTGTCTTCTCTCTCTCCATGCCGTTTTTCTTAACCAACTCATATACCTTCCTTCCTTCCTCATGCATCCTTCTCACTTCATCCATCTGCAGTCCATTCGTTCTAAAATACCTTTCTCTTTCAACCTCCATCTTCCCACCCCTCTCCTGTTCTCCTTCTCCCACCAACACTCCCTAACCAGCTTACTTCCCCCCTCTTCCAAAAATTTCTCCTCATATTTACACGCCCGACTCCCCGCTAGAATCCCTACACTCGTTCTCCCCGTCTCCCTCCTGACAATATAATTAGGCGTGTTCCTTGTCAGCCCCAGTGTCCACTTTACATACCTCTCCTGTGTCCTATTTACCTCTTCGCTTTCCTTCCACCCCCACACCTCTACTCCATACAATAGTACACTCATCACTAGTGAGTCAAACAATTTCATTCTCCTTCCAAAATCATCTGCGAATAACTTCTTTCCCAACCCCCACACCTGCCTCATCACCACATTTGCCCTCCTCACTCTCTCTTTTATGTGACCATCCACTCCGCCATTCCTCCGAAACAAGAAGCCCAGGTACACAAACTCTTTCACCTCCTGCACCACCTTTCCCTTCCACTTCCACTCCCCTCCCTTATCCCTTCCCCCTCCTTTTCTGAACACCATAACCTTGGACTTTTCCGCATTCAGTTCTAACCTGTTCTTATCCAGGTATCTTCTCAACCTCTTTATCATTTTCTTTAAGGCCTCCTCGCTTTTTGCCAACAACGCTATGCCATCTGCATACGCTAGCGACCAACTTCTAACCCCTCCTATCCTGACTCCACCTACCACTCCGGCCTCCAGCTTACTTTCCATATCCGCAATTAAAATCGCAAAAAGCTTTGGGCTAAGCGGACACCCTTGTCTTAACCCCCTATCCATCCAGAATCCCTCCGAAATCCCCTGTCCTCCTCTTACCTTATCTTTGGTCTCTTCATATATCTCCCTTACCCTCTCGATCAGGCCTCTCTCCACTCCCCTATCCTCCATCGCCTCCCACAACCTCCCCTATCCACCGCCGGAAACGCGCCTTTTAGATCCACAAAAAACGCGTACACTCTCGACCCCTTCTTCGCTAATTCTCTATCCACCACGTGCTGCAGAACGTAGATATTGTCGATAGTACTACCTGCCCTAAAGGCCACCTGCGTTTCCGGCAATATTCCTTTCCCCTCGACATCCTTCCGCAGCCTCTCTGCCACCACCATCGCGTATGCTTTATACGCCGTATTCATTAGCGTAATCCCTCTATAATTTTCCTGCCTATCCCTATCTCCCTTTTTGTACAGAGGCACTATTAACCATTCTCTCCACCCTCGTGGGAATCCCTCCCCCTCCATACTTTCTTCACTACCTCCTTCAGCCTCTCCCTAACCTCTTGTGTACTAAACAGCCATGCTTCGTTCTCTACCCCATCCAGCCCTGCTGATTTTGACCTTCTTAACTTCCTTATCTGTTTCTCTATCTCCTCGTCATCTCCATCATCTCTCTTCCTTGAATCCGAGCCCTGAAATGATTGTTTAAAAAACTCCCTCCACTCCTCACTCCCTATCTTCTCGCGTATCCCTACTCTACGCTTCCTAAACCTATTTATTATCTTTTAGACGTCCCCCTCTGTCTTAACATTTTCTAACTCCTCCTCCAGCTCTTTCTCCTTTTCCTGTTCTTTCTTCTTACACGTCAATCTAAACCCCTTCCTCATTTCTACGTACTCCTCCCTTTTCGCAGTACCCTCTTTCCACTTCTTATACTTCCTCTTCACCTTCCTTTTCATCTTTTTACATTCCCTATCCCACCACGGCTTCACCGTTCCTTTCTTCTTCTTTCTAAATACCTTCTTTTGCACACACCATTTCACCTTCTCTTTCAGATCCTCCCATATTATATTTTATTTATGTATATTCATTATTTTTAATTTAATTTAATTTTTGAACTCACAAGGAAAAGTCGTGAGATATACGTCGCCAATTCGACTGGGGCTTTACAGGGTAAAATTACATCAAAATCCATTAGGGTTTATGTTTTTTTTAAAGATAAAGTATTGTCTAGAAATAAATTAAAGAATATTTTGTTGTAAAACTGTATGCTTTTTCAATATTTTTTTTAGTCATACAAATATTGAAGTTAATGTAAGTACTAATTGAAATGTAGCAATTTAAAACTTTTTTTTTCAATACCACAAAGAATACAAAATAATATTTGTAATAATACAATATAAAAATTTGAAATAACTATTTATTTGTTAAAAGTTTTTGAACACTTGAAATCGAGCTGAAATTAAATTCTGAGACTTGAGAACAAGAAAATAATTATTATCAATTTGTTTTCTAAATTTATATAAATATACTTTTTATAAGATTCTTGAGAAAATTAAAAAAGATTTTTGAATATTTCAGATGTGTCAAAAAATAATCTAGAAGATTTTTAAGACATTTATTTTATTTTATAGGATTTTACAAAATATTAGGAAATATTCGAGTCTTTTCAAAAGATGTTTAGGACTTTCAGAAGTTTGAAAGAAATAAAGAAATATTTGATTTTTCGAAAATGTTTCCAAGTTTTTAAATATTTGTAATCTATTTAAAACGTCTTAAATTCCTAAAAATATTGTTAACTGACTCGAATTTTTCTTAAATTTTTAAAAAATTGTTCAAAATGTGAAAAAATTGCCTTATATTCTTCTGAAATTTCCCAGGAATTTTTCGAAAATTTGTTTATTCTCTTGAAACCTTTCGAAATGCTTTTAAAAATTCTAAAGATCTTTCTTGAAATATTTAAAAATCTACATTTCTAAAAATCTTTCAAAGTTTAAAATTCTTTTTTAATCTCTTGAATCTTTCTAAATATTTCTTGAATTTACTCGATTTTTTTGATTTTTTAATCTTACCAAATGGAAACAGCTTGCTTTAAGAATCTTCTAGGCTCTTTTTCGAAATTTTAGGAAATCGTTTGCAATGTTTAAAACCCTTTTTTATTTTTCTGTTCAAGTTCATTTTTCAAAATAAAAAATCATTTAAAATTTTCACGCGAATCTTAAGAAAATTCTTTTTTTTTTAATCTTTTCAGACCTTCAAGACCTTCTAATCTTTAAAAATTATTCAAATTTTTCCTGCATTTTTTTAAATTGTGAAAAATTAAAAAAATTTTCCTAAAATCTTTCCTAAAAACTTGCAATTATTCTCTTAAAATAAAACCTAAACCATCTAAAATTTTCCCAAAAATTTTGAATAAAATTTAGTCTCCTCAAATCTTTTTTTAAAAATGTTTAAAGAATTTTTTAAGAATTTTTTTAAAATCTTTTTTTTTAATGTTTAGAAACATTTAGAAATAAATTTTATGATAAAGTAAAATTATTTCTTTAGAAACTATTTTAATGAAATTTTAATAAAAATGAATTTTTAACTAAAATGATGAATATTCAATCAAAAATATGAATTTTCAACCCAAAAAATTAATTTTCTACTAAAAAAGACACATTTTCAACCAAGTACATAATTCTTCATCTAAAAAAGACCAATTCTCATCCAAAATTAAAATAGTTAAAATGTTAGAAAAATAAATATTCAAAAAAAAAAAAAAAAAATTTCAACAAAATTGTTTTGTTCATGCAAAAAAATGATTTTTTTAACAAAAAATAGAAGAATTCAATTTTCAGCTCAAACAACCAATTTTCAACGAAAAAATGAATTCTCAACAAAATAATTCAATTTTACACCCAAAAGATGAATTTTATACCAAAAAAGATACAGTTTCAATAAAATATATAATTTTTCAACTAAAAAACATAAATATACAAACCAAGAATATAATAGTTCGATTTCCAGTTAGAAAAGTGAATTTTAAACAAAAAAAAAACGAGTTTTCAGTAAAATTAATGAATTTTCATCTAAAAAGAAACGAATTTTCAACCAAAGAAATTAATTTTTAATCAAAATGATGAATTTTAAACCAAAAATATGAATTTTTTACAAAATAGTGGGATTTTCAAATCAAAACATGAATTTTCTATCAACAACAAAAATGAATTTTCAACTAAATAGTTCTACAAAACAGATATTTTTTTAACGGAAAAAATTACATTTCTATCAAAAAAGGTAAATTTTCCTCAAAAAATGGAATAGTTAAAGTGAATTTTTAACTAAAATTATGAATCTTCAACTTAAAAAAACTTTATTTTTAACCAAATTCATGAATTTTCAACTGAAAAGATAAAGTTTCTACCAAAAATAAAATAGTTAAATTTTCAGTTAGTAAAATAAATTTTCAACCAAAAAAGAAACGAATTTTCAACAAAATAGTTAAATTTTCAACCAAAGAAATACATTTTTAACCAAAGAAATAAACTTTCAACCAAAAAATGAAGTTTCAACTAATGAGAGAACTCTTCTACCAAAAAAGACTGATTATCAACAAAGAGTTGAATTTTCATCTAAAACAGATAAATTTTTAATTAAAAATAGAATAGTTAAATTTTCAGTACAAAAATTAATTTACAATAAAATTAAAATAAATTTTCAATGAAATAGTATAATTTTTCAACTAAAAAAGATAAATTTACAAACCAAGAAGATAATAGTTCAATCTGCAGTTAGAAAAGTAAGTTTCAAACAAAAAAACGAGTTTCCAGCAAAATTAATTCATTTTCATCTAAAAATGTACATTTTCAAGCCAAAATGGAACAGTTACATCGTCAGTTAGACAAATTAATTTTCAACGGAAAAGAAATTAATTTTTAATCAAAATGATGAATTTTAAACCAAAAATATGAATTTTTGAGAAAATATTGAAATTTTCAACTCAGAACATGAATTTTCTATCAACAACAAAAATGAATTTTCATCTGAATAGTTCTACAAAACAGATAATTTTTTAACGAAAAAAATTACATTTCTATCAAAAAAGTTAAACTTTTCACAAAAAATGAAATAGTTAAAGTGAATTTGTAACTAAAATGATGAATCTTCAACTAAAAAGAATTTAATTTTCAACCAAATTCATGAATTTTCAACTGAAAAGATAAATTTTCTACCAAAAATAAAATAGTTAAATTTTCAGGTAGTAAAATAAATTTTCAACCAAAAAAGAAACGAATTTTCAACAAAATAGTTAAATTTTCAACCAAAGAAATACATTTTTAACCAAAGAAATAAATTTTGAACCAAAAAGATGAAGTTTCAACTAATGATACTGATTATCAACAAAGAGTTGAATTTTCACCTAAAACAGATAAATTTTCAAATAACAATAGAATAGTTAAATTTTCAGCACAAAAATAAATTTTCAATAAAATTAAAATAAATTTTCAATGACATAGTATAATTTTCAACTAAGAATGATAAATTTATATCAAAAAGATCAATTTTCGACAAAAAGTGGAACAGTTACATTTTTAGTTTAAAAAAATGAGTTCTAAATAAGAAAAAAATACTTTTTAACCAAAAAGATGAATTATTCACCAAGAAGATAAAATATTCTCTCACAAAATTCAAATTTTCAACAAAATACAATAGAATAAAAAAAAAACTAATTTTCAACCAAAAAGATCAATTTTCAACCAATAAGATGAATTTTCTATCAAAATAGATGAATTTACAACAAAGTACACGAATTTTCAAACAAATATTTGAATTTTTAAATGAATTTTCAGCCAAAGAAAAAACAAATTTCTAACAAAATAGTTTACTTTTCAACCAAACAGGATACATTTCAACAAGGTTGTTTAATTTTCAGCCAAATAGTTAAATTATTATCCATCAGAAACATTTTCAACTAAAATGATGAACCAAATAAGTAAATTTTTAACTAAGTAGTTGAATTTTCAACCAAAAAAGATTAATTTTCATCGAAAAACGTGATATCTGATATTTTAACCAAAAAGGATTTTAATTTTATACCAAAACTAGTTGAATTAAAGAAAAAAAGATAAATTAAAAAAAAAATAGTTTGAATCCTCAACCAAAACAGATTAATTTTCAAACAAATAGTTACGATTTTTAACCATAATAATAAAATTAACTGCAACTTTAGTTTATTGAAAATTCCCTAACTCTGTCAGGTTTTCCCTGACATTCCCTGACTTTCTGAAATTACCTGCCCTGTAGCAACTCTGTAATTTAAAAAAAAGTATACGTCTATTTCGCTCTAGAATGTTTTTGTAAAAATGTATGTATTAATTATGATATATATTTTTTTAAACAATAAATGCCTGTGAAGCCCCAGTCAAATCAGCGACGCACATGTCGAGATGTGCGTCGCTGATTCGACTATATCTCGACTATATTCGTCTATTTAGTTAGATTTGTTAGATTAGAACTTAGATTCTGAGATTTTGAAGTAATGAACTGAATGACTAAATTCCTTCTTCAATTTAAAGGCTCTACTCCACAGTCTTCACCTGAATAAGAAAGACTTTAAATTCGGAATAACGAGAGTCTTCTTCAAGCCTGGAAAATTCGCCGAATTTGACAAGATCATGAAGTCAGATCCTGAAAATTTGGAAAAACTTGTAGCCAATGTGAAAAAGTGGCTCTTGAAATCAAGGTGGAACAAAATGCAGTTCTGTGCACTATCTGTGATAAAACGTAAGATTTTTTTTGCACAGTATCTTTTCTATTTGGTGAAATATTTTTTAATCTTTAATTTTCTTACTAAATATTTGTTTGCAGTGAAGAACAAGATCATCTATCGTCGTAATCATCTGATCGTCATTCAAAAAACAGCGCGGATGTATATTGCCAAGAAACAACACCAACCGCGAATCAAGGGCATCGTAAAAATCAAGAATCTGAAGAGCCAGCTTGCCAGAATGGAGGAGACGTCGAATCAATTAAAAACAGCTAAGGAAAAAAGCATTAGCGATATCAAGAGACTGCAGGTGGAATTGGAAGCTGCGGTCCAGAAAATTAAGGTATTTTTTTATTTCAAGTATTTTGGTGATGCAGAAGATGGAATGAAAATGAAAGGATCAAAAGAAGATACTGTGTTTGGTTTTTAGGGAAATCCAAAGATCAGAGCAGCGGAGATTGATGCGACTTATTCGAATTTAGTGAGCCAAGTCAACAGACAAATGGCCTCTTTGCAAGATATGGTTAAACAGCAGAAAATTGCTGAAGAGCAAGAGAGACTGAGAAAGATACAGCAAGAAATGGAGAGTGAGAAAAAGAGGAAAGATGAGGAAGAACGAAAGAAGAGGGAAGAAGAAGACAATAGGAGGCAGAGGCATGAAATTGAGAGTAGGAGAAAGATTGAAGAGGTAGAGAGACTAAGGCAGGAAGAGGAAGATCTAAAAACCGCAGCTGCTCTTCAAGTAATTATATGCAAGCCTCATTTAATCCTTTTCTCCCTTATTTTTCAACTATTTGATGCAATTTTTCCTCTAGATGCTTCTTATCCTTAGGGATATTCCCTCTCCTTTCCACTTCTACCCATCCCTCTTACATTTTTTCCTCTTCTTGTACAATTATAAATATGTTCAATTTTCCTCCAAAGATTCCTTATCCTCATTTCAACTTCTTTCTATTCCTAAACTTCGATCCATCTCCTGTTTTCCTTAACTTTACCTCCCAGATCGTTTTCTTTCCTCTCCTTGTTACAAATATATAATCAATCCATTCCCATTCCTTTCTAACTTTCTTTTTTTTTCTCTTCTTTCGCACCGAAAAATATGCCAAATTTTCCTACAAAGATTCCTTATTCTCATTCTTTTCCAACTTAAATAAATGCCAATTTAGCATCTGTAGATACATCTTCCTTATCCCCCCTCCTGTGTTTTTCTAACTTTATCTTCCACATTTTTTTCTTTCCTCTTCTTTTTCACATATGCCAACTTTTCCTGAGGAAGACTACTTACTTGTATAATCCAACCATTCCTATTATTTTCCTACATTTCTTTTTTCCTTTTCAGATTAAAAATTAGAAACTTTTAAACTATCTTATCTCCATTCCATCCTTTCTTTCCTTATTTTTTACTTAAAAGAAAATGCAACTTTTCCTTAAGATCTTTCCTCTATCTTCATCAATCTCCTTTCTTTTCCTCACCTTCTTTTTCTCTCCTCGCGTTTTTTTCAACTTAAAAAAAATCTTAATTTACCCTCTAGGGTCTAGAGATTCATCTTCCTCATTCTATCTTCTTTATTTTGCTAACCTCCTTCCGAATGTTTTTCTTTCCTCTCATTTTTTGTCATTCCTCTCTTCTTCTTTAGATAAAAAACTATGCCAGTTTTCCTAAGACTGGGTCCTTATCTTTAACTCATTTACGTTCTTTTCGTATCCTTCTGTTTTCGTTTTCTTTTTTACTTTTTAGATTAAAAATGAGGACACTTTTTAAATGTAAATTTCTTATCCTTATTCTATCCTTTCCTCTCTTCTTATTTACGTAAAATAAAATGCAACTTTCCCTTCCGATCTTTTCTCTCTCTCCAATCAATGTCATTTCCTTCCCTAACCTTCCCTTTCACCTTCTTGTTCTTTCCTCCCTTATTTTTCAACCTGAGAGGAATATTAATTTAATCATCTAGAAATTGAACTTCCTCATTCCATCTTCTTTAATTTTCTAACATTACCTTCCGCATTGTTTTCCTTCCACTAATTTTTTTCCTCTCTTGATTCTCAGATAAAGAACTATGCCAATTTTCCAGAGGATGCTCCCTCATCCTCAATCCATTTCTTTATTACCTTCCTTTTCCCCTTTCCTTCTTTCCTTTCAGCTTCAAAATGAGGCCAATTTTTCACTCCATATTTTTTATCCTCATTTAATTTTGTCCTCCCTTTTTTTAGATGAAAATTGCAACTTTCTCTTCCGGTCTTTTCTCTTTCTCTCCAATCAATCCTTTCCTTTCCTAATCTTTCCTTTTACTTGTTCTTTCCTTCCTTATTTTTCGAATTAAAAGGAGTGTTAATTTTACCCTCTAGAGATTCATCTTCCTCATACCATCTTCTTCATTTTCCTAGCTTTTCCCGTATTACATAATTTTAGAAAAAATTTGAGTAAGTTTAAGGGAAATTCAGAAGTTTTGAAACGATTCAAAAATAATAAAAACTTGTAAATATTTTTTAAGAATTTGGTAAGGTTTCATGAAAATGAAAAAAATAGGTTCCTAGTAAAAATTGAAATGATTTTTCATTTCGAAAAATTGATTTTAAGAGATTATTTAAAAAGATTTTAAAAAATTTTAAAAGATTTCTAAAATTGTCAAAGAAGAATCTGAAAGATTTTAAGGAATTTTTTTTAATTTTTCAGAATTTAAAAAAATGCAGGAAAAATTTGAATAATTTTTAAAGATTAGAAGGTTTTGAAGGTTTGAAAAGATTTATAAAAAAAAAAGAATTTTTTTAAGGTTCGCGTGAAAATTTTAAATTATTTTGAAAAATTAACTTTAAGAGAAAATTAAAAGAGGTTTTTAAACATTTCAAACGATTTCCTAAAATTTCGAGAAAAGAGTCTAGAAGATTTTAAAGTAAACTGTTTCAATTTGGTAAGATTAAAAAATCCAAAAAAATCGAGTAAATCCAAGAAATATTTAGAAGAATTGAAGAGATTCAAAAATAATTTTAAACTTCGAAAGATTTTTAGAAATGTAGATTTTTAAAGATTTCAAGAAAAAAACTTTAGAAGTTTTAAAAGAATTTTAAAAGGTTTCATGAGAAGAAACAAATTTTCTCAAAATTCCTGGGAAAATTCAGAAGAATATAAGGCAATTTGTTTAACATTTTGAACAATTTTTCAAAAATTTAAGAAAATTTCGTGTCAGTTAAAAATATTTTTAGGAATTTAAGACGTTTTCAATAGATTACAAATATTAAAAAACTTGGAAACATTTCCGAAAAATCAAATATTTCTTCCAAACTTCTAAAAGTCCTAAACATCTTTTAAAAAGACTCGAATATTTCCTAATATTCTAGATTCTTTTTTGACACATCTGAAATATTCAAAAATCTTTTTCAATTTTCTCAAGAATCGTATAAAAATTATATTTATATAAATTTAAAAAACAAACTGATAATGCTTATTCTCTTGTTCTCAATATTCTCAGAATTTAATTTCAGCTCGAATTCAAGTATTCAAAAACTTGTAACAAATAAATAGTTATTTGAAATTTGTATATTGTATTATTATAAATATTATTTTGTATTTATGGTATTGCAAAATTTTTTTAATTGTTACATTTTAGTTAGTACTTACATTAAGTAACTTCAATATTTGTATGACTAAAAAAATATTTAAAAAGCATTCAATATTACATCAAAATATTGCTTTATTCATTTCTAGACAATACTTTATCTTAAAAAACATTTTTTTTTATTTAGAAAACGTATATTATATTTTTTAACATAATACAAAAAATGTTACGTAACGGCGTTTCTTCTCCATTCCTAATAATTTTGTTTCTCTACTCCCTTTTTTTTACCAAAAAAGATATCTTTAACCTTCCATCCATCACTAATTTCTGATGCCATTTTTTTTTTCCTAACCTTCCTTTTTACCTTCTAGTCCATTCCGCCCTTTCGTTTTGAGTTTAAAAACAATTTAAATTTACCGTATAGAGATTCATTTTCCTCATTCAATTTCCTCTATTTTTCTAATCTGATCTTCCGCATTTTCTTTTTTTCTTTCTTCTCTTCTTTTCCAGATAAATAACTATACCAATTTTCCTCTGGATGATTCCTTATCCTCAATCCATTTCCATTCCTTTCTTACCTTTCTGTTTTCTTTCATTTCTTCCCTTTCAGCTTGAAAATAAGGCTACTTTTCACCTCATGTTTCTTATCTTCAGTCAATCCCTTCCTACCTTCTTTCTTAGCTTAAAAAAAAATTAAACTTTTCCCTCTAGAAATTCTTACACTTATTCCATATTCTTTCCTTTTCTCTTTTTTCCTTACGTATATTTTTTCTTTTTTTGAAAAGAATGCTAATATTTCTTCTACAGATTTCTTATCATTCCCTCTCTCCTATTTTTCTATCCTTATTTCTTACCTTTTACCTTCTTCTCCTGTCTTCTCTTCCTTTTCTGCCAACCTTTCACCTCCTTTCACATTAAAAAGTTTTCTAAATTCTTCTCCAAAGAACCTTTATCCTCAATCCACCTTCTTTACTTCATTACCCTTCTTCTTGGACATAAAAATACCAATTTACCCAACAGAAACTTATCTTCCTCATTCCATCTCCTTTACATTCCTAATAGTATTGTTTCTTCCCTCCTTTCTTTTTAGTGACAAGAGCTTCCTAATAAAAATACTTTCTGATGTCCTATTTTCACCTTCTTTCCTTTCTTGTTTTCTTCCTTAATTATTTCTTTCATTTTCTTTTGGATGTCCCTTTATTTATATGTTGAGTCCTCTATAACAAAAATTTTTCTTGAACTTAAATTCCTATTTCCCTTGATTTTTCCATCAAATTGAAATTCTTTTCCATAAAATCCTCAACTGAAAAATTAATATCTTCTCGTAATTTATATAAAGGCACAACTGGAAAAAGAAGCGGTGGAAGAAAGCCATTACCGTGAAATCCTTGAACAAGAAAGAAGAGACCATGAGTTGGCACTTAGACTTGCTCAGGAATCCAACGGACAAGTAGAAGATTCCCCTCCTTTAGCACGCAGGTATTTTACTCATTTTAAATAAATTCCCCTTTGTGCGATATATTTATTATTTATATCACACTCATTTGGGGCAAAGAATTATTATTGCAATTATTAAAAAAAAAAAAATTACAAGAGGAGACCGCCAATAGTGAATTTTTCAAAGTTTCGGTTCATAATTTTTTTAATGAATGCTCATTAGGGTGGTTCAAAAATGCATTGAAAAACATTTTTTTTTTAATTTTTATGGGGACACCCCAGAAATTTGTTCGAATCCACACAAAAATAAATCCATTTTTTTTGTTAAAAAAATTATATTCAGAGGTGCCGCAAGCCCCGTGAAGTTTAACACGTATTTCCCATAAGAAAAAAAGAAGTTTATGTAAATCTTATTCAGAATCCTCAATATTAACTCAATCGAGTTGAAACTCAAAATTTCTATTCACAATTAGCCGTAAAATACTAATAAAATATCACTTTGAAAATATCAACACCATAAGTCTGTTTTATAGGGTCCCAAAGAAACCCCATAAGTGAAAAAATGGGTTTTGCGAGTTTTTCGCGGTAATTATGACTTTTTTTGCGGTTTTTTCAATGGACATGGTTTCTGGCATATGAAAGACCACATACTGATAGTTAGATCTTCGCATAAATTGTTTAAACAATTTATTATTGTTTTTAGCAATTTTCTCATAGAATGGAGTTAGAAAGACGCAGTTTTTTTTCAAAAATTTCCCACTTGTCCAATTTTTAATTAGAGGAAAGTGATAGTTCATAAATGTTAACAGGAGTGATTGTTTAAACAATTTATTACTAATGTTAATAATATTCTCTTAGAAAAATGCTACAAAATTTTAGTTAAAAAACATCACTTCTAGTCAAATTTTCAATTAAGATAAGTTAAATAATTAACTAGATTCAAGAAAATTAATTGTTTAAACAATTTGTTATTACTATTATTGATATTATATTTGAATAATGCTAGAAAGATGCGGTTTTTTCTGAAATTTCTGGCTTTTTGTCCAATTTTCAATTGGAGTGAAGTAATAATGAATTCAAGTTAACAAGATAATTGTTTAAACAATTTATTATCATTGTTAATAATATTCTCTTCGCTTAATTGGTAGAATGTTGCAGTTTTTTTCTGAAATTTTCAACTGTTTGTCTATTTTTCATTAGGCGTGACTTAATAATTTATTAGATTTAGCAAAAATAATTGTTTAAACAAGTTATTATTGTTTATGACTATCTTTAAGTGAATTATTTTTGCTCTTTTCCCAATGCTTGAAAAAAATTAATTTAAAGAAAAAAAGCTATTTTACATAAGAGGCAAAAACAAAGAATAGAATAATTAGGAATAGGTGGAAGGACTAGGTCTTTAAATGACTTGTAAACGTTTTTTTGGATTACAACAAGAAGTTTATTGCAAAGCGTAAAAGAAAAACTTGGAATTGCAAATCTCTAATGTTTGGTTATTAATTGTTAGTAATCAAGCAGGCGAAAAAAGTGAAAAATTTTAGAAAAAACCGCCACTTTCTAGCACTTATCTAAGAAAAGATAGTTATAAACAATATTAACTTGTTTAAACAACTTTTATTACCTCACTAATTTACTAACTCACTATTACCTCAACTATCAGGCATTGATATAGATGAAGATAGTCATAAACAATAATAATTTGTTTAAACAATTATTTTTGCTAAATATAATTAATTATTAAGTCACGCCTGATGAAAAATAGACAAACAGTTGAACATTTCAGAAAAAACCGCAACATTCTACCAATTAAGCAAAGAGAATATTATTAACAATGATAATAAATTGTTTAAACAATTATTATGTTAACTTGAATTCATTATTACTTAACTTCAAATGAAAATTGCACAAAAAGCCAAAAATTAAAAAAAAAACCGCATCTTTCTAGCATTATTCAAATATAATATTATTAATAATTATAATAAATTGTTTAAACAATTAATTTTCTTGACTCTAATTAATTACTCAACTTATCTTAATTGAAAATTTGACTAAAATTGTTTGTTTTTTCAAACTGCAATTTTGTAGCATTTTTCTAAGAGAATATTATTAACATTAATAATAAATTTTGTAAACAATCACTCTTGTTAACATTGATGAACTATCACTTCCCCCTAATTGAAAATTGGACAACAAATGGCAAATTTGTGAAAAAAACCGCGTCTTTCTAACTCCATTCTATGAGAAAATTGCTAAAAACAATAATAAATTGTTTAAACAATTTATGTGAACATCTAATCATCAGTATGAAATGGTCTTTTATGTGCCAGAAATAATTTTCACTGAAAAAACGGCAAAAAAAGTCATAATTACCGAGAAAAACTCTCAAAACCCATTTTTTCACTTATGGGGTTTCTTTGGGACCCTATAAAACAGACTTATGGTGTTGGTATTTAAAAAGTGATATTTTATTCGTATTCTATGGCTAATTGTGAATAGAAATTTTGAGTTTCAACTCGATTGAGATAATATTGAGAATTCTGAATAAGATTTACAAAACCGTCTTTTTTTCTTATGAGAAATACATGTTAAACTTCATGGGGCTTGCGGCACCCCTAAATATATATTTTTTTTGAAAACAAAAAAAATTGATTTATTTTTGTGTGGATTCGAACAAATTTCTGGGGTGTCCCCATAAAAATTCGAACAAAAATTTTTGGACCACCCTGATGCTCATTATCAGAGTATTAATTTGCTTTCGTTCGGCCGGGAGCTCAGGCAGTAGCGCTCCGGCTTCATAGCCGGAAAGTTGCGTGTTCGATTCTCGCTGCCTACACTTTTTTTAAATATTTTTTATTTATGAGAATGTTTATAAATATAATTTCCTTCATTAATCTTCAAAAATGATGCGAAAGAAATTTTTTAAATGCCTTTTTTAACGGAAAAACTGACATTTAGAAAGTTAATTATTTTTTTTGCAAGCAAATTCATTGGTTATAAATTTTGTTAATTTTTTTCATTATGTTTACCAATTATATTCTAAATTAGAAGCATGGACGAGGTTTTTTTAAAAACAATTTTATTTTTAATCAGAATTTTCAAACTCCCCTTGTTAAACAAAAACAAAAATTAAGCTGATTTTTTTTTGCAATCGACAGCGGCCCAGATGCTAGGGTAACAACGACAAGCAACAATAGGCTCATAAGGTATTCAAAATTTCAGGGAATTGGCATGCAATTTTTATATAGAATTAATTAATTTTCCTTTTATGTTTGCTTCTTTAACTATTTTAACTAGCATGGATCCTGCACTCTGGGTAGATGGCCTTCACGATTTCTGGAAATTAATTAGTCATAAGTATAGATAATTTTTTTAACCTGATATGATTTTTTTTAAATTTTTGCTCTGTCTGTTTTATAACAGAATTATTTTTAGAGGGAACTGCTTTCTAATTTCTGCTAGGTATTATACCAATTTAACATTTTCTGGTTTATTGAAATTTCTGCATCTATTCTAACATTTTTATTAATTTTATGCATTTTTCTATTTTATTTTATTTAAAATGGTTTGTGTACTGCATGATATATTGAATTATTATAATAATAATTATAGGACAACTAAAAATCCCGAAAAATAAAATTCCCGACACTGGGAAATTAGAGAAGAAGAAAATATTCGAAATAGAAAATTTCCGACATTCAAAAGTTGCCGATAATTTGAAATTCCCGAATTGGAAAATTCTCGAGTAATAAGATTCCCGACGTTTTATGATATTTCCGAATTTGATATTCCCGAAATAAAATTGACGGTATTCTAAAATGGGACGACTGAAAAATCCTGAAAAATAAGATTCACAATTTGGAAAATTTATAAATAATAAAATTCCCGAATGATAAAATTTCCGAATAATAAAATTCCCAAATTGGAAAATTCCCGAAAAATAAAATTCTCGAATAATAAAATAATATTACCGATTTTGAAAATTCTCGAATAATAAAATTCCCGAATAATAAAATTCCCGAATTGAAAAATTCCCGAACAGTTTATAATATTACCGAATTGGAAAATTCCCGAATAATAACATTTGTAACAATTTATAATATGACTGAATTTGTAAATTCCCGTATAATAAAATTCCCGACAGAAAATTGCCGAATTATGAAATATACGAACTAGAAAATTCCCGAATCCAAACAGCTAATTTTTTTAATAAATATTATTTATTAAAAATACAATAATCAAATATTTTTATCAGAAAAAAATTATTTTTAATGTTTAAAGTTTCAACAATTACGGCTGGAATTAAAAATAACAATAATTGGAAAAAATATATTTCTTTATGAACATTTTTTTCCATTATTGTTATTTTAAATTCAAGCAATAATTTTAAAAACTTTGAACATAAAAAATAATTTTTTCTATCTAAATATATGATTATTATACTTTTAATGAATAAATAATATTTATAAAAAAATTAATTGTTTAAATTCGGGAATTTTATAATTGGGGAATTTTTTACTTCGGACATTCTATAATTCGGCAATTTTCTGTCGGGAATTTTATTATTTGGGAATTTTCAAATTCGGTAATATTATAAACTTTCGGAAATTTTATTATTCGGGAATTTTTCTATTCGGGAATATAATTATTCAGGAATTTTCCAATTCAGTCGTCCCTATAAAATATCCGAATAATTTACGCCACAGAAAAATTACGAAATCTATTATTAATTAATTAATTCATATATAATATATTATTTAATAATATATTATATTTATTATATTTATTATACAGGGTGTTTCTTTTATCTTGAGACATCGAAATGTCTCAAGAAATACGCATCTAATAACAAAATGTAATAAAAACTTTTTATTTTCGAGGGAGAAAAGCGACCCTGCAAAAATTTACCCCACCCCTGGGGGAGGGGTAACTTTAAAATTTCAAAGGGAAACCTATATTTTTCATTAAAGATTCACATTATCCATAAAAAAATACGTAAGTTTAATTTAAAATTTCTTTTTCGATTCGTGCCAGATGGCGCTGTATTGGCGAAAAATGACATTGTTGACTGTTCAAGGAATGCGCTTCCAAACGAAAGATAAAAAAGGCAAACGGTCCATTTGTTTGGGTTGGTTAGTACGGGTTGGTTTGTTTAGGTTCGTTACGTTGCTGACTTTCGTTTGGGTTGGATTTGATATCTTAGTT
>CAKNYM010049653.1:0-14132 GCA_932195095.1 Andricus curvator | reverse complement strand
GAACCATGATCGTAGCTTCCGGAGCCTACAACTTCTCACATAAAAACCCTGCCGAAGGTATTCTCGCGTTGTCGTCGCGGTGGGGCTTGAGCTTTCCTCTCATGAATTTGACGGCTATGTTGGCCGTAGCATTGCTACTGACAGGGTGTCCCATGCCAGACAGGCAGAGAACGAAGAGGAAAGTGACTAAGAGGAACACCAAAACCCATAAATAATAATGGAGAGTTTTTTAAAAATTTTGAAACGCTTGTCGCTACCCGAGGATCGTCGGGGCGCCCCTGGAGCCACCGCTGGGGGCCACAGCATGCGGGACGGTGGTGATGGTGAGCTGCGAGATGGTCAGGCAGATCTCACTAATCAAACAGCTGGCCAGCAAGAACATCTGCGACATACGGTAAGCAGTGAAACATCAACTGTGTATGCTGAGGATGCTTTGGCTAGCGTTAGCTATTTGCAGCCAACCACTTTAACAGAAATACCGTGGGAGAGCATCAAGTGGGATACCACAATGAATGAGGAATTGATGCGTCTCTATTATGAAAGTGCGAAATTTGAAACCTCACGCAAAAAAGGACAAAATTTTAAAACGAAATTTGCCGCAAAGTATCCTCAAATAGAGAAGGTTGCACTAAGAGATTTTATCGCTAAGGTGAAGGACATCAGGACTAATCTACTCATCTCAGAAGATCGAGCAATGGAGATTAAACAAAAGGTTAATTTCGAGTGGAAAAACAACGGCAATGAACAGCAGTTAGAGGAAGCCGCGTCACACGAACAAGCAGTGGCAATTAATGTTCTTCCTCAACCTGGTGATGATCCAGCACCACCACATCCTCCGGAGGTAGATGGCCTAATACAACCAGTGCCAGAAGCAGAGGTTCAACAACCAAGAAGGCGATTGAATGAACATACCATATGAACAGAGATGTGATGCGCTCTTATTTTTTGGCAAAGAAAAGTGGGCGAAGTGTAAGGAGAGAACATCATCGTCTCTTCTTACTTAAGTACTCAGGACTAGCCACAAGAATAAATGAGCAGAATCTAGCAGATCAAAAACGCTCAGTATCTGTAAACAATTTGCTTTCGGCTGTTGAAATAGCTGCCATCGAAATGGAAGTGGAACAGCAGCTTCCTATTGATGAACTTCCATTGGAAGATGTGGACAACGAGGACTTGATTGCAGCTGAAGGCATAGGTGCTAGGGATAATGAACATCAAGTACCGGATGGGTTAGAACCACATCCGGACATTATAAACGATGATCTAAACAGCGAAGTCCCAGAAAAACTACAGCACCTTGAAAGGAATTTTGGTCATGCTTTACTAGAGTTCAGACATGTAGAACCAACATAAAGGCATTCACTGCCCAAGATGAACATCACAAATGATCTGCGTGCACTAATAGAACACCTGAACAGCAAGGTTTTACCTATGCAGTTGAACACAACACAAAATGCGTTAGAGGTGCAAACTCTTGTATACTGTGCAGCTATGGCAACCGTTAGATTATTATATATTATTCAACCGATAATATTGTGGCCGATCGCCTCCAGAATTCTTTTAGTAAAATACTTTCTGACGAGCAACACGGCTTTCGTCCAAATCGATCTACCGTTACAAATCTCACAGTTTATAGAGAATATATAACAAAATGTATGGATTCAGGCAATCAAGTGGACGCAATCTATACTGATCTTGCAAAGGCATTCGATCGAGTCAATCATAATCTGTTATTATCTAAACTAAAAGCATACGGTGTCACTGGATCAGTACTTTTATGGCTTAGTAGTTATTTGAAGGAGAGATCTCAGTATGTGAGAATTGGCAATTTTGAATCTGAAAGTTTTTGTCCAAACTCTGGTGTCCCACAGGGCTCCCATTTGGGACCAGCTTTATTCATCATTTTTATTAATGATATTATCAAAGTACTTAAATTTGTAAACACTCTTCTGTATGCTGATGATCTCAAAATATTTTCTAAAGTAAATTCTACTGAAGATGCTATGCTTTTGCAGCTTGATTTAAAAATTAATTGTCAGTGGTGTCAAGAAAATGGTATGTCTCTTAATATTAACAAATGTTGCGTTATCTCATTCACCCGTAAAGTAAACTCCATAGATCATCAATATGTAATTAATGGGCCTCTCCTTCAAAGAACTACAAGCGTTAGCGACCTAGGTGTTACCTTCGACAGCAGGCTTACTATTGTTAAACAATTTACCAATATTGTCATGAAAGCGACAAAAATGTTAGGCTTTATTCTTCGAGTCTCTGGGGACTTCCGAAAAATAACAACGTTAAGAACACTCTACGTATCGCTTGTGCATCCGATACTAGAATATGCATCTGTGATATGGTCTCCGTACCAAGCTGTATATAAGGACAAAATTGAATCTGTACAAAATCGGTTTCTACGAGTATTAGCGTTTAAGTTGAGGATCCCAAAAGAGACAGGTTATCTGAATACTGTATCTGAATTAATAAACCTTGAATCTCTTGAATGTAGAAGGTTTCAGTTAGGACAAACGTATTTATATAAGATACTTAATAGTCTAAGTGACTGCTCTATGATACTGCAAGTCATCTCATTTCACGCGCCAACAAAATCGTTGAGACAAAATGTACTATTCGAAATTCCAATCTACAAGACCGAATATGGCTCGAATTCTACTTTGTCCAATATTTGTAAATCATTCAACTCAATAAACAAGTTATCGTATGATGCGGACATTTTTAACCAATCATTGATGGATTTTGTAAAAACGACGAAAGCGTTCTTTTATACATAAGCTCACTTTTTTTTTTTGATTTCTAAATCTGTTATTGCGTCCACTTAATCACTCAATACGGCACTCCTTAGCCTTATTTAACTATTAGTAAACATTTATATAAGTTCGTAACGAATATGAAATTATTATATATTATAGCAAATTATACTTTAATTGTATCAAGGTGTAAACCGTTAATAAAGTAAAATAACAATACAAAATTTGAGGTCTGATTAAAAATATTTTAATGAATTGAATTTATTCAATTGATTTTAGTCCAAAAAGCTTGAAATTTCAATATTTTTAGTGTTGTTGATTTTCCTAATTGGCCCTTGAATTACATAAAGATTGCACTGAATTCAAGTGGTGAGAAACAGCGTTATTTTTTTTATTTTCAAAACATTTTATTTCGAGGTTGTCTGCTTCGTGTTTACATTTCATTCTGTTAACCTCTTTTCCTCAAGATAAAATTAAAAAATAATAAGTTTACTGCTTTGTTATTTTGAAATAAATTTTAAGGAAAAATATGAAAAATATTTCAAATGATTTTCTAAAATTTCAAAAAAGATTGTAGAAGATTTTAGAGCCAAAATATTCAATTTTGCAAGATTGATAAATTTTAGAAAAAAAAATCGAGTATGTTTAAGAGATATTTATAAATTAAATTTTTTTCCTAATATTTGCAAACTTGAAAGGATTTAAAAAAATCTAAAATGAGATGTAGATTTTTCAAGATTTCGAACAAAAAGTTTAAATGCTTCTTAAAACTGCTGAAAGGTTTCAAGATCCGGTTTCAATCCGGTACATATAAAGGCAATTCTTTGAATTATCCAGATTAAAAAAAAAATTGTTGAAAAAATTTTAAGGCAATTTTTGTAATTTTTTAAAAATTGTAAAACGAAATCAAATATTTTTAAAGGATATTTAGAAGGTTCAGAAGTTTTGAAAGATTGAGAAATAATTTTAAATTTGAAAAGATTCTAAAAAATGTTTCAAGCAATGTACATTTTTGAAGTCTTCGAAAAAAGAAGCTTTGCAAGCACTTAAAAATTGTAATTAATGTAAAAATGTCAAATGATTTCTTATTTTGAATTACGAATTCTAAGAAAAAAATAAAAGATAGTTTTAAACATTTTAAATGACTTTCTAAATTTTCGAAGAAGAATGTAAAAGGTTTGTGTGAAAAATTTTAGAAAAAATTCGAAAAATATTGAAAAATAAGCTAAAACTTATAACTGTTTAAAGAGAATTACAACATTTTCTTCAGATTCTCCGGAAATGTTGAAAATATTTTTTATTGAAAAAAATCCTTTTAAGAGAATATTTAAAAATATTTGAAGACAATTAAAAAAAGTGTCAAAAAAGATTCTGGAAGATTTTATGTCAAGTTTCTTAAGTTTTCACAATTTTTTGAAAAATGTAGAAAAAAGTCGATTAGTTTCAAAGGATAGGAGGTTCAGAAGTTTTAAAAAGACTTTAAAAAATTTAAAACAAAATGTAGATTTTAGCAGATTACAACAAAATTTCAAAGAATTTAAAAGGTTTTAATCGAATTGAAAAATTTTCTTAAGATTCCGAGGCAAATTTGATTTTTTTTCACAAATTAATTTTAAGAGAATATTTACAAATATTGCAAAATATATCCGAAATTGTCAAAGAAGAATCTGGAAAATTTGTAAGGCAATATTTTTAATGGGTAGAACATTTTAGGAAAAATTCGAATCTCTTCAAAAAATATTTAGAAGGCTTAGAAGTTTTGGAAGATTCAAAAATAAATTTAAAAAATTGTTTGAAGATGTAGATTTTCAAAGAAAATAACAAACTTTCCTTAATATTCCTTGGAATATTGAAATGATTTTTTACTTTGGAACATAATTTTTATAGAATGTTTGAAAATATTTGAAATTTTTCTAATTTTTGTAATAAATTCAACTATCTTGTTAAACATTTGTCTATTTGAAAACAAATCACCTATTTTTGACTTGAAAATTCTACAATTTGATTGACATTTTTATTCCTTCTTGGCTAAAAAATTTTTCTTTGGTTGAAAATTCAACTATTTTGTGGAACATTCGTCTTTTTGGTTTGAAAATTCGTCTTTTTTGTAGAAATTGAATTTATTTTGATTAAAAATGTAACTGTATGCTTAAAATTGTATCTGTTTAGGCAGGAAATTAATTTTGTTGTTGAAAATTCACATTTTTGGGTAGAAAACTGAACTATTTAATCGAAAGTGCAACTACTTTGTTAAAAAACTCATTTTTGTAGTTGAAGTTTCATAATTTTAGTTAAGAATTCATCTCTTTGGATCGAAATTTAACTATCTTGTTGAAAATTAATTTTTTTACTGAAAATTTAACTATTACATTTTTTGTAGAAAATTCGTCTTATTTGAAAATTCACATTTTTGGTTAGGAAAATAATTCTCCTGGTTTAAAATTTAACTATCTGGTTGAAAATTAATTGATGTATTCCGTTGAAAATTCGTCTTGTTGGTTAAATTCAACTGTTTTTTATTTAAAATTAAAATCCTCTTTGCTAAAATATCTAATATTACATTTTTTCTTGAAAATTAATCTTCTTAGGTTGAAAAATCAACTTCTTCGTTAAAAGTTGAACTACTTTCTTAAAAATTCATTTTTTTGGATAAAGATTCATAATTTTAGTTGAAAATTCATCTCTTTGGCTGAAAATTGTAACACTTTGCTGAAAATTCGTTTTTTTTTTTTTGTTCAAAATTAATGTTTTTGAACAGAAAATTTAACAATTTGGTTGAAAATTCAACTTTTTGGTTGAAAATTGAAAAATAAATTAAATTTTGAAACGATTTTAAGAAAGGAAAAAACAGTTAATTTTTGAAGACTTCAAATCAAAAATTTGAAAGCCTCTTGAGAATTTTGAAAGATTTCAAGAGAGTTAAATTTTCTCCAAAATTCTTCGGAAAACTGAAAATGATTTCTTGCTTGGTAAGTTTAATTTTAGTAGAACCTTTCAAAAGATTTGAAAACGTTTCAAAAGATTAACTTAATTGTCGAAAAAGAATCTAGATAATTTCAAGGCAATTTTTTTAGTTTTTAAATCTTTTTCAGAAATTCAAGGTAAAGTTCGAATCATATACATAGAAATATTGCGAAAATTTCAATAATAATTTTAAATTTGAAAAGATATTTTTATTAAGATTCCTGGAAAAATTTAAAAGAATTTTTTTGTTTGAAAACAATTGAATTTTAGAGAAGATTTCAAAAGATTCAAAAACAATTCAATAGATTTCCAAAATCGTCGAAAAAGTATCGAGAAGATTTTACTACAATTTTAAGAATAATTTGAGTCAATCTAAAACATATTTAGGAATTTTATAAGATTTGAAAAAATTTAAAATATTTTAAAACTTTGAAAGATTTCGGAAAAATTATAAAATATTTTGAAATGTTCAAACTTCTACAAGTTTTGAATTGTTTTAAGTTGAACTGAAAACTTCCTAAAATTTCGTAAAATCCCGTAAAATAGAAAAACTTTCTCATGAATTTTCTAGAAATGTTTTCGACATATCTGAAATTTTCAAAAATCTTTCTAAATTTTCGGAAGAAACCTAGGGAAATTATGTTCAACTAATTTCAAAAATAAATTAAACCAAAAAAAAGAATTGTCATTCCAAATTTTCATTTTGTATTAAAAATTATTATCCACTCCAGTCGAAAAACTACACACGCGTGTAGTGTGCGATTGAAGATGCTCTTTTAACAAAAAAGGATTTTCAATATTAAATAAAAAAATCGACTAAAAATTGTATTCTGAAATTCATCCTCATGTTATTTTTTTCTTTATAAATTAATAGCCTGGAACCGTCCTAATCAAGGAAAAAAAATTCGAGTTTTTCCGGGTTCGTAAAAATTGTGCATGGTTATTGGAACTCAAAAACTTTTTTCATTTTAAGTAATTCAAAATGAACTGCAAATTGAAGCACTCGATGTTCAACTGTAAAATTTGAAAATTCAAACTTTAATAAATTGAACAGTTTAAAGATTTCTGGTTGAAAAATATAAATTCACACTTAGAAATAAGATTCTTTGGTTCAGAGAAGATTTCTTTATATTGAAGAAAAATATTCATTGGCTCTCAGTTGAGAAAATAAGTACCTATAAAATAATAATAATAATAAAATAAAATGTGTTTTCTCATTTTGAAGTTATTCTGAAGTTACATTTTTAATTATTATTTTCTGAAAGAAGGTTACTTTTGAATAAACTAGTTGAATTTACAACCAAATAGTTGAATTGTAAACCTACAAAGATGAATTTTGTAGAAAAATAAGAATTTTTTCTATCCAAAAAGATGAATGTTCAACAAAACAATTTCATTTGAGACCGAAAAAGATGACTTTGTAACAAAACAGTTTAATTTTTAACAACTTAATTAATTATTTACAAAATAGTTGAAATTTGAACTTAAATTATAAATCTTCGAAAACGAAAATAAATTTTTAACAAAGAAGTTCAAACTTAAACCATTTAGTTGAATTTTCAATAAAAGAAATTATTTCAAAACGAAAAATATGCGAATTAATCATCATCCTCTTATAAAATATTTACATCTCTTTTACTTTTTATTTTCGGATGAATTTTTCACTTTCAATTTTCGGTATAAGTGTCAATCCTTAATATTGAATATTCAAAATCAAGGTGATATTCAAAAATTAAATATCAATATTCACAATGCGCTCTCACGTGAAAAATCGGACCCATGGTTTCTGAATCTTTCGAAAATTAATATACCTTTCCAAGTGACCAACATTTTGAGATTAGGAGAAGGTTTCAGTAACAAATTTGGGGAAAAAAAGTTTGTCCAACTATTAAAAGTTGTAAAAGATGTAGAGATAAATATTCACAAAATTCTAAGTAATAAATTACAAGAATTCAGATCTAAACTATCAGGATTATCTGAAGATTTTATTGTAAATAACAAATTAATCTCAATTATGGACAAAGAATTAAATGAAGGCTATAAATTAACCAATGAATTTTTAAAGAAAAATCCTGATCTCCTGAAAACATGTGCAGAGAAAGGTAATATTACAATAGCAATTTTGAAAAGCGATTATAACAAAAAAATGATGACAACTCTTGAGGACACGGATAGTTTTGGAATAATTGAAAATAACCCTCTCAACAAATTACAAAAATCTACTTTTAAGATTTTAAATAAATTTAGATTGAATGGATATCTTGGGAACACAAATAAAAGTGACATAGATACTGTAAATTCAGTTCTCTCCTTATCTTGTGGTCTGATTAAAGCACACAAAGTTGATTAGCCATTAAGACCGGTAATATCAACAATAGGTTCTCTGACAAGAAAATTAGAAGAATTACTCAGTAATATCATTAAAAAATCAATAACAATTTCAAATAACACACTAAAAAATAGTACAGTATTTCTTCAACTCATTGAAGGAGTTACAATTCCTCAGGATTACATCCTAGCTTCTTTTGATGTGATTGCTATGTTCCCGAACATTCCTTTAGATAAAGTTAAAGAATCGATTGCAAAAAGATGGGAATACATAAAGATACACACTAAAATTCCATTTAAAAAGTTCATTGAAGCAATCGATTTTGTTTTTCATTTGATTTATTTTCAATTTGATGGCAAATTTTATAAACAAAAATTTGGAACACCAGTAGGATCTGTTCTCTCACCTATTTTGGCAGAAATAGTCATGGAACGGATTGGTACGGAAAACCATAGTTTTCAGGACGAACTTTGAGTTTCTTGTCAAATCACCCATTACAAATGAAAATTGCGATTATCAAAAATATGGTTGGTAGGGCTATAAAATTATCACATCAAAGTTTCCATTAAAAAAAAATATTGATTGATGCAAACAGATCCTTTTTTTGAACCATTATCCACCCTTGTTCATTGAAAAACACATACATAACAGAATTCATCAGATAAATCAGAAAGAGAACGTTTTAATTAACACTGAGACAAGAGAATTTGATAGATATAACAAGTTTGTTTTACCTTATTTTGATAAAATTTCAAAATCCTTGAGATCTTTACTAGGAAAAATGGGATTACATACAATCTATAGAATTCCATTCAAAAGTAACAGAACTGTTAAATTGGGAAAAGATGTACGTGACAAACTAGAAAAACAAAATGTAGTTTATAAAATAAAATGTAGGAGTTGCAAGGCAGTATATATAGGACAAACAAGGAGACTACTAAGGATAAGGAGAGACGAACATCAAAATAATTTTCATAGGAATCAGAACTATCATAGTGTGTTGTCAAAACATAGACTCACACATGGCCATGAGTTTGATTGGGGCGGTGTAAGAGTCCTATATAATGTAAGGAACCAAAGAAAAAGGGATTTCATGGAAATGTTATACATAAAGAGAGAGGGCAATAATGCAATCAACTTAAAAAGAGACCTTTAAAGATATAACAAAGCCGTTGATAGTTTTATCGAATTTTTATAGGAAACTTGAAATTTTTCTATTTTAATGTTCTGTTCATTGGCAATTAAGGCTCATCTAGGGGGTAATCTAACCTACAAAACTCACCTCAAAAAATTGCTTTCGAATGCTGGCGCACCGAAAGGATGTCAGGGGGCAATTTTTTCCCCCAAAGGAAATACACATCCCTATTTGAGGGGGAAAGTCCCTCCGAAACGTCAACACTCGGGATAAATATTAAAAAATTAACAAAATAACACAGCTTTCAAACGCCGAAAAAAAGTAAACAGAAACAATACAATCAGCGCCGCGTGGTATCTCGATCGATCACTGAATCTCTTCAAAAGGACTTCTGGCGCCATATTCAAAATAGAAAAAGCATCGAAACATATGTAGGAGTAATAATTCTTAATAAGTTATAATATTTTATTTAAAAAACATAACAAATAAATATTATCTTAAAAAAATATAAGAAAAAAAATAAGGAAAAATATATTCAACGCAAAATACTGACTGATAAAATAGATAAATAAAACTTTCCACATTTTCTTCTAATTCTGAGTTGATCTTATAACATTGCCTTCACACGCTAAAGAAGATTTGGTAAAGATTCACCAAATTTGTAATTACCAAAAATAAGCATATTCCATAAAATGCAATGTTATTGTGTTTATGATTTTTTCAGAGGAACCTTAGACTATGTAATGTACTCCTAACACTCCATCAAACCCACCCACGTATTAGAAATAAATTCTAGTAAGCTGGAAAGTCTTGTTAAATATATTGCTGTATTATCCTTTGACGAAAAAATAACATTTTTAGAAAAAGTCGAAGTCGTTGTTTCTATGATTTTTTGATGTGATCCTCAGTCAATAGACTGTTATCAGAATACACATACAAACCCACTCTCGCATTAGAAATCAATTCTAGAAAACTGGAAAGACTGTTAATATTTTTCTATCACATTTTTTGAAAAAAATACCATTATTCGAGTAAATGGAAGTCATTACCAATCATTTCTGACAAGCTGTAAAGACTCTTTGAATATTTTTCGATCTTCTGCTTCAGGAAAATTATCATTTTCCGAAAGTATAGAACTCTGGGCCCAGTGGATTTTTTTGTTAGACTTCAGGTTATAGATTCTCTTATAACAATACCTCTCCAAATACACCCAGGCAGTACCAATCATTTTTGATAAGATTTCAAGATTCTGTGAATATTCTTCGACCTTCTCCTTTAAGAAAATTATCATTTTTCGAAAGTATTGAATTCCGTGCCCGGAGGATTTATTTTGCATACTTCAGGCTATGGATTCTTATCACAACACCCCCCCCCCCCACACACACCAATGCAGTACCAATCATTTCGAATAAGATGTCAAGATTCTGTGGATATTTTTCGATCTTCTCCTTCAGGAAAATGATCATTTTTCGAAAATATGGAACTCTGTGCCCGGATGAATTTTTTTTCTCAACTTCAGGCTATGAATTCCTATCAGAAATCCCCCCAACACACCCAGATAAGATTTCATGGTGGCCGTTTAGCACCTTGAAAACGATTTGAAACTGTTCTTTTTTCACATTATTTTATGTCTTTGGAATAAATAATAAAAAACTTGGCTCGAAAACTGGTTCTCACGAATAATGTGAAAAAAGACCAGTTTCAAATCGTTTTCATAGTGCTCAATGGCCACCATAAAAAAATATTGACAGTCTTTCCAGTTTTCTAGAATTGATTTCTGATGCGAGAGTGGGTTTGTATGGGTGTTCTGATAACAATCTATTGACTGAGGATCACATCAAAAAATCATAGAAACAACGACTTCGACTTTTTCTAAAAATGTTATTTTTTAGTCAAAGAATAATACAGCAATATATTTACCAAGTCTTTCCAGCTTACTAGAATTGATTTCTAATACGTGGGTGGGTTTGATGGAGTGTTAGGGGTACATTATAAAGCCTAAGGTTCCTCTGAAAGAATCATAAACACAATAACATTGCATTTTGTGGAAAATGCTTATTTTTGCTAATGACAAATTTGGAAAATCTTTACCAAATCTTCTTTAGCGTTTGAAGGGAATGTTATAAGATCAACTCAGAATCAGAAGAAAATGTGGAACGTTTTATTTATCTATTTTATCAGTCAGTATTTTGCGTTGGATATATTTTTCCTTCTTTTTTCTTATATTTTTTTAAGATGATATTTATTTGTTATGTTTTTTAAATAATATATTATAACTTATTAAGAATTATTACTCCTGAATATTTTTAAATGCTTTTTCTATTTTGAATATGGCGCCAGAAGTCCTTTTAAATAGATTTAGTGATCGATCGAGATACCACGCGGCGCTGATTGTATTGTTTCTGTTTACTTTTTTCGGCGTTTGAAAACTGTGTTCTTTTGTTAATTTTTTAATATTTATCGCGAGTGTTGACGTTTCGGAGGGACTTTCCCCCTCAAATAGGGATATGTGCTTCCTTTGGGGAAAAAAATTGCCCCCTGACATCCTTTCGGTGCGCCAGCATTCGAAATCAATGTTTTGAGGTGAGTTTTGTAGGTTAGATTACCCCCTATATGAGCCTTAATACAAGTATTAAAGTGCATAAAAAATTCCCGTAATATTAAGGATTGACAATTATACCGAAAATTGAAAGTGAAAAATTCATCCAAAAATAAAAAAAATATAAAATAATGTGAATAACAGTACGATAAGAAACTTCAGTCTCATATGTACATACATTACTAATATTAAGCATAAGTTAGAAATATGTGTTCGTATGTATGTATGTATACCATTAAGCCATTTCCCTTTCGGGGTAGGCGTGACACTACCCGATTCGGGTAGTGTTTCTAGGTTGATAACTTGTAGTAAATAACTACAAGTGTGGGTTCACCACACCCACGATGTGCCAACAGCACTCAGTTTTCTCGAATGGTCACCCGTCCAAGTGCTAACCGCGCCCGACGCTGCTTAACTTCAGTGATATATATATATATATATATACTTCGTAGTATCCGATAAAATTATACCCTGATGAGGAGATCTAAAGTGATCTCGAAACATATTGGTCCCAAAAGTAGTATAAAAAAGAAGAAGAAAGAGAAAGGATAAGAGAGTGAGGATGGCTTGGTTGTCTCTTTCCTAATTCTCTCCCTCTTTTTTCCTCTTGTTATATACTTGTCTCTAATGAGCCGATTACAAAGTTGTTTGGAAACATATTTTGAGGCCTTTCTGTGCAATTCTTTTTGCATATACTGAACTTTTTGAATGTCTTTTTTTCAAAATAACTGATTTTTGGATTCACAAGGTTTCTTAGCTTTTTTGTTTCAAAAATAAATTTTTGCACAGATTGACTTGATAATATTGTGTTTCTAATTTTTTTCTTAAAAAATTAACAACATAGACCTTAAGCCATATACCTAGATATTGTTTCTCTTGAGTTCGGATTTAATTGCTGTCCTCAGAGAATCGGTTTCTTTGTCAACTCTCAAAAAAAAAATTACTTCTTCATTTTTCGAAAATTTTCAAAATGTTAAAAGGCATATAAATTCTTTAATTTTTATCGAAATTAAAAATAAAGTTAGGATAATTTGCAATTTCGTTGTCATTCACCGGAAACTTTGACAAAAAAGTTTAAAATTCGTAAACAAATTTTGTTTCAAATTTTGAAAAAGCTCTAACTTTTTGAATTTTGGTCTGATCAACAAATTTCACTGGGATAGTTTCGAAATATATTTAATATCTAGCGAAAATGTTGATGAGAATTTTTTAATCTGTCAGAAAAATAATTTTTATCGCACTTAAAAACTTAAACCAGATAATTCGCAAGTCTATAACTAATCTGTAAGACATTCTGACAAAAATTTGTGAAAAATGAAAAAAAAATTTTAATTTTGAAAATGCTCCGAATTCTTTAATTTCGGTTGGAAATGTCTGTTCAACAAATTTAAGCTTTATTTTGGGACCTTCAGGAAGTTAATTTAGGCTGACTCGATTGGATAAATACTTCAAAAGTTAGCGTGGCTACAACATTCAGGTAACCATACATACAGACATCCAACTATACATACAAACTAAAGCCATACAGACAGACTTTGACTAAATTCAGTCATTTTCAAACTCCGTAAGTGCCGAAATTTAAAGATCCTTTAAAAACTAGAGATAGAAAATTTGGACGATTACGTCACATTCTCATGAATGAGAATGTAATCGTCAAAGCCACAGGTGTTTTGAGAACAAACAAATTAAAGAACAATTCCAGTTTTAATTTATGCCTGCAGTTCATCAGGGGTTTAAATCACAGTTTTCGATTGCCTCCCACCCCCAGAAACATTCCAGAGGGTACCAAATACATACAAAACAATTCTTCTGTTTTTGATACGATATGCATAATTTTGTACCATAAATATGAAAATATATATTTTTTTGTAATGTCTTAAATCAAATAACAAATTGATGAATTTATTTTTAAAATCAGCCTTCACAGATTTTTTGAAATTTGACAGCTGAAATTTGAAAAAAGAAACTTTGAATTTGATTAAGAAATACGATATCTGTTTTTGGGCGCGCTCAAACTTGCGGACCAAGCACGAAGCACGCGATGAGAATGTGCCAGCGCATCGAACATATTGTTTTACATAGGATTAGCATAGCAAACTGCCAAATGATGAGATTGATTTGCTGTACTGTGATTCAAGTTTTACCTCACACTCAAGTTCAAAAAGTATGGTACGAATTACAATAAAAAGTTGTACAGAAATCGCATAAGGGAAAAAAATCATGTCGCAAACGCTTGCTTGCTCCACTGAGAAAAATGGATTATACCCAGTAATAAAAAATATGTTACCGGATATAATCTTGGACTATTAGCTATGGGACAGCGATCCAGATTATTAGAAC
>CAKNYM010049652.1:134443-148154 GCA_932195095.1 Andricus curvator | reverse complement strand
GCGAGCCGCGCGCGAAGCGCGCTATGAGAATGTGCCCGCGAAGCGGGCGGATTTTTTTTTAAACAATTCATCATTTTGGTATGGAAATTCAACTGTATGGTAGAAAAATAGTCTTTTTGACCTGAGAATTCAACATTTTGGCAGATTTTTTTATTTAGTGATTGAAAAATCTTCCTTGGTTGAAAAATTCAACTTTTGTTTGAAATTCGTCTTTTTGTTTAAAAAATTGATCTCTTTGGTAGAAATTTCATTTTTTCTGTTTAAAATGAAACTTTTGGGTTGGAAATTATGTTTCGGTTGTGGATTTAAGTATTTTGTTGAAAATTTGTCTTTTTAGTTGAAATATCAACTAGTGTATTTTTCGTTAAGAATTCATTTTTTTGGTAGAAGATTCAACTAATTGGTTGAAAATTGAACTACTTCGTGAAAAAATTATTCTTTTTTTGTTTGAAGATTTATCATTTTATTTTAAAATGAATTTTTTCGGTAGACAATTGAAATATTTTGTTGAAAATTCTTCTTGGGTTAGAAATTTCACTATTTGGTTGGAAATTAATTTTTTTTTTGAAAATCATATTTTCGGACTAAGAATTCAACCTTTTTTTTTTTAGAAAATTCGTCTCTTTGCCTGGAAAATTCAACATTTTTTATAACAAAAATTTTTTTCTGAGTGAAAGATCTTTCTTGGAAAAATATTAAACTTTTTTTTGAAAATTTCATCTTTTTGGTTAAGAATGTAACTGTATTGTTAAAAAATAACCTTTTTTGGTTGATAATTCAAATATTTTGTTGAAAGTTCGGATTTTGTTTTAAATTAGTTTTTTTGGTTTACAATTCATCTTTTTGGCTGCAAATTTATTTGTTTGGTTGAAAACTCAACTATTTTTTGAAAATTTGTTATTTCAAATTTAATTTTTTTTTCAACTGAAAATTTATGTGTTGCTTGAAGATTCGTCTTCTGGGTAGATTGAAAATTCATCTTGATGGTTGAAATTTTACCTTTTTAAATGAAAATTTATTGTTTTTGGTAATTATTTACAATTTTAGTCAAAAATTCATTTCTTTGGTTAAATATTAAACTCTTTTCTTGATAATTCATCTATTTTGTTGAAAATTCGTCTTATTGAGTAGAAAATTATTATCATTTATATTGTTGGAAATTAATTTTTTTTTGGGTTTGAAATTCGTATTTTTAAATTGAAAATTCAACTTTATTGCTTTATTAAATAATTTTGTTGGAAATTTTTTGTTAAAAATTCATATTTGTGAATTAAAAACTTAACTCTTTTAAAAATTCTTCTTTTTGTTCTTAAAATTATTCTGTTTTCGTTGAAAATTAATCTCTTTGATTAAAAATTCGTTTCTTTTTGGGTTACAAATTAATTTTTTCAACTTAAAATGTATCTTTTTCAGTTAAAACTTTATGTATTTTTTTGAAAATGTGCCTTTTTTGGTTGAAAATTAATTTTTTGTTAAAAATTAATCTTTTTAGTTGAAAAATCAACTATTTATTTGAAAATTTATTGTTTTGGGTAAAGATTTTTTATTTCAGTTAAGAATTCATTTCTTGGGTTAAACAACTAGTTTCTTGATAATTTATGTATTTTGTTGAAAATTCGTCTTCTTTGGGTACAAAATGAGTATTTTTGAATTGAAAATTTTGCTTTATTGCTTCATTCAACAATTTTGTTGGAAATTTTTCTTTTTGATTTTAAAATTAATTTTTTTGGTTGAAAATTTATTTCTTTGGTTGAAAATTCAACTATGTTCTTGAATTTTGTTATTTTAAATTAAATTTTTTTTTAACTGAAAATTTATCTATTGTTTGAAGATCCGTCTTTTGGGTAGATTGAAAATTCATCTTTTTGGTTTAAAATTTAACTGTTTGGTTAAAAAAAATTATTTTGGGTAAAGATTCATAATTTTTGTCAAAAATGAATTTCTTTGGTTAAAGATTAAGCTATTTTCTTCATAATTTATGTATTTTGTTAAAAAAATTCGTCTTATTTGGTAGAAAATTATTATTTTTTATATTGTTTAAATTTTTTTTTTTTTGGGGCTTTAAGATTAGTATTTTTAAATGAAAAATTCATCTTGATTGCTTTATTCAACAATTTTGTTGGAAATTTTTTGTCAAGAAATCATATTTTTGGGTTGAAAACTTAACTCTTTTGTTGAAAATTCTTCTTTTTGGTTTGAAAATTAGTTTTTTTTACTTAAAATGTATCGTTTCTGGTTGAAACATTATGTAGTTTATTGAAAATTTGTTGTTTTTTTTTGAGAAAATTAATTTTTTGTCAAAAATTCATCTTTTTGGTTAAAAAATCAATTATTCAGCTAAAAATTCATTCTTTCGGGTAAAGCTTTATAATTTTAGTTAAAAATTCATTTCTTTTGTTAACCATTTAATTATTTTCTTGATGATTTATGTAATTTTCTGAAAATTCGCCTTTTTTTGGGTTTAAAATTAGTATTTTTAATTGAAAATTCAACGTTATTGCTTTATTCAGCAATTTTATTGAAATATTTTTGTCCAAAATTCATATTTTTTGGTTAAAAACTTTTTTATTGGAAATTTTTCTTTTTGGTTTAAAAATTATTCCGTTTTATTTGGGAATTTATTTCTTCTTTTAAAAATTCGTTTCTTTTTATGTTGAAAATTAATTTTTGTAACTTAAAATGTATCTTTTTTATTGGAAACTTTATGTGGTTTGTTAAAAATTTGTCTTTTTTGGTAGAAAATTAATCTTTTGATGAAAATTTTTTGTCAAAAATTTACATTTTTGGTTTAAAAACTTAATTCCTTTGTTGGAAATTTTTCTTTTTGATTTTTGAATTATTCTGTCTTAGTTGGTAATTCATCTCTTGTGTTAAAAATTAATTTCTTTCTGGGTTTGAACTGAATTTTTTAAACTTGGAATGTATCTTTCTTATTTGAAACTTTATGTAGTTTGCTAAATTTTTTTTTTTGTACAAAATTCATCTTTGGGTGAACATTTTTTGTCAAAAATGTACATTTTTTTTCAAAAGCCTAATTCCTTTGTTATAAATTTTTCTTTTTGATTTTAAAAATAATTTTTCTGGTTGAAAATTTATTTCTCTGGTTGATAATTCAACTATGTTTTTAAATTTTGTTATTTTGAATTAATTTTTTTTTTCAACTGAAAATTTATCTATTTTTTGAAGATCCCTGTTTTTGGTAGATTGAAAATTCATCCTTTTGGTTAGAAAATTAATTTTTTTAACTTAAAATGTATCGTTTTTACTTGTAACTTTATGTAGCTTATAAAAAATCTGTATTTTTTGGTGGAAAATTAATTTTTTGTTGAATTTTCAACAAAAAATTGTTTCTACCAAAAAAGAAAAATTTTCAATAAACTACATAAAGTTTCAACTAAAAACGATACATTTTAAGTTAAAAAAATTAATTTTCAAACCAAAAAGAATATTTTTCAACGAAAGAGTTAAGTTTTTAACCAAAAAATATGATTCCTAGACAAAAAATTCCGAACAAAATTGTTTGATGAGGCAATTAAGTTGAATTTTCTATTTAAAAATACTAATTTCAAACAAAAAAAAAAACGAATTTTGAACAATATAAAAGATAATAATTTTCTACCAAATAAGAAGACATTTTCAACAAAATACATAAATTATGAAGAATATAGCTCCATGTTTAACTAAAAAAATTAATTTTTGACTAAAATTATGAATCTTTACCCAAAATAATTTTGTTTCAACCAAACAGTTAAATTTTCAACCAAAAAGGTGAATTTTCAATCCACCCAAAAGACGGATCTTCAAACAACACATAAATTTTCAGCTCAAAAAAAAAATTTTAATTTAAAATAACAAAAGTTAAAAACATAGCTGAATTTTTAACCAAAGAAATACATTTTCAACCAAAAAAATGAATTTTACAATCAAAAGGAAAATTTCCAACAAAGGAATTAAGCTTTTGAACCAAAAATGTAAATTTTTGACAAAAAATTTTGACTAAAAGATACATTTTAAGTTACAAACATTAATTTTCAGCCCAAAAAAAAATGAATTTTTTAACCAAAGAGGTAAATTTCCATCTAAAACAGAATAATTTTAGGATTAAATTATTGAATAAATCAATAACGTCGAATTTTCAATTTTGAAATACTAATTAAATTAGTCACTAATTAAAAAAAATAGTTAAATGTTGAACCAAAGAAATGAATTTTTAACTGAAATTAAAAATCATTACCCAAAAATAATAAATATTTAAATAAATAGTTGATTTTTCAACAAAAAAGATGAATTTTCAACAAAAATTAATTTTCTACCAAAAAAGACACATTTTCAAAAAAACACGTAAAGTTTTAACTGAAAAAAATACATTTTAAGTTGAAAAAATTAATTTTTAACCCAAAAAAACGAATTTTCAACAACATAAATGATGCTGATTTTCTACCAAATAAGACGAATTTTCAGCAAAATAGATAAATTATCAAGAAAATAGTTTAATATTTAACCAAAGAAATGAATTTTTGACTAAAATTATAAATAATTACCAAAAACAATAAATTTCCAACTTAATAGGTAAAATTTCAACCAAAAAGATGAATTTTCAATCTACCCAGAAGACGAATATTCAAGCAACACATAAATTTTCAGTTTAAAAAACGAATTTAATGTAAAATAACAAATTTTCAAAAAATAGTTGAGTTTTCAACCAAACAAATAAATTTGCAACCAAAAAGATCAATTTCAAACCAAAAAAACTAATTTCTACAAAAAAATACGAATTTTCAACAAAATAGTTGAATTATCAACCAAAAAAGGTTATTTTTTGACTATACAGTTGCATTCTTAACCAAAAAGATGAAATTTCCAAAAAAAAGTTTAATATTTTTCCAAGAAAGATCTTTCACTCAAAAAGAAATTTTTTTTTATCAAAAACGCTTAATTTTCCAGGCAAAGAAACGAATGTTCTAAAAAAACAGTTGAATTCATAGTCCGAAAATATGATTTTCAACAAAAAAATGTAATTTTCAACCAAATAGTGAAATTTCTAACCCAAAAAGAATTTTCAACCAAACAGTTGAATTTTTACCAAAAAACGATGACTTTTCAACAACTTCGTTAAATTTTCACCAAAATATTTAAATTTTCTACCAAGGAAATTAATTTTAAACTAAAATGATAAATCTTCAAACAAACAAAAAAATAATAATTTTCCAACCAATTTCAACCAAAAAGATAATTTTTCAACAGAATACTCAAATCCACAACCAAAATATAGTTTTTAACCCAAAAGTTGTATTTGAAACTGAAAAAATGAAATTTCTACCAAAGGGATAAATTTTTTAAACAAAAAGACGAATTTTAAACAAAAGTTGAATTTTTCAATCACTAAAGAAGAAAATCTGCCAAAATGTTGAATTTTCAAAACAAAAAGACTATTTTTCTACAATAAAGTTGAATTTCCATCCCAAAAAACTAACTAACAATTCAGGAATGTCCGAATTTACCCCACATCTCCGAAATTACCCCCTTTGACACAATATTTAATGTATGTAAATTTTTTTTGTAATATTGTAACATTTTTTTGTAGCAAATATTTTTTTCATGTAAGATTTTCCACGGCGATACCACGCTGAAAACACCAGTTCTCGTAAGATCACTGAAGTTAAGCATTGTTGGGCGCGGTTAGTACTTGGATGGGTGACCGTTCAGGAATACTGCGTGCTGTTGGCCCGTCGTGGGTGTGGTGGGCCCACATTGGTAGTAAATATCCACCTAGAAACACTACCCGAATCGGGTAGTGAGGCAATGAACTTTCGAGTTCGAACTGCTAATCAATGTATGTATGTATGTATGTAAGATTTTCCAATCCCCCCCCCCCCCCATAAGAGACAGTAAAATCGTCTTACGTAATTTGTGAATGGCCCCTTCCACACACTTTATCATGGAATTTTCGAAAATAAATTGTACATCATAACAGCAGGTGTAGTATATTTTATAATTTATTATAGAATAGATCAGCTACTGTTGTTCTGGAAGATAATAAGCAGCCTGGCATTTCCAGCCTTATTTCCCATTTTATAAACATAAGGCATAACCCATAACGCCTCAAAAACGTTGGATGTCTATTTTGCATTGGTGTAACCTTTGCGTTGAGACTATAAAAATATTTTGTGCAATACCTTTCACGGTAAAGTTTTACTATATATTTTCTAGTAATGGGTGGTGAACCCTCTTCTTCTGTGCACGACTGAAGCGTAGTTCATGAGGTCGATGTATAAGCTGCTTCCAACACTTCGCAAGAAGCCTCAGGGTGACAGGAAAGAAAAGTTACGAGTACGTTGTCAGGAGCAAGATCATCCGGAAAGAACTAAAGAGAGATTCCCACGCGCATTTAGACTTTAGACCGATTTTATGGGTCTTAAAGGACGACCCTCAAGTTTCCTTTGTATACGGATTTCAAACTTTTCTAATTAACTGAGCCGCCGGGTTGACCCACTAAACGGCTTCCCCTCACTCAGCCGAACAAAAAATCCGAACTGAATTTCGAGAAAGTTGCCTGACAGAGCAGTCGAATCGTTGAAAATTTACTGAGTTATTCAGCTTTGGAAAAAGTACTCAACGTCTGCCCGCGCGCAGACTGATCTTCGAGAACGCTGCCTGACACAGCAGTCCTCGCGACGCATTAGGTAACAGCGCGGACAGACGTCGAGTCCTTTTTCCAAATCTGAATATCTCAGTAAATTTTCAACGATTCCATATGAGATTTTCCAAAAAACTTCATTCAACATTGATGAACAAATCATTCACTGGAAGTTTTTTGAAAGTTAAAGTTACCTAGATACTTTTTACCGGCGAAACCAAGAAAACACAATTATCGATTGACCTCATTTTGCAATTGGACATTATAAAACAATAAGCGATTGTTAACTTTTTTATGATTTCCTGGGCATCGCTGGAGTATTTTGAATATGCCCTGCAAACATGAACTCATTTCAATAATATTTGGCCGAGTTCGGACGATTTAAGTTTCAAAACTTTATTAACTCAGGGAAAAATTTTGTTTCAATATTTCGTTTTTATTATTCAAAATAAACGCTTGGCTAAAAAAATGCCGATTGGAAAAAGTTTCATTTCCTTATTCTCTACATTTCTGCATTTTCAAAAAATGGATTTTTCGATTTTGATAATTTTGTTTCTTTGAGACGATCGGACAATACTTTTACACATTTTCGAGCGTCGGGCTGGTTATTGGGGCGATGGTCAATTCCGTCCTGAACGGTTTCCCCACTAAACGGCTTCCTCTCACTCAGCCGAACAAAAAATCCAAACTGAACTTCGAGAACGTAGCCTGACAGAGCAGTCGAATCGTTGAAAATTTACTGAGATATTCAGCTTTGGAAAAAGTACTCGACGTCTGACCGCGCGGAGATTCAACTTCGAGAACGCTGCCTGGCACAGCAGTCCTCGCGACGCATTAGGTAACAGCGCGGGCAGGCGTCGAGTCCTTTTTCCAAATCTGCATATCTCAGTAAATTTTTAACGAATCAATATGAGATTTTCCGAATAACTTCATTCAATATTGCTGAACAAATCACTCACTGGAAGTTGTTTGAAAGTCGAAGTTACCTAGATACTTTTTACCGACGAAACCGAGAAAACACAATTATCGAGTCTTCTCATTTTGCAATTAAACATTATTAAACAATAAGCGATTTGTAACTTTTCCATGATTTCCTAGGCATCGCTAGAGTATTTTGAACATATCCTGCAACAATGAACTCATTTCAATAATATTTGACCGAGTTAGAACGATTTAAGTTTTAATACTTAATTAACTCAGGAAGAAATTTTATTTCAATATTTCGTTTTTATTATTCAAAATAAACGCTTGGCTAAAAAAATGCCGATTGGAAAAGGTTTCATTTCCTTATTCTCTACATTTCTGCATTTTCAAAAAATTAATTTTTCGATTTTGATAATTTTCTTTCTTTGAGACGATCGGACAATACTTTTACACATTTTCGAGCGTTGAGCTGGTTATTGGGGCGATGGTCAATTCCGTCCTGGATACCTACAAACGGTTTCCCCACTAAACGGCTTCCCCTCACTCAGCCGAACTAAAAATCCGAACTGAACTTCGAGAAAGCTGCCTGACAGAGCAGTCGAATCGTTGAAAATTTACTGAGATATTCAGCTTTGGAAAAAGTACTCGACGTCTGACCGCGCGGAGATTCAACTTCGAGAACGCTGCCTGGCACAGCAGTCCTCGCGACGCATTAGGTAACAGCGCGGGCAGGCGTCGAGTCCTTTTTCCAAATCTGCATATCTCAGTAAATTTTTAACGAATCGATATGAGATTTTCCAAATAATTTCATTCAATATTGCTGAACAAATCACTCACTGGAAGTTGTTTGAAAGTCGAAGTTACCTAGATACTTTTTACCGGCGAAACCAAGAAAACACAATTATCGATTCTCCTCATTTTGCAATTGAACATTATTAAACAATAAGCGATTGTTAACTTTTTCATGATTTCCTAGGCATCGCTAGAGTATTTTGAATATGTCCTGCAAACATGAACTCATTTCAATAATATTTGGCCGAGTTAGAACAATTTAAGTTTTAAAACTTAATTAACTCAGGGAGAAATTTTGTTTCAATATTTCGTTTCTATTATTCAAAATAAACGTTTGAAACTTAAATTTTTGAAAATATTTTTTAAATTAATTGTTCAAAAAAAAAATCATTTTTAGTTTTCCCAGGAAATTTGATAAAATTTTTTTATTATTTTGGAACCTTTGAAAATGCTTAGAAAGCTTCTAAATATTGTGTTCACAATCTTCAAAAATCTAAGTTTTGTTTTACATGCTTTGAAATCTTTTCAAGTTTTAAATTATTTTGGAATCTTTTCAAAATTTCTAAATATAACTTAAACTTACTCGAATTTTTTCCAAATTAATAATTCACTAAACATTTTTTCAGTTTTCAATGAAAATCACTTTTTTTTGGTTGAAAATTAATTATTTTTGACCGAAAATTCAACTATTCAATGTTTGGTTGAAAATTCATTTCTTTATTTTAAAATTCCTTAATTTTTATATTTTTGTGAAAATTCACGTATTTTGTTAAAAATCAGTATTTTGGGTAGAAAATTAGTCTTTTCGGTTGAAAATTCAACTGTTTGGTTGAACAAATTTTGCTGTTGTTAAAAATACATTTTTGTGGTCGAACACTCATTAGTTTAGTAAAAAATTCATTTCTTCGGTTGAAAGTTTTACTTTTCTATTAAAAATTCGTTTTTATTCAGTTAAAAATAATTTTTTCAACTGCAAATGTAACTATTCAATTTTGGCTTGATAATTTATCTTTTTCAGTTGGCAATTCAATTATTTTGGTAGAAAATTCATATTTTTGTCTTAAAAATTAAACTTTTTTGTTCAAAATTCATATCTTTGGGTTGAAAACTAAACTGTTTTGCCTGAAATTCGTCTTTTTGGATTGAAAATTTAACATTTGGCCAATTTTAAAAATAATATAATCTTCATTTATAAAATTTCCAAGAAAGATTTTGCAGTCAATAACGAAAAAAAATCTCAGCCAAAATGTTAAATTTTCAATCCGAAAAGACGAATTTCTGGCAAAACAGTTTAGTTTTCAACCCGATGATATGAATTTTGAACAGAAAAGTTTAATTTGCAATACAAAAATAGCAATTTTCTACCAAAATAATTGAATTTTTAACTGAAAAAGATCAATTATCAAGCAAAGGAATGAATTTTCAATCAAACATGGAATAGTTGAATCTTCGGTCAAAAATAATTAATTTTCAACCCAAAATTCAAGTAAGTTTAAGATATATTTATAAATTTTTAAAAGATTCCAAAAAAATTTTTAACTTGAAAAGATTTCAAAACATTTAAAACAAAACGTACATTTTTGAAGATTCTGAACACAACATTAAAAAGCTTTCTAAGCATTTTCAAAGGTTTCAAAAGAATAACAAAATTTTATTAAAATTCCTAGGAAAACTAAAAATGAATTATTTTTTGAAAAATTAATTCAAAAAAAAATTTTAAAGAATTTTCAAAATAGAATCTGGAAGGTTTTGAAGCAATTTTTTGAATTTTTCCAGATTTTCCAAAAATTGTAGGAAAAATTCAAGTTTCAAGATAATAAATAACAAAATTTTCATTAGATTCCTGGAAAATTTGTTTATGATTTTTCGAAACAAAATTTTTAAGCGAATATTAAAAAAGATTTTAGACCAAATTTCGATGTATAAATTAATGTTTCCAGATTCAAATTGCCTGAAATTATATAATTTTGAAAATTTATACATTTTTTGATTGATTCGTCAATGTTGAATTATTAAACATTTCGGCTCAGACTTTTTTTCTTTATCGACTGAAAAATCTTTCTTTGTTGAAAATGCAACTCTTTTTATAAAAATTCCTTTTTTTTTGGTTTGAAAATTAGTCTTGTTTTGGTTGAGGCTTAACTTAATAAAAATAAAACAGAAGTGCCAGTAGTAAAAATACTGGAGACAGTACTGTTTGGAATATCTCATATCGATTCGTTAAAAATTTACTGAGATATTCAGCTTTGGAAAAAGCACTCGACGGCAGCCCGCGCTGTTAGCTAATGCGTCGCGAGGACTGCTCTGTCAGGCTGCTCTGTCAACTGTTAATTTTAAGGTAAGCCTGTCAACTATAAAAAATACTGTATTTTTGGAAAAATATTTAATTATTATTTTAACTGTAATAAAAGGATGTTGCACGAGGTGAACACTTTTTAGTGAAAACCACAATGATCTATTTTATTTCAAAACGAAATTCATTGTTTTGACTGCTTTTAGGATAACATAGGCTGGAGGTCATTTAGTGGTCATTCATTATACTTCCAAATTTTTGTATTTTCTTTTGAGTTCGTTGCCTAGTAAACATCAGGATCGTGCACTTTTTCTTTCATTATACATATATTATAATATACTAATTTCTCTCCTACCTCCTTCCAAAATATTAACAAAGAATCCAAACTGAACTTTGAGAACGCTGCCTGACAGAGCAGTCCTCGCGACGCATTAGCTAACAGCGCGGGCAGACGTCGAGTGCTTTTTCCAAAGCTGAATATCTCAGTAAATTTTTAACAAATCGATATAGGGTTTTCCAAAAAACTTCGTTTTAACATTGATGAACAATTCATTCACTTTAAGTTGTTTGAAAGTCGAAGTGACCAAGAAAAAACAATTCTCGATTGACCTCATTTTGCAATTAAACAAAACAATAAGTGATTGTTAACATTTTTTGCAATATTTTGTTTTTATTATTAAAAATAAACGTTTGGCAAAAAAAATTCTAACAGGAAAAATTTTAATTTTCTTATTCTATACAAATTTTACATTTTCAAAACATTGATTTTTCGATTTTGAATATTTTTTTTTTGAAACGTCAATTAGAAAAAAAGTGTCCGATCTAAGTGCACCTTTTTTCTAACCATTTTTCACACAATTATATATTTTTTAGGAGGAGTGAGGGTGATTGAGGGGAAATGAGGGGAGACAAAGTAAGGGGAAATCAGGAAAGGGGAAGTAGGAAAATTGAGAGGTAATGAGAAAAAGGAAATCAGGAGAAATTAGGGGAGGGAATGTATTGGAAATAAGGGGAGACAATGTAAGGTTAATGAGGTGAGGGAAAGTAGCGCAAGTGAGGGGAAATGAGAGGAGGGAAAGTAGGAGAAGTGACGAGAACTGAGGGAAGTGAAAGAAGGGTGAATGAGGTAACTATGGAGAAGTAAGGGGCGGGGGAGTAAGGCGAATTAAAGGGGGAAAACTAGGGAAAGTTATGTTAATGAGGGGAGTGGAAGAAGAGAAAGTAGGTGAATAAGTGAGGGGAAGTAGGAGAAATGATTTGAAATGAGGGTAGGTAGGGAAGGGAAAGTGAGGACCGGTGGAGGGAAGTAGGGAAAAAGAAGTGCCGGCTGAGGAAGGGAGGACAGGGAGAAATAAGTGGAGAAGGGGGCGTGGCGTCAAGTGAAGGGAGGGGATTAGGGGAATGTAGGGGAAGTAAGGAAGAGGAAGTACGGCAATGTACGATAAATGAGGGGAGGCAAGTAGGTAAAATAAAAGTGGGGGAGTAAGGGAGGAGGGGAAATAAGGGAAGACAGTGAGGGTAAGTGAAGGGAGGGACTAGCGGAGGTAATATTAATGAGGGGAGTGTAAGTCGGGGAAGTAGGTGAAGTGAATGTAAGTGAGGGGAAGTGGGAGAAATGATTAAAAATGAGGGTAGGTAGGGGAGGGGGAGTGAAGACCTGTGAAGGGAAGTAGGAAAAGAGAAATGTTAGCTGAGGAAGGGAGGAGAGGGAGAAGTAGAGGAGAAAGAAGTTGGGAAAGTGGGCGTGGGGTGAAGTGAGGGAAAGGGAAGTGAGGAAGGGACAGTATGTTAGGAATATAATCGAACGACTTAACTAACGTCCTTATCGGCTACGAAACTCTTTTCTGTAGGCACACGGCGCCTAGTTTAACTAATTTTTAAAGTACACACCAACTTTGAGTATTTAATTAGATCCAATACGTAAACACCTCTTACGGTGAGTTCGGATTAAGTTCATCTCAAAAAAGCTTGTACAAAATCGCTGCAAGTATTTTTGAATAAACTTAACTTTTATTTTTATTGTGTGCGTCAGTTTGTCCGTCCGTCCGTCCATCGTACTTTTTTATAAGGATGGAAAGTGCGCGGAAATGAGTGGAAGGCAAATAGGGGGAGTGAGGGGATATTACGGGAGAGAAATTTGGGGAAGTGAGGAGAAATGAGGGGAGGAAAAGTAGGGGAAGTGATGGTTGATGAGGGAAGGAGAAGTACAGAAAATGAGAATACTAGGTGGATAGTAGGTGAAGTATGGGAAATGAGAGGAAATTAAAAAAGAGAAGTAGGAAAAATGAGGAGGAGTAGGGCAATCAAGGTGGTGTAGGGAAAGTGAGGGAGAGAGAAGTAGGAGAAGTGAGAGTAAATAATTAGAAATAAGGAAGTAGAGAAAGGAGAGTGTTAGCTGGGGAAGCAAGGAAAGGGAGAAATTGGGAAAGGCGAGGCGAAGAGTGAAGTGAGGGAAGAAAAAGTAGGGGAAATAGGGGAAGTGTAAGGTAATGATTAGAAATAAGGAAGTAGAAGAAGCGGAGTGTTAGCTGGAAAAGCGAGGAAGGGGGAAAATAAAGGGAAAAGAAGTTGAAGATGGCGAGGCAAAGGGTAAAGTAAAGGTAGGTGAAGTAGACTACGAAACCCTTTTCTGTAGGCACGCGGGGCCTATTTTAACTAATTTTTTAATTAATTTTTCACTTCAGAGTATGCTACTTTAAATTCGCCGTAAAACTAAAAAAATAATCTTTACCATATATAGTTTAGTTGATACAGCCTTTGGAACATATGGGTCTCTGAAAAATTAGTAAACAAATAATTAAGTTTTAGTTTTTGCGAAGTAACATTTTCCTGCTCACTGTAAACAACAATATTCTTAATAGGAATTACATCCATCATTTATTATGGAGAGTAGAGCAAATGAGGTGGAGTAGGGGAAGGGAGGGAAAGTAGGAGAAGTGATATGGAGTGAGAGAAGGGGAAGTGAGGGAAAATGAGTAGAGGATAAGTATGGTAAGTGATGGGAAATGAGAGGAGGGAAAGTAGAGGAATTAAGAGAAAATTATGGGAGAGAAAGTAGGGAAAGG
>CAKNYM010049652.1:88841-131506 GCA_932195095.1 Andricus curvator | reverse complement strand
GATCTCTCTAGTAGCTTAGTAGTAGATCACCTGACCGGCAATCAGTTTTTATCGTAAAAAAGAACATCAAAAATTGAAAAAATTAAATTTTTGGAAAGCCGACAAAACACTCGAAAAAATTGAATAGGAAAAAGTTATACACTCAACAGAGATCCACAAATTTCTTTCAATCATTTTTTATGGAGTGCGTAGTTTTTGTATTATTCATAAAAAATAACATAAAAATTTTTTAAAAATAAGTTTTGGGAAAACGCACACAAGATTCGACAAAAATGAATAAATAGAAGTTGTTTACTCAAAATAAATCTAAAAATTTGTTTGCAATAATTTTTTTATGGGGCGCGTTGTTTTTGTTTTGAACAAAAAATCATTTTTGTTTGTTTTAGTTCTTTCGCTGAAATGGTTAAAAGTTAAACTAGTTTGTTACAAATTGATTTTTTGTTTAAATCACATACTTGGTTAATTATTTAACTATTCCATTTAGAAACAATTAATCTTTCGGTCAAAAAATTATCTTTTGGGCTTAATTTTTTTGTTGAAAATTCATTTTTTCAAGATTTGCAATTTTTGATAATTCATCTCTTTTGTTACAAATGTAAATATTTTGTTGGAAATTCATTTTTTTTTAAGATAAATTATTCAACCAACGATGTAACTATTCTATTTTTTGTGGAAAATTGATCTTTTCTAGTTGAAAATTCATGTGTTTTGTTAAAAATTCGTTTTTTCTTGGTCGAAAGTTAATCATCTTGGTTGAAAATTCATCCTTTTTGATTAAAAATTCAACTCCGTGGATCTAAATTAATCTGCTTTGGTTGATTATCCAAGAATGTGGTAGAAAATTAAATTATTCGGTCGCAAACTTACTTTTTTTGTGAAAAATAAACTATTTTTATGAAAATTGAACTTTTCGGTAAAAAATTAACTTTTTGTTTTGTTTGAAAAGTCATATTTTTGGTTGAAAATTCAAAATTCCGTCAAAAATTTATGTTTTTCGGTAGAAAATTAACCTTTATGCTGGAAAATTCATCTTTTTGGTTGAAAATTGAACTATTTGGTTAAAAATGATTCTTTTTCAGTTGAAGATTCATTTACTTGCTTGAAAGTTGAACCAGGTTGTTAAAATTTTTTTTTCAGATTCACGTCCTTGGTTGAAAATTAACCTTTTTGTCGAAAATTTGACTATTTTTAGGAAAATTTAACTTTTTGGTAAAAAATGAATTTTTCATTAAAAAATCATATTTTCGGGTTGAAAATTCAACCGTTTGGTAGATAATTCGTTCTTTTGGCTTTAAAATTCAACGATTTTGTTGAAAATTAATGGTTTTTTTTTTTTCAAAACTCGTTTTTTTGGTAGAAGAGTAATCTCCTTAATGTAAACTTAATTTAATTATTTGATAATTATAATTATTATAATTATATTATCATTAATTATTTATTTATTTTATTTATTCATTTCCTAATTTAAAATTCTTAAATTTCAGTGATCTCCTTGCTGGAAAATTCATCATTTGAGTTGAAAATTTAACTATTTGCTTCAAAATTAATTAATTTTTTAAACAAACAATGTAACTATTCCACTTTTTATTGAAAATTAAAATTTTAATTAAAAATTGATCTTTTCTAGTTGATAATTAATGTGTTTTGGTAAAAAATCGTCTTTTTCAGTGAAAGTTAATCTTCTTAGTTAAAAATTAATTTTTTTCATCAAAAATACAACTTTTTGTGTTTGAATATAATCTGGTATGGTTCATGATTTAGCGATTTGGAAAAAAATTAAATTATTTAGTTGAAAATAAACTTTGTTGTTGAAAATTAAACTATTTTCATGAAAATTTTACTTTTGGTAGAAGATTAATTTTTTTCTCAAAAAATCATATTTTTGCGTTGAAAATTCATTCGTTTTGTAGATAATTCCTAATTTTGGCTTTAAAATTCAACAATTTTGTTAAAAATTAAGATATTTTTTAGAAAACTCTTTTTCTTTTGGTAGTACAGTAATTTTCTTTGCTAGAAAATTCGTCTTTTTGGTTGAAAATTCAATTATTCTATTTTTAGAATATTAATCTTCCGAGTTAAAAAATTATCTTTTGGGTTGAACTCTTTTGTTGAAAATTCATTTTTTTAAGAATTATTTGTTGAAAATTCGTTTTCTTCTTAATAATTTTTTTTTTACTAATAATTCAACTATTCCACGTTTTGTTGAAAATTGATGTTTTTGAATTGAAAATTCATTAATCTTTTCCATCAGAAAACTAATCTTTTCGGTTGAAAATTTATACTTTTTCGTTAAAAATGCAACTGTTAGATTCTAAATTAATCTGGATTGGTTGAGGATTCAACAATTTTGTGAAAAATTAAATTATTCGGTTGAAAAGTAACTTTTTTGTTAACAATTAATTTTTTTGGTTTAATGTTATTTATTTGGTTAAAAACTGAACTATTCTAATGAAAATTTAACTTTTTGGTGGAAAATTAATTTTTTTTCTTAAAAATTAATTTTGTTGGTTGAAAATTTAACTATTTGGTAACAAATTAAACATTTTGGTTAGAAATTCAGCTACTTGGTTGAAAGTTAATCTACTTTGTTATAAATTCATATTTTTTCAAAATTCACCTCCTTCATTAAAAATTTAACAATTCTATTTTTAGAATATTAATCTTCCGGATTAAAAAATCATATTTTGGGTTGAACTTTGTTTTTTGAAAATTAATTTTTTTAAGATTCATCATTTGAGTTGAAAATTTACCTATTTTGTTAAAATAATGAGTGCGAGGTTTTCGACAATTTCGTTCCAACCAATTTTTTTAGATAGGAAAACGCATTTCTGAACTATGTCACGTATGCCCTTATGCCCTAGGACTACTCAAAGAGTGAGTGCGAGGTTTTCTATAAGTCCCCACCCCCCTTTTTTTAGATAGGAAAACGCATTTCCGACTCTACAAACAATCTTCTGTTTAGAGATAAAAAAGTAATGGAAGAATTGGAGTTAACTGCTCTTATATCGGGTAAATTAGAGGCATTACAACAGGGAGTGCGATGTTTTCGATAATTCCGTTCCACCCATGTTCTTAGATAGAGAAACGCATTTCCGAACTGCGACACTTATGTGCTTATGCCTTATTACTACAGTGAGTGCGACGTTTTCTATAAGTTCTTTCCGCCTATTTTTTAGATAGGAAAACGCATTTCCAACTCTAAAAACAGTCTTCTGTTTAGAGATGAAAAAGTAATGGAAGAATTAGAATTAACAGCTTTTCTATCGGGAAAATTAGAGTAATTACAACAATGAGTGCGAGGTTTTCGGTAACTTCTTTCCACCTATTTTTGTAGATAGGAAAAATCATTTTCAAAATGTGACCCTTATGCTCTCATACCCCGGGACTCTTCAATAGTCTTCTGTTTAGAGATTTAAAAGTGATGGAAGAATTAGAGTTAACTGCTCTTCTATCGGGCAAATTAGATGCATTACAACAGTGAGTGCGAAGTTTTTGATAATTTCGTTCCACCTATTTTTTTAGATAGAAAACCGCATTTCCGAACTGTGGCACTTATGTCCTTATGCCTTATTGCAACAGTGAGTGCGAGGTTTCATGTGTGTTCGTTTCGCCTATTTTTTTGGATAGGGAAACGCTTTTTCGACTCTTGAAATAGTCTTATGTTTAGAGATTAAAAAGTAGAGGAAGAATTAGAGTTATCTGCTCTTCTATCGGGCAAATTAGAGGCATTATAATAGTGAGTGCGATGTTTTCGATAATATTATTCCATCTATTTTTTCAAATAGAAAAACGCATTTCCGAATTGTGACACTCATATCCTTATGCCTTATTGCAACAGTGAGTGCAAGTTATTATGTGTCTTCGTTTCGCCTATTTTTTTTAGATAGGAAAACGCTTTTTCGACTCTTGAAATAGTCTTCTGTTTGGAAATTGAAAAGTAAAGGAAGAATTCGAGTTATCTGCTCTTCTATCTTTGCAAATTAGAGGCATTATAACAGTGAGTGCGAGGTTTTCGATGATAATATTCCATCTATTTTTTTAAATAGAAAGACGCATTTCCGAACTGTGGCACTTATATATATTTTTTTAATTTGAACTTTCATCCAGAAAAGCTTTCAGTTCATTTTTTAACACCAAAATATGAATTTTAAACAAAAAGTAAATTTTCAAAGAAATAGCCAAATTTTCAAAAAAACATTAAAATTTTCAACCAAAAGTATGACTTTTTAACAAAATAGTTTTAAATTTAACCAAACAGTTGCATTTTTATCCAAGAAAGATGTAATTTCTGCTAAAGCAGGTGAATTTTGAAATCAAAAAAACAAATTTTCAAAATAGAGTTGAATTTTCAACCAAAAAGTATGACTTCTTAATAATATTTTTAATAACCACTCTTCTATCGGGCAAATTGGAGGCATTACAACAGTGAGTGCGAGGTTTTCGATAATTTCATTCCGTCAATTTGTTTAAATGGAAAAATGCATTTTCGAACTGTGGCACTTATGTCCTTATACAGTATTGCAACAGTGAGTGCGAGGTTTTCTGTAAGTTCGTTTCGCCAATTTTTTTAGATAAGAATACGCTTTTCCGACTCTTAAAACTATTGCCAACGGCCATACCACGCTGAAAAACCCAGTTCTCGTCAGATCACTGAAGTTAAGCAGCGTTGGACGCGGTTAGTACTTGGATGGGTGACCATTCAAGAATACTGAGTGATGTTGGCACATGGTGGGTGTGGTGAGCCCACACTTGTAGTTATTTATAACTATAAGGAAACTATCCACCTAGAAACACTACCCGAATCGGGTAGTGTCACGCCTACCCTGAAAGAGAAATGGCTAAATGGTATACAAACCGTCTTCTGTTCAGATATGAAAAAGTAGTGGAATAATTAGATTTAACTGCTCTTTTATCGGCCAAATTAGAGGAATTACAACAGTGAGTGCGAGGTTTTCGATAACTTTAGTCCATCTATTTCTTCAAATAGAAAAACGCATTTCCGAAATGTGGCACTCATATCCTTATGCCTTATTGCAACAGTGAGTGCGAGGTTTTCCGTAAGTTCGTTTCGCCAATTTTTTAAAATAGGAAAACGCTTTTCCGACTCTTCAAACTGTGTACTGTTCAGATATGAAAAAGTAGTGAATAATTAGAGTTAATTGTTCTTCTATCGGGCAAATTAGAGGCATTAAAACAGTGAGTGCGAGGTTTTCGATAACTTCGTTTCATCTATTGTTTCAAATAGAAAAACGCATTTCCGAACTGTGGCACTTATTTCCTGATGTCTTATTGCAACAGTGAGTGCGAGGTTTTCTGTAAGTTCGTTTCGCCAATTGTTTTAGATAGGAAAACACTTTTCCGACTCTTTAAACAGTCTTCTGTTCAGAGATGAAAATGTAGTGAAGAATTAGAGTTAGCTGCTCTTCTATCGGAAAAGTTAGAGGCATTACAACAGTGAGTGCGAGGTTTTCGATAATTTTGTTCCATCTATTTTTTCAAACAGAAAAACGCATTTTCGAATTGAGACACTTATCTCCTATGCCTTATTGCAACAGTGAGTGCGAGGTTTTCTGTAAGTTCGTTTCGTCGAAGAATTAGAGTTAACTGCTCTTCTATCGGGCAAATTAGAGGCATTACGAGGACATCCTTGGGTTATTACTTCTAAGATAACGTGGGAGAATGGCAGGTCGAGAGCAAAAGTTAGCGAGGATGAAAAGGTTATCGCTAACTAACAAATGACGCGGACTGCTTGCATCTTGCAAATGTAAACTCTTGTGCGGCCAAGGAACTCTTTCACCGGCAGGATGGACCTATCAGCGGAATCAGCGACACTGAGATTTGAGTTGACTTCACGCGCGAAATTCTCATGCCCCCTTGCCCGTTTAAACGCTGGGACGGACATTCCCTTTGTGCCTGTACTTTCACCGCTGAGCAGAAAATCTCGACCCTATTTGTCACCCAGGACACCGCACTTTCGGTTAAATTTATCGACCCATTGATACCTCGCCAAAAAATGCGATAAGATACTAACCCCGATAGGATTGAACAATGCCCTGTAAAAATTCCACAAGTCAACACGAAAATTCTCTTATCTCAATTGCCTATCGCACAATCGAATAATCGATTTTGGCTTTGCGAAATTCTCAAATCAGGAGCTGCTTTCGAAACCTGGTTGAGACTCGTCCATGTAAAAAGTGTTGCATTGGGTGCTGTTCTGTCCCCGCACTCCTCCAGTAATCGAAGTTTGGTGGGACTGACGTTATAACTGGACTCTTCACCCTACCAAAACTAACTACTTAATTCAAAGATATGAACATCAACCAACTATGACTTTCTCGGTTACAGTTCTGTCCCCACACTCCTCCAGGAATCGAAGTTTGGTGGGACTGACGTTATAACTGAACTCTCCACCCTACGAGAACTAACTGCTTAAAAAAGAAATTTATCGAAATTTATCACCCTCATTACTGCTCACTTTCCCTACTTACCCTACTACGCCTCATCATTTCCCTTAACTGCCCCTACTTCCCCTCCCCTTACTTTCTCTCACTTCCCCATCTCTTATTTCACGTTTTTACCAAAAGGAATGAATTTTCGAACCAAAAAGACGAGTTTTATTCAAAACAATTACTTTTTTGACACTTTAATATTAAAAACCTGGAAATTTCCTTGAATTTTTCACGAGAAGCTTGAATTAATTTTTTTTTCTTTTAAAACAGTGATTTTATTGAAATACGAAAAGCAATTTAAATATTCTAGACTATTATGAATGAAACATCTTGTTTAGAAGAAATCTTGCTACTGAAAAGTTTTTTGAATTAAATTTATTCAGAAAAAAAGATGTTCTCCTTTCGCTCCGCTGGGATTCGAACGCCAGGTCAACTGATTGTCAGTCAGGTGCTCTAACCACTAAGCTACTAGAGAGATCGGAAGAAGAATCCTTCTTTCTGAAACACGCTTTATTTTGCAAGATGTTATGTTTGAATAAAATTCAATTTTTTCTAGGAATATGTATTATCATATCAGAAGAGAAATCTTTTCACACACTGTGAAAATGGAAATCTGCAATATCGATAAAAGTTATCTCCTCTATTACAGAAAATCTTCAACGTCTCCTCAGACTAGATAGAACAGTGGGATTTTCAACAACAAAAAAGGATATTTTTCAACAAAAGATATATATTTTGAAACGAAAAAGGCGAATTTTGAACCAAGAAAGAAAAGAAATGTTCTATAAATTGTTGAATTTTCAAATTAAAAAGACGAATTTTCTGAAAAATAGCTGAAAAATATCAAACCGAAAATATGACTTTTCAACCAAATAGTTTAACTTTCTACCAAAATACATACATTTTTAACCAAGTTAAATTTTCAACCCAAATAGATGAATTCTCAACGAAAATGATAATGGTTGATATTATTTCAACCAAAAAAGATTTCAATTTGAAATCAATCAAATTTGAATTTAATCAAAATAGACGAATTTTCAAAAAATGGTTGAATCCTCAAACAAAAAAGATTCATTTTTTAGCCTATACAAAAAACACAAAGTACCTTTACAGCAACTAAAATTAAAATCGCAAGTTACTGCAAAAATCGTAACTGAGTTACGTCACAAGTTACTTCTTGAAATAGTAACAAAGTTACCCTAAAAGTTAAAAATAACATGACTTTTTATTAACTGAGTGACTTGTAACAAGCTTCTACTTTTTTTTTTTTGTAAATTCAACTGTTTTGTTAAAAATTCATCTTTTTGGGTTAAAAATTCAACTCTTTTCGTATAATATTAACCTTTTGGTGACAATTCATATTTTATTGCTGATGAGTTAACTGAAATATTTTTTGAAAAAAAAATATTTTTCTCTGAAAATTTGTCTTTTTAATTTAAAAGTTCATCCTTTTTTAGTAGAAATATTGCATTTTTCTTGAACAAAAATCCAGCTGTTTTTTTTTTTAATTCAACTATTTCCTATAAAATTTACTTTTTGTTTAAAATTTTTATTTTTCGGTAGAAAAGTCTATTGTAATCCTTTTGGATGAAAACTCAACTCTTTTTTTGAAAATTTGTGTTTTTGACTTAAAAATTCACCTGTTTTATTAGAATGTTCAGTTTTTTGGGACAAAAATGCAACTGTTAAAAATTTAAGAATCTTGTTGAAAAATCATACTTTTTGGTTAAAAATTCGACTATTCAGTAGAAAATTATCTTATAGTTTACAATTCTTATTTTGGTGTTAGAAAGTGAACTGAAATCTTCTTTGGATGAAAATGTATCTATTTTTTTGAAGTTTTTTTAAAAATTTCATCTGTTTTAAAAGAAATATTTCATCTTTTTATGAAAAAAATGCAACTGCTTGGTTGAAAATTCAACTATTTTGTAGAAAATTTACTTTTTGGTTAAATTTAATATTTTGGTGTTGAAAAGAGAACTGAAATCTTTTCTGGATGAAAATTCAACTATTTATTTTAAATTTATTATTTTTTTTTTAATTAAAAATTCATCTGTTTTAAGAGACATTCCATCTTTCTTGGATAAAAATGAAACTATTTGGTTGAAAATAGAAATATTTTGTTAAAAAGTCATACCATTGTTTGAGAATTCTACTGTTTTGTTGAAAATTCACTTTTTGTTTAAAATTCATATTTTGGTGTTAAAAAATTAACTAAAAGCTTTTCTGGATAAAAGTTCAACTTTTAAAAAGATTTGACCTTTTTTTATTGACAATTCATCTGTTTCAGTACAAATTTCATTTTTCTTAAAAATTCATTCCTTTTGGTTGAGAAAATTCGTCTTTTTGGATGAAAAATTCAATTTTGTTCGTGGAAACTTCTTTTTTGTTAAAAAAATTCATATTTTGATCAACAGGAATCTTTTGTGTATGAGAATCCAACTATTTAAAAAAAATTTGAAAGAAATTTGAAAGAAATGTCATTTTTTTTGGATAAAAATGCAACAGTTGGGTAGAGAATTCAACAATTTTGTTAAAAAGTTATCCTTTTTGGGTAAAAATTGGTCTTTTTGGATTGAAAATTCAATTTATTTCGTAGAAACTTATTTCTTGGTTAAAAATTCATATTTTGATCGTGAAAAGTCAATTTTTGACAGAAAATTAACAAAAAATTCAACTATTTTTTTTTAATTCATCTTTTTGATTTATAAATTTATCCGCTTTGGTAGAAATTTTTTTTTTTGTATGAAAATGCAACTTTTTGGTTACTATTTTATTTGAAAGATTTGGTAGAATCACTTTGTTAAGAAATTATTTTTTTGTATGAAGAGTTATATTTTTAGTTGAAAATTCATCTCTTTGGTTGAAAGTTTAACTATTTTGTTGAAAATTAATCTTTTTTAATCAAAAATTGAACCACTTGGGTAGAAGTTAAACTAAATTGTTAAAAATTTATTTTTTTGTTTAGTTGAAAAGTCTTTTTTTTGTTTAAAATTAATTTTTCAACTGAAAAGGTAAATTTTCCATTTTTTTAAGATTGATCTTTTTTAGTTGAAAATTTTCCTTTTTTGGTGAAAAAAATAATTTTCTTGGTTTAAAATTTTATTTTTGTTGGGTAAAAATGCATCAGTTTCGTGGAAAAATAATTTTTTGCTGAAGTCATATTTTTGGTTTGTAAATTCAATTTTTTTATAGAGAAAATTCGTCTTTTGGCTTGAAGATTCAACAATTTAATTAAATTTTTTTCTCTTTAGTGAAAAATCTTTATTTGTTGAAAATTCGTCTTTTTGGTTTTAAAAAACTTTTTTTTTGCATATATTTTATGTTTTTTGATTGAAATATAAACTATGACACTTTTTGTTGGGAATTTATATTTTTAGGTTGGAAATTCAACTGTTGTGTTACAAATTTTATTATTTTGTGGAAAATTCAAGTATTTTGTTAAAAGGCCATCTTTTATAGTAGAAAAGACATTTTTTTGTTTAAAATAAATTTATGAATTTGAAAATTTTAAATTTGTATTTGAAATACTGTTTTATTCCGTTTATGAAAGATTCCATGTTAAAAGTAATTTAAGATTAAAATGCTGGTATTTGAATATTAATGATCAAGGAAAATTAAAAATTAGACACGGAAAAATAAGGGAATTTTGCAAATGAAGTTCTCGGACACCCTGTCTAATTCTACTAGCAATAACTAGTAAAACATTTTTGGAAACTAAGAATTACGTATAGAAATAGTGGGGGGGGGGGGTAGAAATATCTTGTTACAGAAGTAAGGGGGGGGTCTCATTAATAAAAAAATATTGATTTTAGACCAGTCGACAAAAAACAATAACATCAAATTATTTAGTTATCTTTTCAGTTGAAAATTCAAGTTTTTGGTTTTAAATTAAATTTTTCTTAAAAAATCATATCATCAAGTTGAAAATTCAACCGTCTATCCCTTGTAAGAAAGTATATAAATAGAAATTCCTCCATACTCGTTTATGTTTTTATTGAGTGGAAAAAGTATTATTTGTCAGACATGAATCTTCTGTAGAGAATCTCATGCGATCCGCACTTGTACGATAGGGGTGAAAAAATGAAACTTTTTGCAGCATCAAGCCAATTGTCCATGATCCCAGCGGAGCTTGAGAGCAATTTTTTCACAATTTATAAATAAAAATCATTATTAAAAAAATATTGATTTTAGACCAGTAGACAAAAAACAATAACATCAAATTATTTAGTTACCTTTTTAGTTGAAGATTCAAGTTTTTCGTTTTAAATGAACTTGTTCTTAAAAACTCATATTATCAAGTTGAAAATTCAACCGTCTATTCCTGGTAAGAAAGTATAAAAATAGAAATTCCTCCATGCTCGTTCATATTTTTATTGAGTGGAAAAAGTCTTATATGTCAGACATGAATCTTCCGTAGAGAATCTCATGCGATCCGCACTTGTACGATAGGGGTGAAAAAAGGAAACTTTTTGCAGCATCAAACCGATTGTCCATGATCCCAGGGGATGAGAGCAATTTTTTCGCAATTTAGAAATAAAAATCATCATTAAAAAAATATTGATTTTAGACAAGTACACAAAAAACAATAACATCAAATTATTTAGTTATATCTTTAGTTGAAGATTCAAGTTTTTGTCTGTAAATCAACTTTTTCTTAAAAATTCATATTATCAAGTTGAAAACTCAACCGTCTATTCCTTGTAAGAAAGTATAAAAATGGAAATTCCTCCATGCTCGTTTATGTTTTTATTGAGTAGAAAAAGTCGTATTTGACAGACATGAATCTTCTCTAGAGAATCTCATGCGATTCGCACTTGTACGATAGGGGTGAAGAAATGAAACTTTTTGCAGCATCAACCTGATTGTCAATGATCCCCGGGTGACGAGAGTAATTTTTTCAAAATTAAGAAATAAAAATCATTATTAAAAAAATATTGATTTTGTACCAGTAGACAAAAAACGATAACATCAAATTATTTAGTTATCTTTTTAGTTGAAACTTAAAGTTTTTGGTTGTAAATAAACTTTTTCTTAAAAATTCATATTATCAAGTTGAAAATTCAACCGTCTATCCCTTGTAAGAAAGTATAAAAAAAGAAATTCCTCCATGCTCGTTTATTTTTTTATTGAGTGGAGAAAGTCTTTTTTGTCAGATATGAATCTTCTGCAGAGAATCTCATGCGATCCGCACTTGGACGATAGGGGTGAAAAAATGAAACTTTGAATAAAAAAGATTTCACAAACAAAGATTTCAGACAAATTTCACAAACATTTCAAAAGATTTGACAAATATTTCAAAGATTTCACAAAAATTTCCCAAATTATTCCAATATTTCATAAAGGTTGCAAGAATTTCAATGATTTCACGAAGATTTCGAACATGTTCAAAGATTTCGAACATTTTCAAAGATTTCGAAAATTCCCAAAGATCTTAAAACTTTCAAAAGATTTCAAAGATTTTAAAATGGATATAGCAAACCAGATTTCTAGGATTCCAAAAGATTTTACATGGATTAAAAATATTTTGATGATTTTAAATGAATATAAAAGATTTCACAAAGGTTTCAGAAAAATTTCATAAAGATTTTGAAAGAGTACAAGAATTCCAAAGATTTCGAAAAGGGTGCAGCACATCAGATTTCAAAGATTTTAAAACATTGCGAAGATTTTAAACTATTTCAAATATTTCAATGAAATATTATTGATTTTAGACCAGTATACAAAAAACAATAACATCAAATTATTTAGTTACCTCTTTAGTTGAAGATTCAAGTTTTTGTTTGTAAATTAACTTTTTCTTAAAAATTCATATTATCAAGTTGAAAATTCAACCGTCTATTCCTGGTAAGAAAGTATAAAAATAGAAATTCCTTCAGTCTCGTTTATGTTTTTATTGAGTAGAAAAAGTCGTATTTGTCAGACATGAATCTTCTGTAGAGAATCTCATGCGATCCGCACTTGTACGATAGGGGTGAAAAAATGAAACTTTTTGCAGCATCAAGCGGATTGTCAATGGATTAATGGATTCTCGTTTATGTACCTTCTCGATACATACTTCAATTTGCAAGTACCTTTAGAGTTTCGTAGCGGGAAACTCGTCGCGACATCGGGAAACACGTAACCTAAATCTGGGATTTAGGTTACGCAATGCTTCGGGCACTTTCATCCACAATAAAAAATTTCCCCTTTTCTATTCAAACTCGGAAATTTCTCTGATTAAGAATTATAATTTATTACTGTCGCCACCATATACCGTTAATCTTAATCAGAATTTATGATTTATTGGATATTAATTAATTGCCGTTTTCCACCGCGATGCAGGGATCACCGCGGTTCAGAGTTTTAATTTGAGGTAAAACAGGATTTTTTTTCCGACAAAAAAAGGACGTCACTTATTATTATAAAATATTATTAATGAATAAAAAATTATAGATAAAACAAAAATTAATATATAAATAATAAATACAATAAAATATTATTGTGGAATTTTTCAACCAAAAAGATTAATTTTATACCAGAAAAGAAAAATTGTCAACAAAGTAAGTACAGATGAATTTTCAACTGAAATGATGAATCTTCAACCAAAAAATTAATTTGTTAACAAAGTGGTTCATCTTTTAAATAAGTAGTTGAATTTTCAACTAAAAAAGATTTTAATTTATAACAGAACATTTTTTTTAACCAAATGGTTGAATTTTCCAACCAAAAAGATGAATTTTCAACCCAGAAAATTAATTTTCTATAAAAATGTTAAATTTTCAACCAAATAGATGAATTTTCCACTAAAATTAGAAATCTTCAAACTTCAATCAAAAAAATGAATTTTTAACTATTTGTTGAATTTTCAAGCAAAAAATACAAATTTTTGTACAAACAGCTTAATTTTCTACAAAATAATCATAGTTTCAATTAATTAATTAAATTTTCATTCAAACAGGTGAATTGTCAACGTAAAACGAAGAAACGAAACAAAATAGTTGACATTTCAAAAAACAAATATAATTTTGAACAAAATAGGTACATTTTCAACCAGAGGTGAATTTTCAACTTAAATAATTAACTTTCAGCCAAAATAATAAATTTTTAACAAAAATAATGAATTTTCTACCAAAATAATAAATTCTTAACAAAATTAGTGAATAATCAACCAAAAAAAAAAATATTCAACAAAGTAGTTCAGCTTTTAACGAAGTAGATAATTTAAAAAAAAAATGAATTCTTAACAAAAAATGTACTTTTTACCAAAAAGATTTTAATTTTAAATCAAACATAATTTGATTTAACCAGGAAAGACAAATTTTCAATGAAATAGTTGAATCCTTAACAAACAAAAATTAATTTTCAACCCAGCAGTTTAATTTTCAACCATTAAGGATTAAATTTATACCAAAAGAAATTAATTTTAAAACAAAATTGTCGAATTTTTAAGGAAAAAGGTAATTTTCAATCAAGTTGTTAAATTTTCAAGGAAAAATACGATGTTTTGTACAAAACAGTAAATTTTTAATCAAAAAGGATGACTTTTTAACAAAGTTGTTGAATTAATAAAATAAATTGCCAACGGTAAAAGAAAAAAATTAAACCAAATAGTTGATATTTCAACAAACAAAAAAAAGAATTTTGAACAAAATAGGTAAATTTTCAATTAGACATGAATATTCAACTGAAATAACGAATCTTCACTCAAAATAATGAATTATTACCCCCCCAAAAAAAATATATTTTTTAAAATTCAACGAATGAGATCATTTTCAACCAAAAAAATGAATTTTTAACTTTTTTGTTAAGAATTCATCTTTTTTGGTTGAAAATTATCTACTTCGTTAAAAGTTGAACTACTTTGCTGATTTTTTTTTATTTTAACAAAGTAGAAAAATAAAAAAAATAAAAATCTCAACAAAAAAGTTAATAATTCATTTTTTTTTGTTGAAAATTATCTAGTTCGTTAAAAGTTAAACTACTTTGTTGAATTTTTTTTTTAGGTAGAGATTCATTATTTTGGTTGAAGATTCGTTATTTTAGTTGAATATTCATTTCTGATTGAAAATTGACCTATTTTGTTGAAAATCCTTTTTTTTTGAAATATCAACCGAAAAGAATTAAGTTTCAGCCAAAAAAATTAGAATTTTTAACGAAATATATGGGTTTTTAATTAGAATGATGAAATTTTACTTGAAATAGTTAAATTTCAGTTTTAAAAATTACTATTTTACCAAAACAAAAAAAGAAATATTCATCTCTGGACATTATTTTTTTTTCTTTTCATAATCAATTCAGAAAAATAGTGGCAATCAAATTGTTTAACTTTCAAGCCAAAAAGATAAATTTTTTAGAAGACAATTTAATTTTCAACTCACAAATATGAATTTTCAACAGAAAAGATCATTTTCAATAAAAAAGAATCACTTCCTAACAAAAGTGTTGAATTGTCAACAAAATAATTAATTTTCAACAAGATAATACAATTTTTAATAAAAAAGATTGATTATCAACCAAAAATATAAAGGTAGACTTTTCAACCAAAAATAATTAAGTTTCAGCGAAAAGTACAAATTTCTAAGACTGAATTTGTATCAAAATTGTTGTATATTCAACAAAATAATTAAATTTTGTTAACAAAAAAATAAAACTATTAACCAAAAAAGATGAATTTTTAACCAAAAATATAATAGTAGACTTTTGAAAGACAAAGAATGAACTTTTTTAAGAAAAATTTTTGAAAAATAACATCTATTTCGGAAGAAATTTGCTCCTTTTTGGTTAAAAATGTAACGGTTTGGTTAAAAATGATCTGCTTTAGTTGTTGATTCAAGAATTTATCTTTTTCTTTACAATTAAGTTTTTTTACAATTCAATTTTTTTCACAATTAAAATCTTTTTTACTGAAACATCAACTATTCCCTTTTTGGTTGAAAACTTATCTTTTTTATTTGAAAAATCAACTATTTGGTTCAAAATTAATCTATTATAGTTGAAACTTCAAATATTTTATTCCAAATTTAATTATTTTGTTAAAAATTAGTTTTTCTTGATAATTTAACTACCTGGATAAAAATTAAACAACTTGAAAAAAGGTTATAGCGTAAAAAACTAAAATAAAAAAAAAATTTGTTCACGAAAATAATAAAAATTACGAAAATAATACTTTTCCTAATGCTGTTTTACGTGCATAATCTATTACATATTTAAACTATTTATTTAGAAAGTTCATTCTTTTTTTTTTTTTTTTTAATTTTTCTCGTTAAGAATTAAAAATTTTCAGGTAACAGTTTGATTTTTTTTTTAATTTATAATTTCGGATTGAAAATTCAACTTGTTTTTAGAATAATTGTCTTTTGGCTTAGAAGTTCAATACTTTGGTTAAATTTGTTTTCTTTCTTCACTGGAAAACCTTTTTGGCTTTAAATTCAACACTTTGGTGGATTTTTTTTTCTTTCTTGGCTAAAAATTTTTTTTTGGTTGAAAAATCAATAATTTTTTAGAAAATTCAACTATCAGGTGTAAAATTACCTTTCCGTTGAAAATATATAATTTTGTTTTTAAATTCAACTATTTTGTAGAAAATTTGTATTTTCAGTTGAAAATTCAACTTTTTTGTAGAAAATTCAAATTTTGGCTTAAATTCAAGAATTTTTGTTGATTTTTTCCCCTTTCTAGCTGAAATATCAACTATTATAACTTTCGTTGAGAATTCATCATTTTTGTTTCAAAATTAAACTATTTGGCTAAACGTTAAACTACTTATTTAAAAATTAATTTGTGGGGTTGAAGATTAATTATTTTAGTTAAAAAAAAATTCCTTCGTTTTGTGAAAAATTTATCTTTTCGGCTTGAAAATTGGACCATTTGGTTCAATTTTTGTTTCTTGACTGAAAAAACTTGAAAAATCAACTATTTTGTTAAAAATGTATCTTTATGGATGAAGTCAACTGGTTTTTATTCAAATTTAAAGGAATCTGTATTATCGTCAGAGAATAACAGAAAATTTTTAACAACAATTTTTAATTCATATCTCCATCTAGTCTGAAAAGACGTTAACAATTTTCTGTTATCATCTGACGATAATACAGATTCCTTGAGAAATTTGATTTACCACCTGGCAAAATAATGCGTGTATTTTCTGAAAAAAGTTTCTTCTCTCGATCTCTCTAGTAGCTTAATGGGAAAGCACCCGACCGGCAATCGGAAGTTCTGTGGTTCGATTCCCAGCGGAGCGAAAGGAGAAGATTTTTTTTTCAGAGCAAAATTAATCTCCAATTTAAAATCGTTTTCGTTTAAAAATAAAACTACTCAGCTCAAAGTTGAACTGCTAAAAATTAATTTTTTTTTAGTTAGAGCTTCATAGTTTTTCTTGAAAATTCATATTTTCGGGTTGAAAATTGAACCAAGTTGTACAATATTAATCTCCTCGGTTCAAGTTTCAACTATTTGGTTAAAAATTCTTCTATTTTGTTGAAAATCAATATTTTCAAATTAAAAATTAATACACTTGAGTTGAAAATGAATATTTTCCAGTTCAAAATTAAACCGTCTTGTAGCAAAATTACCTTTTTGGCTTCAAAATTGAACAACTTGGTTTACATTTTTTTTTATTGACTAAAAAAAATTAAATATCAGCTTTAATTTTAAAAATTCTTCTTGTTTGGATGAATTCAATTAATTTTTCTAGAATATGAAAATCTTTTTTGGTTGATAATTCAACTACTTAGTTGAAAGTTGAACTACTTAGTCAAAAATTAATTTAATTTTTGTTGGTTGAAGATTCTTGATTTTATTTGAAAATTCATCTGTTTGGTTGAAAATTTGACTTTTTTTTTTTAAATTAAACTTCATGCTTTAAAAATCTTGTTTTTGGTTGAAAACTTAACTTTTTTCGTAGAAAATGGAACTATTTTGTTTAAAAATGAAATCTTTCGTTAAAAATTCATATTTCTGGATAAAAAATGTAACCCTTTTGTAGAAAATTTATCTTTTTGGTTTGGTAATTCAAGAATTTGGTTAACCTTTTTTTTCTTCTCTCAAAAATTAAAATCTTTTTTAGCCAAAAATTCAACTAATTAGTTAAAAGATGAACCACATTGTTACAAATTAATTTTTTGGTTGAAGATGTATCATTTTATTTGAAAATTCATCTTTCTGGTTGAAAATTCAACTATTTGGATGAAAATGAAATTTTTTTTTTTGAAAATGTATGTTCTTGCATTCAAAATTCAACCCTTTTTAGAAAATTCATATTTTTGGCTTCAAACTGCAACAATTTGATTTAAATTTTTATTTGGATTAAAAAAAACTTGAAAAATAAACTGGTTGTTGATATTTTTTCTTGTTTGGATAAATTCAATTGATTTTTATTAAAAGTTCAATTTCCTTTTTTGATTGAAAATTCAAACACTTAGTCAAAAGTTGAACAACTTTGTTGAAAATTAATTTTTTTGGTTGGAGATTCATAATTTTATTTGAAAATTCAACTATTTAGATGAAAATGAAAAATTTTTTTCATCTATTTTTATGGATTCAAAATTCAACTTTTTTGTAGAAACTTCATCTTTTTGCCTTAAAATTTTAACAATTTAATTAAAATTCAACTGATTTTTATTAAAAGTTCAATTTCTTTTTTTGATTGAAATTTCAAACTCTTAGTCAAAAGTTGAACAACTTTGTTGAAAATTAATTTTTTTGTTGAAGGCTCCTAATTTTATTTGAAAATTTATCTGTTTGGTTGAAAATTTGTCTTGTTTTGTAGAAAATTAATCTTCTTGGTTGAAAATTCATTTTTTTTTTTTGGAAATTCAACTATTCGATTAAACTTTTTTTTTTCTATCAAAAATCAAAATCTTTTCTAGTCGAAAATTCAACTTCTTAGTTGAAAGATGAACCACTTTTTACAAATTAATTTTTTGGTTGAAGATTTATCATTTTAGTTGAAAATACATCTATTTGGTTGAAAATTTTTCTTTTTTTTATATAAAATTAATCTTCATGGTTGAAAATTAATCTTTTTGCTTGAAAAATCAACTATTTAGATGCAAATGAAAATTTTTTTAAATGTTTATTCTTGGATTCAAAATTCACCCCTTTTGTAGAAAATTCATCTTGTTGGCTTCAAACTGCAACAATATAATTACAATTTTTTTCTTGACTGAAAAAACTTGAAAAATCAACTTTTTGTTGAAATTCCTTCTTGGTTGGATAACTTCAACTGATTTTAATTAAAAGTTCAATTCCTTTTTTGGTTGAAAATTTAAGTACTCAGTCAACAGTTGGATAACTTTGTTAAAAATTCATTTTTTTCGGTTGAAGATTCATCATCTTATTTGAAAATTTATCTTTTTGGTTGAAAATTCAACTACTTAGATGAAAATTAAAAAAAATGTATTTTCATGGATTCAAAATTCAACCATTTTGTAGAAAATTAATCCTCTTTGTTGAAAATTCATCTTTTTGGTTGAAAATTCAACTATTTGTTTGAAAATAACTTTTTTGTTGAAAATGTATATTTATGGCTTCAAAATTCAAGCGTTTCATAGAAAATGTATCGTTTTGACTTTATACTGTGAAAATTTAAATAAAATTTTTTTCTTGACTGAAAAAACTTGAATAATCAACTATTTTTTTTTTCTCGTTTGGATAAATTCAACTGATTTTTATTAAAAGTTCAATTTCTTTTTTGATTGCAAATCCAAACACTTAGTTAAAAGTTGAACAACTTTGTTAAAAATTAATTTTTTTGGTGGAAGATTCATCATTTTATTTGAAAATTCATCTTTTAGGTTGAAAATTCAACTATTTGTTTGAAAATAACTTTTTTGTTGAAAATGTATATTTATGGATTCAAAATTCAACCCTATCGTAGAAAATTTATCTTTTTGGTTTTGAAATGCAAAAATTTAAATAAAATTTTTTTCTTGACTGAAAAAACTTGAAAAATCAACTTTTTTTTTTCATTTCTTCTCGTTTGGATAAATTCAACTGATTTTTATTAAAAGTTTAATTTCTTTTTTGAATGCCAATTCAAACACTTAGTCAAAAGTTGAACAACTTTGTAAGAATTAATTTTTTTTTGTGGAATATTCATCATTTTATTTGAAAATTCCACTATTTAGATGAAAAGTAAATTTTGTTTTGAAATGTATTTTTATTGATTCAAAATTCAACCCTTTTGTAGAAAATTAATCTTCTTGGTTGAAAATTCATATTTTTGGTTGAAAATTCAAATATTTGTTTAAAAATAACTTTTTTGTTGAAAATGTATATTTATTGATTAAAAATTCAACCCTTTCGTGGAAAATTTATCTTTTTGGCTTTAAAATTCAAAAATTTAAATAAAATTTTTTTCTTGACTGAAAAAACTTGGAAAATCAACTATTTCTTTTTTCATTTCTTCTCGTTTGGATAAATTCAACTGATTTTTATTAAAAGTTCAATTTATTTTTTGATTGCAAATTCAAACACTTAGTCAAAAGTTGAACAAATTTTTTAAAAATTAATTTTTTTGGTTGAAGATTCATAATTTTATTTGAAAATTCATCTTTTTGTTTGAAAATTCATCTATTTAGATAAAAATGAAATTTTTTTGTTTAATGTATTTTTATGGATTCAAAATTCAACCCTTTGGTAGAAAATTCAAACACTTAGTCAAAAGTTGAATAACTTTATTAAAAATTAATTCTTTTGTTGAAGGTTCCTAATTTAAATTGAAAATTCATCTATTTGTTTGAAAATTTGTCGTGTTTTGTAGAAAATTAATCTCCTTGGTTGAAAATTCATCTTTTTTGTTGAAAATTCAACTATGTGTTTAAAAATAAATTTTTTTTTGAAAATTTATATTTATGGATTCAAAATTCAACCCTTTTGTAGAAAATTTATCTTTTTGGCTTTAAAGTGCAAAAATTTAAACCAAATTTTTTTCTTGACAGAAAAAACTTGAAAAATCAACTATTTTGTTATTATTTCTTCTCGTTTGGATGAATTCAACTGATTTTTATTTAAAAAATCAACTCTTTTTTCGTTAAAAATTCAAATACTCAGTCAAAAGTTGAACAAATTTGTGAAAAATTTATTTTTTTTCTGGTTGAAGATTCATAATTTTATTTGAAAATTCATATGTTTCGTTAGAAATTTATTTATTTTTTTTCAAAATTCAACTATTTGATTAAACATTTTTAAAATGTTGCATTTTGAACAAAGTATAGCTTGCTGAAAATGTAATATTTTTATTTGAAATATTAAAAATTTGAATTTAATGATAGCTCCTTCAATAATTTTATTTAAAAGAATTTATTCTTCTATTTTTCTAAAAAATCTCCGTAGTTCCCCTGTTTTAGAGCATGTTTTCAGTAAAATGTTACCTCTAAAAAGATTTTATTTTTTTTTTATTTTCAACTACAGAATTGATTTATCTTTTGGCTTTAGTCCTTTAAATCTACAAAATTAAAAAATAAATCATTTAGGAAATATTTGAGTATCATATCTTCAAAAAGAATTTCTTTCAACGCGTTTTGTTTTCTAATCTTTTTAGTTTCGATTTATGATTCTCGAAAAATGAATATGAAAATTTTAAAAATCGAAAAAAGGCGAAAATTGGGTCAACATTCTCGATTCGACGTGTTTTAGGAGATTTTTCCAAATAAATGGGGAAAAAAGGGGATTAGGTGAAAGAATGGAACGAACAAATCCATATTCCTTTACTAAATAATTTAATGCCAACTGTTTTTTTGTCTTCTGGTCTAAAATAAATATTTCTTTAATATTGATTTTTATTTCTAAATTATAAAAAAAATTTATCTCAAGCTCCTCTGGGATCAATTTAGAAATAAAAATCAATGTGCAAAAAATATTAATTCTATACTAGTAGACAAACTACAATTGACATCAAATTATTTGATGCATCTTATCTGGTTAAAACCATAACATCAAAAAATATATTTCTTGACTATTTTTACGCAGATCTGAAATTTTTTTTAATTGGGTCATCTTCACCTGCTTCATGACTTAATTTTCGTGAATTAAAAAAATTTCATTTTTAATTATTTGCTCCACTTAATCGTATATTTTAACTTTTAAGAGTAGACTTTAAGGAGAATTAGAAAGGTTGAAATCTGTGTCATTTTTTGCGTTGCATCAGTGTCCACTGTCCCACGACAATCTTTCCCAGTATATTGCATTGCTGCACCTTCCACTGTAAAAGCATCAAAAAACATTTTCTCAACCAACTCTGATTTTAAGAGGCTTATTTATGACTAGAAAAAACGGTAAGGTTGATGTTGGTTGATTTTCATAAGTCAGAAGATATTACTTCAGGTGGGTCATTTGCACATCACATTCGTCATTCCTGCTTCGTGAGCGAAATAACAACATAAGGGATGCTGGAAGATTAAGTAACTCTAGTTTTCGCTCAATAAAGCTATTCGTTATACTTTCTCATACCTGGCTCGTTATTCATCGCTTTTTTTTTATAGGAGTTGCAATCCATTTCTATGCAGTTTACAGCTTAACAAGCGCGGAAACTCGGATGCGCGCGATAATAAACGTCGACTATTAGGCACGCGCTGTTGAAAGAGCTTAGATCAATTCGAGATATCATTTGCTCATTCGATCGATCGGAACTGACCGAAGAATTTCGAAAAATATTTATTGCATTCTTTTTTGCACTCAATAATATTTTTAAAATCTGTTTTTTTTTATAGTGAAACTTTCTTCATTAGCATGATTCAAAGTTGATGCAAGAATATTAAAGATTCCTTGGTTCGAGACGAATCGATTTACCTTTAATATTGATACATTTTATTGAAGAGTAAGGAAGCCATGGTAATGCATAATATTTTGAAAATCAGTTTTTTATAGCAAAACTTTTTTCAATAATATAATTCAAAGTTGATGCAAGAATATAAAAGATTCATTGGTTCGAGACCAATCAATTGACCTATAATATTCATACATTCTATTGAAGAGTAAGAAAGCTAGGGTAATGCATAATATTTGAAATAACGGTTTTTTATTGTAAAACTTTTTTCACTGACATAATTCAAAGTTGATGAAAGAATAGAAAAGATTTCTTGATTCGAGACGAATCGATTGACCTATAATAATTATTTATTTCATTGAAGAGTAGGGAAGTTATGCTCATTTATGATATTTGGAACATCTATTTCAAACAGAAAAACTTGTTTCATCGCCATAATTCAAAGTTGATGCATGAATAGAAAAGATTGTTTGATCATAAATTTTCAAATAAAATAATTATGACAGAGACTGATGGAGATTGTAATAATATTCTCATAGTAACCAATTTTTGTATGCCTAAAAAAAATAATCCACTTAATACCTATTTACTTATAAATTAATAACTTATAATGGTATTTCGTCAGCCTCATTGAACAGATGTTTATTAATCACGTGCATTTATTTAAAATATTATTATTCTTAATTAAAATTTCTCCACAGATTTTCTGTAAAAGGAATTCTTGTGTATTTTTCTTACTTTATTTTTTAAATTATTTTTATAAATGAAATCAAATGTATATTTCAATGAAATTGTTTCCAAGATGCACCACGAGGAGGTAAAAAATTGTGCTTCTTCTCAGAGGAAGCTTTGTAATGGTAACATTTTCCAAAAAATTTTAATTCATTTAATTAAACCTTCCTCAATTTAAAAATGTCCAATAAAGTGTTCTAAGCAATTGTCCCTGTGTGTGTGTTGGATGTGGATGTGTGTTGGATATGTGTGAATTTCACACTTTTTTGTGAACACGATAACTTAAAGACGGTTGCAGATAAATTGATGAAATTTGGAGGGCTTTTTCACTAACATGATTCAAAGTTGATGCAAGAATACAAAAGATTCCTTGGTGCAAGACGAATTAATTTACCTATAATATTAATGCATTTCATTAAAGAGTAGGCAATTTATGGTTATTCATACATTTTTAAAATACGGTTTTTTTTAGTAAAACTTTTTTCATTATTATAATTCAAAGTTGATGCAAGAGCAGAAAATATGTGTTGATCTGAGACAAATCGATTGACCTATAATATTTACACATTTTATTGAAGAGTAAGGAAGCTATGGTAATGCATAATATTTGGAAATACGGTTTTTCATACTGAAACTTTTTTCATTAGCATAATTCAAAGTTGATGCGAAAATATAAAAGATTCCTTGGTTCGAGACAAATCGATTGAACTGCAATAATAATACATTTTATTAAAGAGTAGGAAAGTTATGGTAACTTATATATTTTGAAAATTGGTTTTTTATAGTAAAACTTTTTTCACTAACATAATTCAAAATTGATGCAAGAATATATAAGACTCCTCGGTTCGAGACGAATCGATTGACCTATAATATTATTACATTTTATTAAAGATTAGGGAAGTTATGGTAATTTATATATTTTGAAAATCGGTTTTTTATAGTAAAACTTTTTTCATTAATATAATTGAAGATTGATGCAAGAACAGAAAAGATGTGCTAATTCGAGAAAAATCGATTGACCTATAATATTTACACATTTTATTGAAGAGTAAGGAAGCTGTGGTTATGCATAATATTTGAAAATACGGTTTTTCATAGTGAAACTTTTTTCATTAGCATAATTCAAAGTTGATGCAATAATATAAAAGATTCCTTGATTCGAGACGAATCAATTAACCTATAATATCATCACATTTTATACAAGATTAGGGAAGTTATGGTAATTTATATATTTTGAAAATCGGTTTTTTATAGTAAAACTTTTTTCATTAATATAATTCAAAGTTGATGCCAGGACAGAAAAGATGTGTTGATTCGAGACAAATCGATTTACCTATAATATTTACACATTTTATTGAAGAGTAAGGAAGCTATGGTATTGCATAATATTTGAAAATAGGTTTTTCATACTGAAACTTTTTTCATTAGCATAATTCAAAGTTGATGCAAAATTATAAAAGATTCCTTGGTTCGAGACGAACCAATTAACCTATAATATTATCACATTTTATTAAAGATTAGGGAAGTTATGGTAACTTATATATTTTGAAAATCGGTTTTTTATAGTAAAACTTTTTTAAACTAACATAATTCAAAGTTGATGCAAAATAATAAAAAATTCCTTGGTTCGAGACGAATCAATTGAGCTATGATATTATTACATTGTATTAAAGATTAGGGAAGTTATGGTAATATATATATTTTGAAAATCGGGTTTTTATAGTAAAACTTTTTTCATTAATATAATTCAAAGTTGATGCAAGGACAGGAAAGATGTGTTAACTTGAGACAAATCGATCGACCTATAATATCAATACATTTTATTGAAGAGTAAGGAAACTATGGTAATGTATAATATTTGGAACTACGTTTTTTTTGTAGTGAAACTTTTTTCACTAACAAAATTCTAAGTTGATGCAAGAATATAAAAAATTCCTTGGTTAGAGACGGATCGATTGACCTATAATATCAATGCATTTTATTGAAGAGTAAGGAAGCTATGATAATGCATAATATTTGGAAAAACTTTTTTTTATAGTAAAACTTCTTTCTTCAACATCATTTAAAGTTGATGAACAATTATAAAAGATTTCTTGATTCGAGACGAATCGATTGACCTATAATAATAATAATAATAATAAATTTTATTGAAGAGTAGGGAAGTTATGTTAATTTATATATTTTGAAAATCGGTTTTTTATAGTAAAACTTTTTTCATTCGCGTAATTCAAAGTTGATACAAGAATATACAAGGTTCCTTGGTTTGAGACGAATCGATTGACCCGCAATATTAATACAGTTTATTAAAGAGTAGGAGAGTTGTGGTTATTTATATATTTTCAAAATCGATTTTTATACTAACAATTTTCTCATTCTCATAATTTAAAGTTGATGCGAGAATAGATAAGTTATATTGATTCAAGACGAATCGATTGACCTATAAAATTCATACATTTTATTGAAGAGTAAGGAAGGTAGGGTAATGCATAATATTTGAAATAACGGTTTTTCATGGTAAATCTTTTTCCTTCAACATTATTTAAAGTTGATGCAAAAATATAAAAGATTCCTTGATTCGAGGCAAGTCGATTGATCTATAATATAAATACACTATATTGAAGATTAAGGAAGTTATGCTCATTTATAATATTTGAATCATCTGTTTCAAACAGAAAAACTTTTTTCATCGACACTACTTCAAAGTTGACGCATGAATAGAAAAGACTTTTTGATCATAAATTTTCAAATAGAATAATTCTGCCAAATTTAAAAAAAAAATCATAAAGCTGGAAAAGGGATAGGATGCGACAGAACTTTTGCCTTCCCTTTTCCAGCTCGAAAAATTATCATTTTGAATACAAAATTTTATTTGTCTGATTTGTCTTCGTATTAAAAATTTTTTCGGATTTTTTGTAATTTTGTATTTTTTGTAAATTTCTATTTTTAAATTAATACGAATGAAGCTCGTGAAATGAGCACAATATAATTATGTATAAATACAAACAAAGTGGAAACATTCGAGATCGAATTCACAGCTAGTTTTCTCAGTATATATGAAGAGGGTCCACACTCTCTTAAAAAGAACTAGAGAAATCTCACTGATTTTCAGATTTGACTGGTTTAATCAGTAGGATTTCGTCATTGGTTTTATCAATTAGTTTCACTGGTTAGGTATGATCAGGTTATTGAGTCACTTAATGGTTCGCCGAATCAGAAAATCACTGGTTCACCAGTGATAAATTAAAATACTGATTACACCAGTGACAATTTTACTGGTTCGGTTTAGGGAGCATATTACTAGGTCTGTCCAGAAAGTATCCGACCCTGGTCTCTTAAAATGAACCAGTGAAATCTCACTGATATACAGTGAAATCTCACTGGTTGAAACAGTCAGAAGTGTGTCACTGGAAATCAATCAGATTTCACTGGTTCACTCAGTGGAAATCCGTCACTGGTTTAATCAGTGAGGTTCACTGGTTAAAGTCAGTACCAGTAATCTGTCCTACGCGTTGTTGCCGGTCGGCTGCTTAGGTATGGTTAGGTAATTGTGTCACTTACTGGTTCACCGATTCAGAATCGGAAAGTCACTGGTTCACCAGTGATAACTCAAAATACTGAATAAACTAGTGACAATTTTACTGTTTCAGTTTAAGAGAGCATGTTACTAGGTCTGTCCGGAAAGTACCCGACCTGGCTCTCTTAAAATGAACCATTGAAACTTCACTGATTTCCAGTGAAATCTCACCGGCTGAACAGCCAGAAATGCGTAACTGAAAATCACTAAGATTTCACTGGTTCACTCAGTGAAATATCTTCACTGGCCTAATCAGTGAGGTTCACTGGTTACTCAGTAGGGTGGTCCACAGTTTTTTTTCTTCGAAATTTTCACGCATATGATCCGGAAATTTGTTTGAATCCACGCAAAAATAAATTTATTTTCTTGTTAAAAAAATATATTTAGAGGTAGGGCAAGCCCCATAAAGTTTAACACGTATTTCCCATAAGAGAAAAAGACGCTTATGTGAATTTCATTCAGAACCGTCAATATTAGCTGAATCGAGTTGGAACTCAACACTTCTCTTCATAATGAGCCATAGAATATGAATGTAATATCACTTTTTAAATATCACCCCCATAGGTTTGTATTATAGGGTCCCAAAAAACCATATAAGTCAAAAAATGACTTTGCGTGTTCCAAGTTTCAATTAGAGTGAGGTAACATTTTATTTATGATAACGGACATAATTTTTCAAAGAATTTATTATTATTATTATTGTTTATAATATTCTCTTCAAATGATGATAGAAAATGGCATTTTTTTTTAAATCTTCCACATTCTGTACAATTTTCAATTAGAGTGAGGTAATACTTAATCGTCGTCAACAAACATATTTGTTTAAACAATTTATTATTATTTATAATAATATTCTCTTAAAATAATGGTAGAAAATAGCAGTTTTTTTTTTAAATTGTCCACTTTTTGTCCAATTTTCAATTGAAGTGAGGTAAATAATTGATTAAAGTTAACAAAATCAATTGTCTTAACAATTTAATATTATTATCAATAATATTCAATTTGAATAATGCCAGAAAGTTGCGCTTTTTTCTGAAATTTGCAACCATTTGTCTACTTTTCACATGGAGTGAGTCATCAGTTAATTTAATTCAGCACAAATAATTATTTAAACAAATTATCAATGTTTATAACTATCTTCTGCTTTATTAATGTCAGATAGTTGCGGTTTCTTCTGAAATTTGGAATTTTCATCCACTTTTTACTTCGTAAAGTAATAAATAATGCAAGTTAAAAACATAGTTGTTTATACATTTTATTATTGCCTAGTTCAGTTTGCTATCTAGGATTACTCCCAGATATTTAACTGAATCTGAAAACATCAGCCTCCCGCCACAAAATACAGGAGCGTCAACTTCTGGAACTTTGTAATTTCTCGTGAAAATGACCAGGCTGGTCTTTTCTGGATTCACTGAGAGCCCTGAGCTATCGCAATGGAGCTCTACGATGCGCAGCGCCAAACTTTTAAGGCCCATCAACATTTCCAGATGAGCTTCCCTGAGTACAGTTCCACCGAACAAGCTTCGGCAGCGTGCCGTCGCTTATACGTTATACGTGAGTGGCGTGGCGTATCCAGTGGTTCAGAGGTGGAGGGGATACATAGGTTGGGAAGAGAAGGCGGATACTACTCTCGAACTCCTCTCTTACTCCTGTGTATCCCCTCCAGCTCCAAGGTGCAAGATAGGCCGCGCCACTCACGTATAAGCGACGCCACGCCGCCGAAGCTTGGTCGGTGGAACTGTACTCCCTGACTAGGATTACAAAGTCATGCGCGCAGCCCTAACTTTCACAGCCCCCCCCCCCCTCATTTAGCCTACGAAAGAGGCCGTCCACTACAATGAACCACAGGTGGGGTGACAAGACACCCCCCTGTGGTCACCCTAGTGGCGCTATTCCCTTGACTAGGCCTTCACCCTATCTGTTTTCGAGTCTCCTCCGGCGTAGCATGCTGAAAGGCGTTCTGTCCTCTGTGCAGCGGGGAGGCTGAAAGCACCTCATTCCTGATATATCTCTCGACCAGCTTCTCCAACATCTTCAGGATGAAAGTCGTTACCAGATCGGCCGGAAATCTTTCACAGCAGTGTAATCCTCGTTGTTAGATTTGGGAATAAAGGCCACTCTGCCATTCTTCCATGCAGATGGCGACAGTGTGGGTCAGTGGAGGGAAGAAAAAAATCCATGCCTTTTTGTAAAAGCGCTGGATAGAAGCCTTCCCTCCCTAATGATATAAAGGGACAGAAGGACCCTACGGTCCATTCCACCTTTTTGTTATCAACGACCTTAGCGGCGGAATTCCAATCAGCCTTCTTCTCTTGGCCTCAGCTTTCCACCTCTTGGTCGGTTCGTATTTTCTGAAAACCCGGGAAGTGAACTTCCATCAGGTGATTCAGCGTTGCTACTTCATTTTCGGCAAACTCACCATTATCGAGCCTTATTAGCCCGAGGCGATCTTCCGTTTTTTTTCCAGGATCTTGTAGAGTCTCGCTTTTTTCGGAATGTTCTTCGATTCCTTCCAGAATCCCCTCCAATCCTCCTGTTTATACGTTTTTATATTTTGATTGTATTTTTACTGGGCCGTCTTATAGATGTCTTATAGATGTCTTTTTACGGAGTTTCTCCAGGTGGGTGTTCCACCATTCTGCTCCTTTCCCAGACTTAATTGTGCCTGTAGGGCAATTGTTCTCATATGATGTAGTCAGAGTCCTTTGCAGAAAATCCGCGGATTGGTCTAACTTATATATGGTACCATAGCTTGTGGGGAATTCCACAAACCTGCCTTCAAGTTCCTCGTTATATGATTCCCAATGTGTAATTCTGGGGTTTCTAATCTTTGAAAGCACCGGTTTTCCAAGGGTTAATCGGAAAAAGATATATTTGTGGTCTGAGAGAGACTTCTCATTCCAGTTTTTAATCTGGAACTTGGCAGTATCACCCGGATTCAGAATCTCTAACTCAATGAACACTAGGTATTCGATTAAATCTCTCCCTCTGCCATTGATGTTTGTGCTTCTTCACACCGTATGGTGAAAGTTTGCATCACAGCCCAATAGAGGAGGAATCCTGTTTTCCTGAGAGTGCCGAATTAGAGTATCCACCTCTCTGGGAGTCTGGGGTCCCTCAGCATTGCCCGGGAAATGAGCCTAGGCGATACACACCTCTATCCTTTCTTCGCTTCTGCCCCTGAGTCTAACCTTGATAACGGTGAGATCCCTTGAGCAGAGCTTAAGCACTAAGATCGCATCCATACTCTTTCCCTGCATAACCAGGGTTTTTGCATTAAGGCAAGCCCTGTCTGCACCACTGACATGCACCTGGCTAGAACCGCCGAGAAGCCTCCCGCCTTATCTGTTATGCAAATTAATCTACATCATGGGGATTCCCGTCTCAGCCATTAGAAGGCTAATTCGGGGCACCACCGCATGCTTCTGATCTCCCTGCGGATCCCAGTTGGATCACCCAAAAGGTAACCCTACCCGCTCCTAGATAGTGTCGGTATTCCAGAGCTGCAAGGGCTCTGACTGAGATGTGGGGAAGACCAACAACTAGAATTTAGCCTTTGCCCTTCGGCCTGGATCCCTGCCTGTCGGAATATAAGTTCCACGGATCGGTTCGTGGAGTCGGGTTCTGGAAGCTCAGGTGCTTCAGAACGGTCGACGGATCCTTGGGGGTGCCGGGAATCAGTACGGTCGCTCTATACTACCTTTGCAGATACTCGGTTTTCTTGATCTCCAGGTTTAGTCCCTCCTTGATCCTAAACGTTGGACTTCTATCTACTATCCTGTCCCGCGATCAGATGTCTGCGGCCAACTCCTCGAAAGTTAGACAGGCTTCAGGATACCCCGACGCAACGATAACTCTCACCAGGGCGTTGTTAGCAATCTACACGGAAGTAAGGCCCTGCGTATCCAGGGGCTTCTGCTATTTGAGCTCCCTGTTTGGGAGAGTTTCTCTGGAGCTCTTCCTCCTCTTGCCTACAGAACAACCCTTCTTCGTGCCCCTCTACGTTGCCTCTTCCTTACGGAGAGTCCCGTTATCTGTTCTTTCACCGTGTCAACAAGATTGTCGCCATCGTTCTCAGAAGTTCGTACCGCTCCCGGTAGACTGCCCTCTGAGGTGACGTCCACCTTTGGCGGTGGGTTAGAAAAGTGTCCCGGAACGGGTTCCTCATCGTTTTTGTTTTGTTTTATTTTTTGTGTTTCGCCCATTTTGGTCCCACGAGAAGCTAGGGAAATAAGATCTCTCCCTGAAGAGCTCCACTTGCAGGGGGCGGGTCTACATACTATGGGATTCGACGAGGTGTCCCAAAGTCTCCCTGAAGACACCTCCTTTGTGACCCGAGCTTGTCCACCTCCTCTAAGGGGGGCAGATCAGGCTGTTCAAGCATTTGTTAACCCAGATGCCGTTCAGCCCTTGACCCGGCGATCACATCGTACCTTGGGATCATGAAAACTCGCGCTCTTGATATTACAGGAGGCTTTCATATTAGCCCCTGGTAGAATCGCTCCTTAGTTCGGGTCCCACTGACTGGAGACCGTCAGTTCTCCAGAGTAGCTACACCTCGCGATGCAGCCTCTATGGCCCACCTTTTCCAGATCTAAAGTCTGATGAGACCTTTAGCCCTCCCACCAGCTACAAGGTCCTGCGATCCCTAGGGCGAGAATGACAACCATGGTTTCATGTTAAATACGAAACAGTTTGGCTCTCCTACAATTTGTATAATATATTAAAAAATAATCATTGTATAAGTAAAAGAATGTTTCTGCATAAAAGTTTTCGATATTTATTTTTAAAACTAAATCTGAATCATTCTAATCAAATAAGTATTATTCTCCAGCAAATAACATTGGTAGAACTTCAAGATCAAAGTAATTCGCAGGAATTTTCTGGGTTATTATTACTTTTGTTGAAAAATTAATTATTGAAGATTGAAAGAACAATTTGTAGCCTGAATGATGAATATATTTATTTTATTAAAGTACATTATTTTACACACGTAAGCATGATATTAACTATGCAGTAGACATTTCACGAGTTTACGTGATGTTTTCAACTGAGGAAGAAATATTAATTCATGTAGTCTCGCATCTTTTCTCGACATTTTGTGGCGTGTTGGACAATGTACAAATTGCTACTTAGGAACATTTTATTTAACCACTTCTCCCACAACATTAAAACAGGAGGCTTTTCAATTATATATACGAACATTTGAAGTGGGATAAAAAAGCAAGCAAAACTTTGTTGAATTTTTTTATTTTTTATTTGTAAATTAATTTTTTTGTTTGTTGAAAATGATCTTTTCTAATTCAAATTTCAACTATATGGGTTGAAATTCATGTATTTTGTAGAAAATTCCCCTTTTTTCTAAAAAATTAATCTGCCTTTGTCGCAACTTCGTCTTTCTTGGTCGAAAATCAACTATTTGGTTAAGAATGGAACTGCTTGGTTAAAAATTAATAATTTTCAATTAAGGATTCAAGTATTTCATCGAAAATTCGTCTTTTGTGGTCAATTTCAACTTTTTTTTATTTAAAATTATTTAATTTTTTGACCGAAATATCAAGTATTACATTTTTACTGAAAATTCAGCTGTTTAGGTTGAAAATTCAATTTCTTGGTTGAAAGTAAAGCTACTTTCTTGAAAATTCATTTTTTTTGGTTAAAGATTCATAACCTGAGATGAAAACTCATCCATTTAGTTCAAAATTTAACTGAATTGGTTGACTTTTTTTTTGTTTCAAAATTAATTTTTCAACTGGAAATTTAACTATTTGGCTGAAACTGCATCTGGTTGATTGAAAATCAACCTTTTGGTGAAAATTCAACTATTTTCAGTCAACTCATCTTTTTGGAATGGAAATTCAATAATTTGGTAGAAAATTAAACCATTGTGTAAAAAATTTAACAGTTTTTTAGAAAATTCGTTTTTTCTTCATGGAAAATTAATTTTTGTTAATGTTCCATTTTTGGTGGAAAATTGATCTTTTTTATTTAAAAAATTCAACTGATTGGTTGAAAATTTATATAATTTTTTGAAAATTCGTCTTTTTAATAGACAATTTAATCTTCTTGGTTGGAAATTTAAGTATTTGGATGAAAATGTATTTATTTTGTTGAAAATTCGTATTTTCTGGAAAAAAAGTAATCCTCTTGGTTTAGAATTTGACTATTTGGTTAACTATGCAACTGATTGGCTGAAAATTAACTTTTATGTTGAATATTGTTAAAAATTAACTTTTTTGTTGAATATTGTTGAAAATTAACTTTTTTGTTGAAAATTCAACTGTTTTGCCGAAAATTCAAATTCTTGCTTGAAGATCCAATAATTTGGTAGAAAATACAACTTTTTGTAGAAAATTCAACTGTTTTTATCGAAAACACATTTTTTTTATTAAATATTAATTTTTTTAAATTAAAATTCAACTGTTACATTTATGGTTGTATATTTATCTTTTTTAGTTGGAAAATTCAAGATTTATTTGAAAATTATTGTAATTTGTTGAAAATTCGTCTTCTTGGTAGAAAATTAATCTTTTTGGTTAAAAAATGAACTATTCGGTTAAAAATGTATGTATTTTGATAAAAATTTGTCTCTTTGGTAGAATATTAATCCTCTTGATTTAAAATTGAACTATTTGGTTGAAAATCCAACTGATTGGTTGAAAATTAACTTTTTTGTTGGAAATTAACTTTTTTGTTGAAAATTAACTTTTTTGTTGAAAATTAACTTTTTTGTTGAAAATTCAACTGTTTTTCAGGAAATTCGTCCTTTTGGCTTAAAAATTCAATCATTTAGTAGAAAATACAACCATTTTATGAGAAAATTAAAATGCTTTACAAAAAAATTATTCTTTTTTATTGAAAATTAATTTTTTTTCAATGAAAATTTAACTATTTCATTTTTGGTTGAAAATGGATCTTTTTTATTAAAGCAATTCAACTATTTGGTTGAAGATTTATCTAATTTGTTATATATTCGTTTTTTTTTTGGTAAAAAATCAAATTTTTAGTTAAAAATGCTTCTGATTGGTTAGAAGATAATCTGTTTTGATTAGAGATTCAAGTATTTTGTTGAAAATTCGCCTGTTAGTGTTAAATTGATCTGATTAATAATGAAATATTATCAACTTTTCTGGTTGAAATATCAACTATTAAATTTCTTTTTGAAGATTTATAATTTTAGTTCAAAATCCATCTCTTTGGTTGAAAATTAAAGAACTTTGTTTAAAAAATCGGTTCCTTTTTTGTATGACAATGAATTTTTCAACTGGAAATTTAACTATTTAATTGAAAAGTCAAATTCTTGGTTGAAAATTAACTTTTTCGTTGAAAATTCAACTGTTTTGTAGAAACTTCAACTGTCTTATCAAAAGCTCATTTTTTCTATAAAAATTAATTTTTTCGATTGAAAATTCAACTGTTCCATTTTTGGTTAAAAATTAATCTTTCTTAGTTTAAAAATTCAACCATTTGTTTGAAAATAATTGTGATTGCTTGAAATTTCGTCTTTTTGGTAGTAAATTAATCTTCATCATTGAAAATTTGAATATTTGTTGAAAAATATATGTATTTTGATGAAAATTTGTTTCTTTCGGTAGAAAATTGACCCTCTTGTTTTAAAATGGAACTATTCGGTTGAAAATTCAACTATTTGTTAAAAAAAAGTGTATACATTTTGATAACAATTCTTCTCTTTTTGTAGAAAATTAGTCGCATTGGTTTAAAATGCATCTTTTGGTTGAAAATTCAATGATTTGTTGGAAAATTCATCTGTATTGTAGAGAGCGCATCTTCTTTTCTTGAAAATTCAACATTTAGGATAGCATTTTTTTTCTTTATTTATTGAAAAATATCTTATGGTTTTAGATTTTAAGTTCAAAATTTCAGAAAAATCTTTAATTTATTTATTTACCATAATTCATTCCATTGAATAATTTCGCACTATTTTGCTTCCTCATAGAGGAAGCTTTGTAATGGTAACATTTTCCAAATTTTTTAAATTCATTTAATCAAACCTTCCTTAGTTTAAAAATCTCTAATACAATATTTATTTCATTCTTTTAGCACTCAATAGTATTTTAAAAATCGGTTTTTTATAGTAAAACTTTTTTCATTAGGATAATTCAAAGTTGATGCAACAATATAAAAGATTCCTTGGTTCGAGGCGAATCGATTGACCTACAATATTAATACATTTGATTAAAGTGTAAGGAAGTTATGGTATTTTGTATATTTTTAAAATCGATTTTTATAGTAGAAATTGTCTCATTCTCATAATTTAAAGATGATGCGAGAATAGAAAAGTTGTATTGATTCAAGACGAATCGATAGTTAATCTTTTTTCACTAACATAATTAAAATTTGATGCAAGAATATAAACAATTCCTTCGCTCGAGACGAATCGATTGACCTATAATATTATTACATTTTATTAAAGAGTAGGGAAGTTATGGAAATTTATATATTTTAAAAATCGGCTTTTTATAGTAAATCTTTTTTCACTAACATAATTAAGAGTTGATGCAAGAATATAAACGAGTCATTTGTTCGAGACAAATCGATTGACCTATAATAATTATACATTTTATTAGAGAGTAGGGAAGTTATGCTCATTTATGATATTTGAAACATCTGTTTCTAACAGAAAAACTTTTTTCATCGCCATAATTCAAAGTTGATGCATGAATAGAAAATACTGTTTGATCATAAATTTGCAAATAAAATAATTATGAGAGAGACTGATGGAGATTGTAATAATATTCTCGTAATTCTCATAAGTAGGGAAGTTATGGTAATTTATATTTTTTGAAAATCAGTTTTTTATAGTAAAAATTTTTTCACTAGCATAATTCAAAGTTGATGCAAGAATATAAAAGATTCCTAGGTTCGAGACAAATCGATTGACCTATACTATTAATATATTTTATTGAAGCGTAGGGAAGTTATGGTAATTTATATATTTTGAAAATCGGTTGTTTATAGTAAAACTTTTTTCATCAGCATAATTCAAAGTTGATGCAAGAACAGAAAAGATGTGTTGCTTCGAATCGAATTGATTGAACTATAATATTAATACTTTTTATTGAAGTATAAGGAAGCTATGGTAATGCATAATATTGTTAAAGTTATGGTAATTTATATATTTTGAAAATCGGTTTTTTATAGTAAAACTTTTTTCATTGACATAATTCAAAGTTGATGCAAGAATATAAAAGATTCCTTGGTTCGAAACGGATCGATTGACCTAAATATTAATACTTTTTATTAAAGAGTAGGGAAGTTATGGTAATTTATATATTTTGAAAATCTGTTTTTTATAGTACAACTTTTTTCATTAAGATAATTCAAAGTTGATGCAAGTCTAGAGTTCTGATCGATCTTAATTAAAAAATTTTTAAATAGAGACACTAAACAAATGATTCGTTCCCAATCTGCAGGATTTGTTTATGCATATTTTCTGATTTCTTTTAATAGAGTGTAAATGATTTTTACCTAAATTTGTTGAAAGAAATCTTTTTATTTAAAAAAATTTTTCAAGAAGAATGCACTAAATATTAGCAATTTTAGAAATTTATAAAAATTATTGGATTGTTCCTTTTCCTATTTTTGAAAATGTAATAATCCAAATAGATTGGTTTTGAATCACCCAAAAATCTATAAAAGATTCCTTGGTTCTGGACGAATCGATTGACCTATAATATCAATACATTTTATTGAAGAGTAGCGAAGTTATGGTAATTTATATATTTTGAAAATCGGGTTTTTATAGTAAAACTTTGTTTTTCAACATGATTTAAAGTTGATGCCAGAACAGAAAAGATATGTTCCTTCAAGACGAATCGATTGACCTATAATATTAATACATTTTATCAGAGAGTAGAGAAGTTATGGTAATCTATATATTATGAAAATCGGTTTTTTATAGTAAAACTTTTTTCGTTAACATAATTCAAAGTTGATGCAACAAAAAAAAGATGCGTTGATTCGAGACGAATCGATTTACCTATAATATCAATACATTTTATCAGAGAGTAGAGGAGTTATGGTAATTTACATGTTTTGAAAATCGGCTTTTTATAGTAAAAATTTTTTCATTGACATAATACAAAGTTGATGCAAGAACAGAAAAGATGTGTTGATTCGAGTCGAATCGATTGGCCTATAATATTAATACATTTTATTGAAGAGTAAGGGAGCTATGGTGATGCATAATATTTGAAAATACGGTTTTTTATAGTAAAACTTTTTTCTTCAACATAATTCAAAGTTGATGCAAGAATATAAACGATTCTTTGGTTCGAGAGGAATCGATTGAACTGTCATATTAATGCATTTTATTAAAGAGTAGGAAAGTTATGGTATTTTTTATATTTTGAAAATCGGGTTTTTATAGTAAAACTTTTTGCATTAGGATAATTCAAAGTTGATGCAAGAAGATAAAAGGCTCCTTAGTTCGAAACGAATCAATTGACCTACAATTATAATATATTTTATTCAATTTAAAATGTTTAAAGAGTAGGGAAGTTATGGTAATTTATATATTTTTAAAATCGATTTTTATAGTAAAAATTTTCTCATTCTCATAATTTAAAGTTGATGCGAAAATATAACAGTGTCTTGATTAACGACGAATCTATTAACCTATAACATTGATACATTTTATTGAAGAGTAAGGAAACTATGGTAATGCATAATATTTGAAAACATGGTTTTTTATAGTACAACTTTTTTCATTAACATAATTCAAAATTGATGCAAGAACTGAAAAGATTCCTTGATTCGAGGAAAATCGATTGATCTATAATATCAATACACTTTATTGAAGATTAAGGAATTTATGCTCATTTATAATATTTGAATCATCTGTTTCAAACAGAAAATCTTTTTTGATCGACATAATTCAAAGTTGACGCATGAATACAAAAGACTTTTTGATCATAAATTTTCAAACATAATAATTCTGATAATTTTTGTAAATAAATCATGAAGCTGGGAAAGGGATAGGGTGCGACAGAACTTTCCCTTTCCTTTTCGAGCTCGAAAAATTATAATTTCGAATAAAGAATTTGATTTGTCTAATTTGTGTTTCTATTTAAAAAATTGTTTTTTTAATTTTGCATTTTTTGTAAATTTCTATTTTTAAATTGATCAAAATGAAGACTTTGGTTTGTCTATTATTGAAAAAAATTAATGCTTCCTCTATGAGGAAGCAAATACATTTGCTAACGGGAAGCAAAGTGCTCGTGAATTGAGCACCATATAATAAATACAAACAAAGTGGAAACACTCGAGATCGAATTCAAAGCTAGTTTATCTTTGTTTAAAAATGCATTGTTAACGATTTTAAGAACGATTTTTAGCCTGAATGATGAATATCTCAATTTTATTGAAAGACATCATTTTACATTATTTGAAACTCGCGCAACCATGAATAATTCACAGTCTCGCACCTTTTCTCGACATTTTCTGGCGTGTTGCACAATGTAACAATTGCTACTCAGGAACCCTTTATTCAACCACTTTTTCAATTATACACAGGATCATTTGATGCAGGATAAAAAAAAAGCGAGCAAAAGTTGCCGGGTGCTTGGGTATGGCTTGGGTCAATCTGGCCCGATTACGTGCGACTATCGTATAGGATCCGGCATTTTCATGCTCGAAGCACTCGTGCAATTATATATCGTATAGTGATCGGTCTTCAGAATTTCCGTGGTACACGTTGTGGGAACCTCGGGGGGCGATTCGAAGATGCATTCACCTCACCGTGAAACATCATCGCTTTGGAATTATCGACATAGTCACGACTACATACGCTACTGCTATTTCCAACACACCTCAAAGCGTCGGAATATTTTTGCAGCATCGGAAAACACATACTATCAGGTACCCAGATCTGCCCATAATTCGCTACACTTGTTCCAATTCACGAAAGGTTTTATCTCTAGAGACTATCTTCATTACATACCAGGGTTGCTACAGAAGTCCGGTTTCAAAATTCCATCACTTTTCCAGGTTTACTTTATTTTGTTCCCTGGAGGACAACATTTTCACAGGAATCTACAAGTGAATAGGGGAGAGTCGTCCTAAGTCGGCACAGTAAGTGTTTTTCTCGGAAACAGAGGATAAACAGAATTTAATTGCTCTTTAAAGTATTTCACCAGGTACCACGATCCTTTATCTATAATTCTATCTCGTTCGGATCAGTTTGGAGTAATTTTGACGGTCGTAATGCTGCGCGAAGTTGATTTTTGCTACTTCCCAGAGTGGTGGTCCTAAGCCGGCACCCCCTGGTCATGAGTTAGCACATAATTTCTTCCGCTCGAATGCAAGAAGAAGCGCAGGTTATGTAAGTTTTAAGAGGAAATGGACCAATTTAAGCCATTTACAATTAAAAATCATGTAGAATATTGTAAAACTTTATTTATAGAAGTCAAAACACAATCAAACTAAAAAAAAACAAGAAGAGACGAGCGACATGGAATTTAAACACAACAAAATAAAATAATACACAAATAAAAAAAAAGTGCCGACTCAGAACTACCTGTTTGGTGCCGGCTCAGGACCATTCCATGCTATTACGCAGACGAAACAAATCCGAATGAAAAATCGACTTCATCAGGCTCAAGCACACAGAACACAGAAACCAACGCACTTAATCGATTTTACTATTTAAAATATTCACGCACCTATAGCTGCTTCATAAGAATGGACGAAAATTGTCAGCTTAAATTACGTCCATGTTTACCAACCTGTCATACGACAAAATGCTTAAGCCGACACGCGCGCCATCTCTGAGAAACGCGAGGGTGCCGACTTAGCCCACAGTGCCGACTTAGGACGACTCTCCCCTACAGTTAAAATATTTCAAAAATTATAAATCGAAGCTATAATTTTCAATGCTATGAATCAAAAAATGAATTAAAAAAATTAAAACATTTCAAGCTAGAAATATTAATGTATACATTAAAATTTGTTTTGAAATATTTTAAAATATTCTCTCAAAAATAAAAAAAAATAAATTATCAAAAAATGGTCTAGGAATCTGATAATGATAATTTTATTATCTTGGAACTCGAATTTTGTCTACAATTTTTTGAAAATCCTACAAAAGTAGTAATAAAGTTATTTTGAACTTAATTTTTCTACATTGCGTTTTAAATGTTTAGAAATCTTTTCACGTTTTAAATTATTTTGGAATCTTTTCAAAACTTTGAAATATATTCTACACTTACTCGATTATTTTCCAAATTAATAATTCTCCAATTGTCATTTATCATTCAAAATTTTTTGAAATTATTTTGAATATTCTCTTAGAATTAATTTTTCAAAATAAAAAATCATTTTAAATTTTCCCAGTAAACTTAAGAAACTTTTTCTTTTTTATAAAAACTTTTAAAGATCCTTAAGGAGCTTAAAATTTTTTTTCGAAATTTTCAAAAATCTGAATTTTTTTTTCGAAACCTTTTCCAGTTTTAAGTTAAGTTTGGATCTTCTCAAAACTTGTAAATATCTCTTAAACTAACACAATTTTTTTCCAAATTGATAATTGCACAATTGTTATTTATGCATCCAAATTCAATATTTAACAAATTAGTTAAATTTTCAACATGATGATTCATTTTCAAAAAAAATAGTTGAATATTTAACCAAACTGTTGAATTTTTAATCTAATGATCGAATTAAAAAAAAAGTGAACCTAAAATAAAGCCTTTTCAATTAAGTAATTGTAATTTTGAAAAAAAGTTGAATCTTCCACAAAATATAATTAAATCTTCAACAAAATAGTTTAATTTTTAACCAAATACTTTAACTTTCAACATTTAAAGTCGAGTTTCCAAAAAAATTTTGATATTTCTACTGAAAAATATGAAATTTTTACTCAGAGAGGAGAATATAAAAACCCAAAAACGAATTTTTGACCAAGAATATCAATTTTCTACCAAAAAGTAGAAAATACATGGATTTTTAAACAAACAGTTGAATTTTCAACCAAAAAAAAAAAAAAATTGAAATCAAACATGGCAAAGTTAAATTTTTAGTGAAAAATTAATTTTCAGAAAAAATTTAACTAATTTTTAACAAAATAGTATAAATTTTCAACCAAAGAAATTAATTTTCAACTAAAATGATGAATTTTCTACTAAAATAGATTAATTTTCAAACCAAAAAGACGAATTAAAAAAAAATTCAATTTTCAACCAAGAAGGAATTGAGTTGTATTTCCAGCACCAAAATATGAATTTTCAACAATAAGTTAATTTTATACCAAAGTAGTTGAATTTTCAACCCAGAAAGATGAAATTTGAACAAAACAGTTAAATTTTCAAAAAAAAAGTTAATTTTTAACCAAATGGTTATATTTTTAACCAAAACAGAGGAAATTTGAAACCAAAATGATTAATTTTTTACAAACTAGACTTATTTCAGACTAAAAAAAAAACAAATTTTCAACGAAATAATAAAATTATAAGAATAATTCAATAGTAGATATTTCAACCAAAAAAGATCAAATTTCCACTAAAACAGATGAATTTTTAAGTAAAAAAAAATAGTTGAATTTTTAACGGAGAAACAATTCATTTGAGTTTTCAGCACCAAAATATGAATTTTCAACAAAAAGTTGATTTCATACCAAAATATTTGAATTTTTAACCCAAAAAGACAAATTTTCAACAAAACAGTTACATTTTTTTAAAAAAGGTTAACTTTCAAAGGAAATTTTGCATTCTTAACCAAAAAAATAAATTTTTAACAAAATAGCTGAACTTTTATCCAAATATTACTTGAATTTTAAAACAAAAAATATGAATTTTCAACAAATAATGTAATAGTAGATATTTGAACCCAAAAAGATATTAATTTAAAATAAAAATGGGTGAATTTGACCAAAAAAGAGGAATTTTCAAGAAAATACATAGTTCATTCCTCAACCAGAAAAGAGTAATTTTCAACCAAACGCCACTATCCATAATAATTAATTGTAATTGATAGGGTAATTGGTAACGTTCCGGTAACGATAGTGACGTTCTCGGTTCAAATCTGGGCTGAGGCAGTTTTTTTTCGTTTTTGCCAAAACACTAGACCAGTAATCGACACTATTTGAAATGCTGGAAATTTAGAAATATAAAGTTATTGAGTTAAATAAACTAATTTTCTCTACATTTCACCTAACTTCCAAAAATCTACAAGTTAATGAATAAATCCGAACTCAGCAGATATTACCGGAAGTTAGATGAAATTTACAGACAATAAGTTGATTCAACTCAACTTCTTAAAAAATATACCTAAAATTCATATTGGCTATATTTGTACCGAACTTTCTGTAAATTTTACTGATATTTTTTCTAAGCATCTGACGAGGGTAGAAGTTGAACTCGGAAGCGTGATCAGTTGGAAACTTTGAAGCTGCAAACCGACCAGTTTTTATAAATCAGTGACATAATCCCGCAAAGGAAATTTATTTTAAACGCATTGAAGAATTCTACCTATTTTGAAAGTAAAAGAAAGTAAGCTCAAGAGTTGTGGTATATCACTAACACCTGGCGGCTAATTAACGAGAGGAAAAAACCTGATATTACTTTATATGACATGGGTTAATTAAGAAAGATTGTGCATTCACATCTCTATAAGAAAATGATGTTGTCGTATGGTGTTGTCCTTCTTGTCATAACTATAAATAACAAATAAAGACAAACTTTTTTATTTTACTATGTAAAAATATAGGTGGAATGATATTTTCGTAATTTATGGTTTCCAGAAATAATAAGATATGGGACTTGGAACTAATAGAATTTTTTTGTATTTTTAATTTTGTTTTTGCTTCCTCATAGAGGAAGCTTTGTAATGGTAACATTTTCCAAAAATTTTAATTTCTCATTCTCATAATTTAAAGTTGATGCGAGAATCGAAAAGTTGTGTTGATTCGAGACGAATCGATTGACCTTTATTAATGATACATTTTATTGCAGAGTAAGAAAGCTGTGGTAATGCATAATATTTGAAAAATCCTTTTTTTATAGTAAAACTTTTTTCACTAACATAATTCAAAGTTGATGCAAGGATATAAAAGATGCCTTGGTTGGAGAAGAATCGATTGACCTACAATATTAATACATTTTTTTAAAGAGTAGGGAAGTTATGGTAATTTATATATTTTTAGAATCGATTT
>CAKNYM010049652.1:73012-83134 GCA_932195095.1 Andricus curvator | reverse complement strand
CCCCCCCCCCCCCCCAAAGCGGCGAAACCCTCAGCGGAACGATAACACATTCTAAAAATACGAAATTTTAATTAAATTAAATCGAAATATATGAAAATAACTAATATACTATCTGGTGGAGTACACTCTTCACCAGTTTGATTCGAATCTTTATTTAAGTCCATCTTCTTTTGACAATGAGAATGAAAATTTCACTTCACTCTAAACACGTCGACTTTAACCTCGCACCTGTCATCAGCTGTTCGCTTGAACACTGAGCGCTGCTGTTGCTACGTTGCCCCCGAATTGTCGCGATGCGGAAAGTTGCTTATCTGCAAAGTGCGCATGCGCGTATATTCCGCTGATGTGGAAAGTATATAAGAATCGAACTGCGCATGCGCCAATATCATTCCCGCATTGTTATCCGGAATGAGTCACTTTGCATATAATTTAGCTATATGGAACGGAGTACTTTCGAGGTGGGTGTTGCAAAAAAGACTTTTTGATCATAAATTTTCAAATAGAATAATTCTGAGAATTTTTGTAAATAAATTATTAAGCTGGGAACGGGATAGGGTGCGACAGAACTTTTCCCTTCCCTTTTTCCTGCTCGAAAAATTATCATTTCGAATACAAAATTTGATTTGTCTTTGTATTTAAAAATTTTTTTGTATTTTTTGTAAATTTATATTTTTAAATTGATCAAAATGAAGACTTTGGTTTGTCTATTATTGAAAAAAATAACTAATGCTTCCTCTATTAGGAAGCAAATACATTTGCTAACGGGAAGCAAAGTGCTCGTGAAATGAGCACCATATAATTATAAATACAAACAAAGTGGAAACACTCGAGATCGAATTCACAGCTAGTTTGTATTTGTATTTGATTATATTATTTATCTATATAAACAAAGAAATGATTTTTCTACCATGAAACATGATTTTTTAACAAAATAATTGAATTTTCAACCAAATAATTTAATTTTTAATAAAATAATTGAATTTTCAACGTAGGAAGATGAATTCTCATTAAAAAAGTGTGATAGTTGATATTTCAAGCAAAAAAGATGAAATTTCATAAAAAATTAATTTTAAAACCAATAAGACGATTTTTTAATAAATAAAGATCTTTCAGTCACGAAAGAAAAAAAATGTTCACCTAACTTGTAGAAATTGTATTTTCAACCAGACAATATGAATTTTCAGCAAAAAAATCAATTTGCAACAAAATTGTTAAATTTCCAGCGAAAGAGATAAACATTCATTAAAAAAATCTCTATATAGTAGTTCAACTTTTACCGACGCGCTTGAATTTTTAATTGACAAAAGTCAATTTCCAACAAAATAGTTGATCCTTCAACCAGAGGGATGAATTTTCAGCTGAAAATATAAATTTTCAACAAAAAAATAATTTCTTAACGAACTGGTTCAACCTCGGGTTCAACCAAAATTTTCAAAACAGAAAAGTTGAATCCTCAAGCAAAGAAGATTTATTTTGAATGAAACAGTTGCATTTTTATCCAAGAAAGATGAAATTTCTACTAAAACAGATGAATTTCTAATTCAAATAGACAAATTATTCAAACAAAAAAACAGTTGAATTTTTATCGAAAAAAGATTAATTTTATTTTTTTATTTTTCAAGACCAAAATATAAATTCTAAACGAGCAGTAAATTTTCTACTAAATTGTTGAATTTTCAACCAAAAAGGATGACTTTTTACCAAAATTGTTGAATTTTAAACGAAATAATGAAATTTATAACTAAAACGATAATCTTCAAGATGAAGCAACTGCAAAAAAAAAAAATAAATAAAAATAGAAATTCAAGGGAAATTAATTAATTACTAAAAATAATATTATTAGGTTCACAAATTAATTTCGGTGCCTTCGCTTTGATTTCTCCCGCCCTAATGTAGTTTTAAAGGGCAAACTTCAAGCTTTAAACACAATATATTTTCACATACAAATTTTTAACTTTTATACTTTTAATTTATAAATTTTCAAAATTATATCATTTTAAGCAATTTTAGGCTAGAAACATTAATTTATAATTAAAATTAGTTTTGAAGTCTTTTTAAATATTCTCTTAATTTGTTTAAAAAAAATAATTTAAAAAGTCTCCAGGAATCTAATAATAATATTATTAACTTGGAACTCGGAATTTTTCCTACAATTTTTTAAAAATCCTGCAACATTAAAAAAAACTGCGTTAAAATCATCCAGCTTCTTTTTTGACAATTTTGGAAATCTTATTAAATATTCTTTTTAAATTAATTTTTACCCGTGTTAAATAATTTTGGAATCTTTTCAAAGCTTTTGAATATATTTCAAGTTTGCTCGATTATTTTCCAAATTAATAATTGTTCAATTCTCATTTATTAATCAAAAAAGTTTGTTTTAAATCTTTTTAAATATTCTCTGAACATTATTTTTCAAAATAAAGAATCATTTTTCCCAGGAAAATTAAGAATTTTATTATTTTTTATTACAAAAATTTACGGTAAAGTACAAGTCGAAATGTTGATGCGGATTCTAGAAGTATTGTTCCTAAACATTTATATATTTTTGTAATTTTCTACAATAATTTACGTAAAATTTTACAACAAAGTAAAAAAACTATTAATAAAAAGTTGTACAAATTTTTGAATTGTAGAAACTTATACTTCATTGTTAATTTTTTGACTTTTCTACAAGAAAATACAAGAAAAAAAAATTAGCTTTTTGTATTTAACTTTATTTTGTTGTTACATTTTTTACATTTTTTTTATAAAAAAGTACAGATTTTAACCAAAAATTACAGTTGTAGAAATGTAATTCCTTCGACCTAGAGTAAATGAAATTAGAACAGAAAGCAAAGATTCAAGAAAAACAAATATTTGTTATCCAAGGTTAGCTACGTCGAGGCTTCAGATCATGATAATTTGATCATTCTTTCGAAACTCTTCTGGATTTTTCTTATTTCATTTAAATAAACATTCCACGTGATAAGTATTCATGAAAAAAAATTTTACCGATTGAGATAAAATAATTTTCGTTCGTCTTTTTTGGCTCGTAGAAATTAAACGACTTATTCAATCATGAAGTGTGCGATCTTCTTATTGGCTTTCTGTTTCTTCGAAGTGAGTCCCCCAACATTTTTTTAGAAATTATTAATAATCACTGAATATAATCAATTTATAGATTTAATATTGAATATTGCCACGTTAAATTCACAAGGTACAAAAAACCTAACTATTGAATACTCTTCTTTTTGCAGACATTATAAGGCACACCCAGGAAAAAATTATTTTTTAAATTTGAGAAATTATTTCTTCAACTTTTTTTGAATTCAGAGTGAAAGTACTTTTCAAGAAGTGAAAATTTGCTTGCATTTGGATAATTACGGTTTCTTTCCCTTCTTTGAAATTGAGGAATGATTTGTTTCATACTATTGATTTAATCTTATTATTTTTAAGCAAATATTCAGAAAATCGATAGTGGAAAATTACTGATTGCTTTGTGAAAATATTTGAATTTCGTTGGGGCTGTATATATTGATTGAAAGAAGGTTCTAAAAATGGGAATCATGGCAAATAGGAAATTTTAATAAAAGAATGTGATTCTGTAACATTTTCATCTTTGTTAAAACAATAAAAGGAGAATATTGTGAAATTTGTCATTGATAAGTCACATGGAATTGTATTACTACCATTAACGTATTCACGACTTATTTCATTAGAGATGCTTGTGTACTAGGGTGGTCCAAAAATAAATAGGAAATTTTATTTTTCGAATTTTCATGCATATCGCCCCCAAATTATTTCGAATCCACAAAAAAATGAATGATTAAAAAAATATACTTATAGGTTCCGCAAGCCAAATTAAATTTAACACGTATTTTCTACAAGAAAAAAAAACGTTTTTGTAAATTTTATTCAGAATCGTCAATATTTGGTGAATTGAATTGAAAGTGAAACATATCTCTTGATAATTAGCTATGGAATACAAATTAATAATTGATTCTAAATGTCACCCCATAAGTCTGGTTTGTTGCGTTTCACGAAATTTATGGAATTCATGGAATACATGGGATTTATGGAATTCACGGAATTCATGAAATTCACGAAATTTATGGAATTCATGGAATTCACGAAATTTATGGAATTCATGGAATACATGGGATTTATGGAATTCACGGAATTCATGGAATTCACGGGATTTATGGAATTCATGGAATTCACGAAATTTATGGAATTCAAGGAATTCACTAAATTTATGGAATTCGCGGAACTAACTAAATTTATGGAATTCATGAAATTCACAAAATTTATGGAATTCATGGAATTCACGGAATTCATGGAATTTTATTCGAGAATACTGCGTGCTGCTGGCACATCGTGGGTGTGGTGAGCCCACACTTGTAGTTATTTTACTACAAGAAAGTATCCACCTAGAAACACTACCCGAATCGGGTAGTGTCACGCCTACTCTGAAAGGGAAATGGCTTAATGGCATGGTATATACAGGAGTTATGGAATTCACGGAATTCATGAAACTTAAGGAATTCACAGAATTCGTGGAATTCATGGAATTCGTGGAATTCATGGAATTCACGGAATTCATGGAATTTATGGAATTCATGGAATTCACGAAATTTATGGAATTCAAGGAATTCACTAAATTTATGGAATTCATGGAATTCGCGGAATTAACTAAATTTATGGAATTCATGAAATTCACAAAATTTATGGAATTCATGGAATTCACAGAATTCATGGAATTTTATTCGAGAATACTGCGTGCTGCTGGCACATCGTGGGTGTGGTGAGCCCACACCTGTAGTTATTTTACTACAAGAAACTATCCACCTAGAAACACTACCCGAATCGGGTAGTGTCACGCCTACCCTGAAAGGGAAATGGCTTAATGGCATGGTATATACAGGAGTTATGGAATTCACGGAATTCATGAAACTTAAGGAATTCACGGAATTCGTGGAATTCATGGAATTCACGGAATTCATGGAATTCATGGAATTCGTGGAATTCATGGAATTCACGGAATTTATGGAATTCATGGAATTTATGGAATTCATGGAATTCGTGGAATTCACGGAATTCATGGAATTCATGGAATTCACTGAAATCATGGAATTCGCGTAATTCATGGAATTCACGGAATTCATGAAATTCACTGAATTCATGGAATTCACTAAATTTATGGAATTCATGAAATTTACTCAATTGATGGAATTCACGGGATTCATGGTATTCACGGAATTTATGGGATTCACGGGATTCATGGAACTCATGAAATTGATGGAATTCAAGCAATTTAATAAATTCTCGGGATTGACTGTATTCACGGAATTCCCGAATTCACTGAATTCAAGGAATTCATGGAATTTACGGAATTCACGAAGTATATGGAATTCAAGGAATTGACGGAATTTATGGAATTCAAAGAATTGACGGAATTTATGGAATTTAAGGAATTGACGGAATTGACCGAATTCGGGGAAATCACGGAATTTATGGAATTCAAGATGTTCAAGAAGTTCGTGTGTATACCATTAAGCCATTTCCCTTTCAGGGTAGGCGTGACACTACTCGATTCGGGTAGTGTTTCTAGGTGGATAGTTCTTGTGGTTATAAATAACTACAAGTGTGGGCTCACCACACCCACGATGTGCCAACAGCACTCAGTATTCTTGAATGGTCACCCATCCAAGTACTAACCGCGCCCAACGCTGCTTAACTTTAGTGATCTGACGAGAACTGGGGTTTTCAGCGTGGTATGGCCGTTGGCAAGTAATGGCCATCCAAGTAATTCACGGAATTCAAGGAATTCATTGAATTTACGAAATTCAATGAATTAACGAAATGAATGGAATTCACTTAATTCATGAAATTCTCGGTGTTCACGTTCCATGAATTCCTTGAATTCCGTGAATTCATGGAACTCCATGAATCCTTTGAATTCATAAAATTTGGTAAATTCCTTGAATTCTGTGAATTCAGTTAATACCATGAATCAAACGAATTTTTTGAAGTTCATGAATTCCGTGAATTCATCAAAATCTATGAATTCCATGAATTCCTTGAATTCCACGCATTCATTGAATACGACGAATTCCTTGAATTTCGTGAATTTATAAATTACTTGAATTCCATGAATTCCTTGAATACTATGAATTCCTTGAATTTCGTGATTTCCTTAAATTCCTTGAAATCCCTGAATTTCGTGAATTCCTTAGATTGCCTGAATTTCGTAAATTCCGGGAACTCCCTGAATTGCATCAATTCCTTGAATTCCATCAATTCCGTGAATTGCATGAATTCCGTGAATTCTATGAATTCCTTAAATTCTGCCAATTCCGTGATTTCCTTTAATTCCGTGAAATCTTTGAATTCCGTGAAATCCTTGAATTCCTTGAATACTATGAATTTCATGAATTCCATAAATTCCGTGAATTCTTCAAATTCCTTGAATTCCTGGAATTCCGTGAATTCTACAAACTCCGTGATTTCCTTCAATTCCTTGAAATCCTTGAATACTATGAATTCCATGAATTCCGTGAATTCCGTGAATTCTGTTAATTCAATGAATTTCCTGCATTCCATGAATTCCGGGAATTTTGAGAAATCCTAATATTCCGTGAATTTCTTGAATTCCATGAATACCTTGAATTCCATGAATTTCAAAAATTCAATTAATTACGTGAATTCCATGAATGTCCTTAGAAATGATTTACGTTTTTTTCTTCTTCAATTTTTCGGTTCAACAGGTGACGAGATATCCGGCCGACAATATGATACAGAAGTATTACTGGCTACTGGAAATGTATTGTAAAATTCCAATGCATGTGAGGTACCATTGCAGTACCAGCATTTGGGAACTACAACATTTTGTATTGTAGCGTTACCTTACGTTTCGGAAATAAACTTCCACTACATTTGTTGGAAGTTTTGAGCGGAAATTTTTAACAGTATAGAGCTACCATCTACCACTCCATAGGTTTTTAGTTGCCTGCTTCCTGGTGGTTTAGAAAGTTTCTTACAATGCGACAGGTGTTCAATAAAACCGCCTTTGAGCTTCTGCCAGTACCCTACTGACTCCTTGATGTTCAAGATGTTCCGTGCATCTTGCGTGCACATTGTCTGTAGCCGAAATCACAATAGGATGAATAGATGCATGTTTCACATTCCTCCATATTGTCTTTACCTAATGCCTTAGCCCGCTATACTTGTGGATCTTGGTTGTATAGGTTGCCTGCAAATTTCGGTTGGACAAGCAATGTCGATGATGTAGACTCATTCACCTTTTTTCTCTCGCATCACGATGTCAGCTCGATTGGCTCGGATATAATGATCCGTCTGGATAGTAAAATACCAATATAAGACGTAATCGTCGGTTTCCAAAATGGGCACTAGAATTTATCTATACAAAGGCTTCCATTATGTCAACAGTCCTAGGTTTGGGGCAAGTGGTTGATGCATAATGCCCGCCACATCATTATGTCTGTGCACTTATTCTCTCTGAGCCATTACGCGACAACCATCAATTATGTGCTCGAATGGATTCGTTTGTATCTCCACATAAATGGCACCGGTTGACAACCCTGTCCTGAATTGCAATGACGAATCCTTCAATTTCTGGATACAGGAAGCCCTTTCTCAGGCAACTATTGGATGCCTCAATATCCACTTCATGTTGATCTAACGTTTTGGGGTGCTCGCCATGGATGGCTTTCTGTCCCCATTGCGTTTCTAATTCATCTATGATTTTAGCCCTGATATTCAAGAACTCCTCTAAAGATAAATTCAAGGGCGTTTAGTCAAGAATCGCTTTACAGATGGTGTTGTGAAGCGCAACATCTCGCTTGCTCTTAGAATAGTCTCGCAACTGTATGACTTGTGGCTTACACAGTTTCTTGACATCTACAACGCTCCTACCCCCTCTATATCATGGTAGAACTACCCTTTGAATCGCCGAATTACTGTGATGCATTCCATGCTTCGTCATTTATACGCGGACGGTTCTGTTTAAACATGCAAGGTCGGTGTTAGACCATTTTATGAGCCCAAAGGAGTACGTGAGGACAGGGATGGCATAGGTGTTGATAGCCCTGATTTTTTTTGCCGAGTTGAGAAAACTTTTCAGAATTAATTTTAGTCTGGTAGTGAAGGCAGTCGTTAGGCTTTTCTTAACCATCGTATGCTTAATTCCTTTAGATTCGAGAATACCCAGGTATTTATATGACTCGCTCTCAGCCACTGCCTCGATGTCATTCTAGAAATCGTTTTCTAGCTCTGCGGTTCCTAATTCTCATCTGGTTGAATGTACTGTTCTGCATTTATCTAGTCCAAACTCCATTTGAGTATCATTAGAAAACTGCTTTGTGACATCGATCACTTTCTGCAGTTTCTGATTCGAACTAGCGTATAGCTTCAGGTAACCCATGTATAGAAGATGGGTCACTTGATGACCATCCTCGTTATCATGTATTTGAAACCCATGAGACATGCTCTTTATTTTTTTTCTTAATTGGGTTTTCGCTTAACAGAACCACAATGCTCTAAAGGAGTCTCCTTGAAAGATACCCGTCGTAATGCATATTAATCTAGTTATCCTTGGTTGTCTGCGATCAAAATACTTGATTCTCGTACCTCAAAGCATCATGCTCGACTTAGAAATTCGATGATGCGTAAGCAGATTTTGTATATTTTTGAGACTTCAAGCAAATAGTCATGTGGTACGGAAGGAAACGCTTGCTTGTAGACAATGTATGCCATGTGCAAGTTTCATTGATGTTTACTAGCTTGCATCATGGCAATAGCGTCTGTGGTGACTAGATCTTGACTGCCCCACGAGTTTTACAAAATCCTTTTTGTTCTTCTGTTAGGATGTCATTCTCGTCGCAGTGAGAATATACCTCATCTGCGATAATGGCCGTAAGGCACTTATAAATTGTTGGAAGACAGGCTATCGGTCTAAATTCAGATGGATTTTGAGCGTCTGCTTGTTTAGGCATTGAGCATAAAGCCTTGCGTCAGGTCTGGGTGTTCAATGATCTTCTGAAAACACCTTGCCAACGCAGGATGCATACTTGTCAGGTACTTGTACCAGAAGTTGTTCACCATGTCCGGATCTGGAGCTTTTCAGTTACTTGCTCTTTTCCAAACCGTTGAAACATCTGAAGCTGTGATGTTAGCTTCATTCCAGGGTTATTGCTTGCTCTTGCTCTCTCTAGTTGAAACCCTGCAGTGTCCAAATAGCTTCAGTTAGTTTTTCCCCAAACACCCGACCAGTAGTTAGTCATGTCTTCCATTTGAAGAACTTCGGTGACCTGCTGGTTATTTTGCATTAGACCCAGTTCACGATAGAACCTTCTTTCATCTGCCTGAAAGGTTCGATTTTGTTGCCTTCTTGCGCTACTTTCCTTCTACCGAAGCAATCTAGCAGTAAGAACATCAAGTCCTCCTTGAATGAGGTTATGAATTTTATATTTGTTGTTTGACAATTATTTCAATAAAAATGTCAAAAATCAATGACATACTGAAAAAGTATAAGTAACGTCAAAGTAAGGCGCTACATTTTGTCCAATAAATAATTCTACTCATTTTCAAAAATTCACGGTATTTTGTGGCATTGAAAAGACAAATTTTCAAAAAAATAGTTGAATATTCATCCAAAAAATATATCAGTTGACTTTTCAACACTAAAGTGTGAATTTGAAACAAAAAGTAAATTTTATACGAAAACAGAATTTTCAACAAAAAAAATGAAATTTTCAACCAAAAAGAATGACTTTTTAACAAACTCGTTGAATTTTCAACCCAATAGTTGCATTTTTATCCAAGAAAGATGTCATTTCTACTAAAGTAGATGAATTTCAAAATTAAAAAGACAAATTTTCATCGAAGAAAGATATCAATAGACATTACAACCTCAAAATATAAATTTTAAACAAAAAATGAATTTGATACGAAAATAGTTGAATTTTCAACATGAAAAGAGGAATTTTCAACAGAACAATTGCGTTTTCAACCAAAAAGGATGACTTTTTAACGAAATTGTTAAATTTTCGACGAAACTGTCGCATTTTTATTCGATAAAGTTGCAATTTCTACTAAAATAGATGAATTTTTAAATTAAAAAGA
>CAKNYM010049652.1:43539-61951 GCA_932195095.1 Andricus curvator | reverse complement strand
ATGATTTCCCAAAGATTGCAATGATTTCCCAAACATTTCAATGATTTTCCAAAGATTTCAATGATTTCCCAAACATTTTAATGATTTTCCAAAGATTGCAATGATTTCCCAAACATTTCAATGATTTCCAAAAGATTTCCATGATTTTCTAAATATTTCACAAAGATTTAAGATAGATTTAAATTATTTCCCAAAGATTTCACTTATTTCCAAAAGATTTCAATGATTTTCCAAATATTTCAATGATTTCCCAAAGATTTCAATGATTTCCCAAACATTTTAATGATTTCCAAAAGATTTCAATGATTTCCTAAAGCTTTCTATGATATTCCAAATATTTCAATGATTTCCCAAAGATTTCAATGATTTCCCAAACATTTCAATGATTTCCAAAAGATTTCAATGATGTCCCAAAGATTTCAATGATTTCCAAAAGATTTCCATGATTTCTAAAAGATTTCAATGATTTCAATGATTTTCCGAATATTTCAATGATTTCCCAAAAATTTCAATGATTTCCGAAACATTTCAAAGATTTCCAAAATATTTCAATTTTTCAAATATTTCAATGATTCCCAATGATTCCCAAAGATTTCAATGATTTCCTAAAGATTTCAATGATTTTCTAAAGATTTCGAAGATTTCACAAACCCGTCTTTTTTTCTTTTGGGAAATACGTGTTGAACATCATAGGGCTTGCGCCACCTTTAAATATCATTTTTTTAAAACAAAAAAATTGGATTTATTCTTCTGTGAATTCGAACAAACTTCCGGGCGATATGCAAGAAAATTCGCGAAAAAAAGTTTGGACCACCCTAACATCAATATTTAAGATATCAGTAATGGGGTTCATTTATACAGACAATTTCACCATAAATATTTAAAAAACATATTTTTTATTTACAGTTTGCCAGAATGTGCTGTAATACTATTATTGAGAGATTAAGAGACCAAGAAACATTTCATCTGAATAATGCTAAGACATGCATTGCCAAATGCATTCATGAGGCGGAGGCTGCTAGAGTAAGAGGACCTTCAAGAGGCTCCCAAAGAGGCCCCCAAATGGGACTACAAAATAAGAGAGTACAACCGTGATTTTATATAAGTTCAATAAATAATTAATAAAATTTAATTTAAAAAAGATTGAGCTTCCAATCTCTATCTGTTCAAAGATTTCTCCTTTAGTGTCAAATAAATCAGAAATTTCTGTATTTCCAATTAGAATACACAATATGCACCTATTTGTTATACATTTTATATGAGAACTAATAAAAATGAGAAAACTGGGAAATTTTGCAAAAAAAAATAAAATTATTTTGTTGACCTTTGGCAAATTATCCGAACTGGCTTTGATGTATCCAGGCATACTCTATAAAATAAATCCTTTTAGCCAAAATACTTTAATGATTTATTATTTTTAGTGTTCTTAACTTAATTTAATTTTAATTTTTAAAATTAATTTCTTTAGTTATTAATATAGCATATGAATTTTAATTAATTTTTTTCTGAAAAAAAAAAGAAATTCTCCTTTCGCTCCGCTGGGCAACGAACCAAAGAACTACTGATTTCCGGTCAGGTGCTTTCCCATTAAGCTACTAGAAAGATCAAAAGAAGAAACTTTTTTCAGAAATACAAGCATTATTTTGCTAGGTGGTACAAATCAAAATTGTCAAGGAATCTGTATGATCATTAGAGGATAACAGAAATTTTTAACGTCTTTTCAGACTAGATGGAGCTATGAAAGAAAAATTATTTAAAACAATTTTTTTTCTGAAAAAAAGAACTTCTTTTTCTCCGCTGGAAATCGAACCACAGAACTTCCGATTGCCGGTCGGGTGTTTTTCCATTAAGCTACTAGAGAGATCGAGAGAAGAAACTTTTTTCAGAAATACACGCATTATTTTCCTAGGTGATATAAATAAAATTTTTGAAGGAATCTGTATTATCATTAAAGAATAACAGAAATTTTTAACGTCTTTTCAGACTAGATAGAGCTATGAATTAAAAATTATTTTAATTAATTTTTTTTCTGAAAAAAAATCTTCTCTTTTCGCTCCGCTGAGAATCGAACTACAGAACTTCCGATTGCCGTTCTAGTGCTTTCCCATTAAGCTACTAGAGAGATCAAGAGAAGAAACTTTTTTCAGAAATACAAGCATTATTTTGCTAGGTGGTAGCAATCAAATTTTTTAAGAAATCTGTATTATCATTATAGAATAACCGAATTTTATAACGTCTTTTCAGACTAGATGGAGCTATGAATTAAACATTATTCTAATTAATTTTTTTTCTGAAAAAAGATCTCTTTTCGCTCCGCTGGGAATCGAACTACAGAACTTCCGATTGCCGGTCGGCTGCTTTTCCATTAAGCTACTAGAGAGATCAAAAGAAGAAACTTTTTTCTGAAATACACGCATTATTTTGCTAGGTGGTACAAATCAAATTTTTCAAGGAATCTGTATTATCATTAGAAAATAACAGACATTTTTAACTTGTCTTTTCAGACTAGATGGAGCTATGAATTAAGAATTATTTAAAACAATTTTTTTTTCTGAAAAAAAAAAAGAAATTCTCCTTTCGCTGCGCTGGGAAACGAACCACAGAACTACTGATTTCCGGTCAGGTGCTTTCCCATTAAGCTACTAGAGAGATCGAAAGAAGAAACTTTTTTCAGAAATACACGCATTATTTGGCTAGTTGGTACAACTCAAATTTTTCAAGAAATATGTATTATCATTAGAGAATAACACAATTTTTTAACGTCTCTTCATACTAGATGGGGCTATTAATAAAAAATTATTTTAATTAATTTTTTTTTCTGGAAAAAGATCTTCTCGTTTCGCTCCGTTGGGAATCGAACCACAGAACTTCCGATTAACGTTGGGTGCTATCCCATTAAGCTACTGAAGAGATCGAGAGAAGAACCTTTTTTCAGAAATACACGCATTATTCTGCTAGGTGGTACAAATCAAATTTTTCCAGGAATCTGCATTATCATTAGAGAATAACAGAAGTTTTAACGTCTTTTCAGACTAGATGGAGCTATGAATTAAAAATTATTTGAATTAATTTTTTTCTGAAAAAAGATCTCCTTCCGCTCCACTGGGAATCGAACCACAGAACTTCCGATTGCCGGTCGAGTGCTTTCCCATTAAGCTACTAGAGAGATCAAAAGAAGAAACTTTTTTCTGAAATACACGCATTATTTTGCTAGGTGGTACAAATCAAATTTTTCAAGGATTCTGTGTTATCACTATAGAATAACCGAATTTTGTAACCTCTTTTCAGACTAGATGGATCTATGAATTAAAAATTATTTTAATTAATTTTTTTTCTGAAAAAAGATCTTCTCCTTTCGCTCCGCTGGGAATCGAACTACAGAACTTCCGATTGACGGTCGGGTGCTTTCCCATTAAGCTACTAGAAAGGTCGAGAGAAGGAACTTTTTTCAGAAGTACACACATTATTTTCCTCGGTGGTACAAATCAAATTTTCCAAGAAATCTGTATTATCATTAGAGAATAACCAAATTTTTTAACGTCGTTTCAGAATAGATGGAGCTATCAATTAAAAATTATTTGATTTAATTTTTGTCTGAAAAAAGATCTTCTCCTTTCGCTCCGTTGGGAATCGAACCACAGAACTTCCGATTACCCGTTGGGTGCTTTCCCATTAAGCTACTGGAGAGATCGAGAGAAGAACCTTTTTTCAGAAATACACGCATTATTCTGCTAGGTGGTACAAATCAAATTTTTCAAGAAATCTGTATTATCATTAGAAAATTAAAAGAAATTTTTAACGTCTTTTCAGACTATGAATTAAAAATTATTTTAATTAATTTTTTTCTGAAAAAGATCTTCTCCTTTCCCTCTGCTGGGAATCAAAACATAGAACTTCCGATTGCCGGTCGACTGCTTTCCCATTAAGCTACTAGAGAGATCAAAAGAAGAAACTTTTTTCAGAAATACAAGCATTATTCTGCTAGGTAGTGCAAATCAAATTTTTCCATGTAGTCTGCAAAGACGTTAAAAATTTCTGTTATCCTCTAATGATAATACAGATTCCGTCTAGAATATGACGTCACACGACGTGCTTTCACTATGGGGGCGCTACATGTTTCGTTTAAAAGTTGACATTTCCCGTCAACATTTTCTCACTTTTTAATTTATTATTACAAATTATTGAATAGACAAAATTAAGTTTTAATTCTACATTTAGATTCTTTGGGAGTAAAATTTTATTTAAAAAATTAACTTTAAGCCAAAAAAATAGTTGTGGTGTAATGCAGTGTAATTTTTTTTCTCGAATTTTCATGCATATCGCCCGGAAATGTATTCGAATTTAAAAAAAAATTCGTTCTTTTTTATTTTGAAAAAAAATTATATTTGGCCATGGCGCCAGTCCCATAAAGTTTAACACGTATTTCCCATAAGAAAAAAAGACGTTTTATAAAGGACCCCGCACCAAATGTACAGAAAAAAGCCTTATGATAAAAAATTCTAAAAAAAATTTTTTCTTGTATTTTCGAACCTGCAAACTAAAAATTCGAAAGAAAAATGTCAGAAACATGGACAGTTTTTAGACAAACACTCGTCCAAAGTTTCGATTTTTACATTTATTTTAATGGAAAAATGCTTATTTTAGCAAAATGTTTTTTTTTCTCAAAAACGCTATGATAGATTTGACTGAAACTTTTATATTTTGACGATCAGGCATACCGAATCAAAAGATTCATACCCACGAACTAGAAAGATTAACGATTCTTTGGGTATACCGCATGTTTTTGGGGGTGTTTTTGTACCCTAAACATCCAAGTAACATATGTAAATCATCATTTCTTAGTAACTAAAATCAATAGAGATTTTTATTCAACTGCCACGGTATGAAACGACTTTCCAATAAGTGGAGTAAGCGTACATAGCAAGAATTTATTTTGACCTAATTTTAGGGGATGTTTTACCATCCCTTAAAAAATGAGTCTGAAGTTCCTAACGCATTAATCAATAACGAAAAATAATTTTATTTTTAAATGCATGAAAGCTGCCATTTTATGGCAGAAAATAGTCGCGTACAACCCTAAAAACTTCTTAAAGCACTTTCAACCCCTCATCAGATATAAAACACACCCAAGCTACCCCTAAATAATTTTAAAATTCAACAAAACCAACCTAATTCAAAAATCCGCCCAGTTTTTGCTGATAATAATTTCAATTGATGCCAAAGGGGCACACATAAAGTCTCAACCCTTCAGCACATGTAGAACTCACCCCAGCCACCCCCGAATATTTTAAAAGTTCAATAAAATCACCATAATTTCAAAGTACACCAGGATTTTTCTGAAAATGTTTTCAGTGGATGCCAAAGGGGCAAAAAAATGTTTAAAAACCTCAGCACATAGAACTCACCCCTGTCACCCCTATATATTTTTAAAATTCAATACAATCATTTTCCATTAAAATAAATGTAAAAATTGGAACTTTGATAAGTGCGTATTTGAAAACTGTCCTTTCATCTTACTTTTTTGAATTTATTGAATTTTTAAAATATTTAAAAATATTTAGACTTGGATGAGTTCTACATGTACTGAGGTTTTGAGACTTTTTGTGTGAACCGTTCGCATCAATTGAAAAAATTATCATCAAAATCCTGGCGTATTTTGGAATTGGGCTGTTGATATTGAATTTTAAAAATATTTAGGGGTGACTGGGGTGAGTTCTACATGTTCTGAGGGGATGTGACATTTTTTTGCCCCTTTGGCATCAACTGAAAATATAGTCAGAAAAAACCTGACGTACTTTGGGATTAGGGTGATTGTATTGAATTTTAAAAATATTTAGGGGTTACTGGGGTGAGTTCTATATGTGCTGAGGGATTGAGACACTTTTTTGTCCCTTTGGCATCAACTGAAAACATTATCAGAAAACCTGGCGTATTTTTGAATTAGGGTGATTTTATTGAACTTTTACAATATTCGGGGGTGGCTGGGGTGAGTACTACATGTGCTAAAGGGTTGATACTTTCTGTGTGCCCCTTTGGCATTATTTGAAATTATTATCAGCAAGAACTGGGCGGATTTTTGAATTAGGTTGGTTTTGTTGAATTTTAAAAATATTTAGGGGTAGCTTGGGTGAGTTTTATATCTAATGAGGGGTTGAAAGTGCTTTAAGAAGTTTTTAGGGTTGTACGCGTCTATTTTCTGTCATAAAATGGCAGCTTTCATGCATTTAAAAATAAAATTATTTTTCGTTATTGATTAATGCGTTAGGAACTTCAGACTCATTGTTTAAGGGATGGTAAAACATCCCCTAAAATTAGGTCAAAACATATTCTTGCTATGTACGCTTACTCCACTTATTGGAAAGTCGTTTCATATGGTGGCAGTTGAATAAAAATCTCTATTGATTTTAGTTACTAAGAAATGATGATTTACATATGTTACTTGGATGTTTAGGGTACAAAAACACCCCGAAAAACATGCTGTATACCCAAAGAATCGTTAATCTTTCTAGTTCGTGGGTATGAATCTTTTGATTCGGTACGCCTGATCGTCAAAATATAAAAGTTTCAGTCAAATCTATCATAGCGTTTTTGAGGAAAAAAAACATTTTGCTAAAATAAGCATTTTTCCATTAAAATACATGTAAAAATCGAAACTTTGGGCAAGTGTTTGTCTAAAAACTGTCCATATTTCTGACATTTTTCTTTCGAATTTTTAGTTTGCAGGTTCGAAAATACAAGAAAAAATTTTTTTTAGAATTTTTTATCATAAGGCTTTTTTCTGTACATTTGGTGCGGGGTCCTTTATTCTAAATTGTCAATATTAGCTGAATCGAGTTAAAACTCAACATTTATTTTCGCAAATAGATCGCAATAGAATACGAATAAAAAATTACTTTCAAAATAGCACCCCCATGAGCCTGTTTTATAGGGTCCCATAAAAAAACCCATAAGTGAAAAAATGGGTTTTGCGAGTTTTTGACGCTAATTATGTCTTTTTACAGCTCTTTTATGCAAATTGTTTCTAGTATATAAAATACTACTTTATACTGATTATAAGATGTTCACATTGTTTAAACAATTTATTATTGTTTTTAGCAATTTTCTCTTAAAATAGAGATAGAAAGTCGCGGTTTTTTCAAAAATTTTCACTTTTCGTCAAATTTTCAATTAGAGAGAGGTTAATTAATGTTAATCAATTAATTCATGTTCATGAATATTAACAAAAATAATTGTTTAAACAATTTATTATTATTTTTTTATTATTCTTAGAATAATGCAAGAAATTGAGGTTTTTTTCTGAAAATTTCAACTTTATGTTTACTTTTCACTTGGAGTGAGGTAGTGTTTGATTTAATATAGCAAAAATAATTGTTTAAACAAACTATTATTGTTTATAGCCATCTTTTTTTATATTAATACTAGATAGTTGCGTTTTTTTCTAAATTTTTTTAACTTTTCGTCTATTTTTCAATTAGAGTGAAGTGATAATGTACTTAAGTCAACAAAAATAACTTTTTAAAGAATTTATTATTATTGTTAATAATATTCCCTTTGCTCAATGGTACAAAGTTGCGGGTTTTTCTGAAAATTTTAACTATTTCTCTATTTTTCACTTAAAGTGACTTAAGAATTATTTAGGTTTAGCAACATTAATTGTTTAAACAAAATGGTTATTGTTAATAAATATTTTCATCCATGTTAATGCCAGATAGTTCACAATATACTTTTAATAGAATAATTATAATCTTTGCAAGTCTTCGATTGACTCTATCGTAACAACCTTATCATCTGCGAACGCTAACCCACGTACCTTTAACACCTTGGATAGTATTGAACCAGTCACAATTTGTATATAGTATAAGTGATTTTTTCATTTCACAAATTTCACACATTTCACATGGGGGAAAGGGAAAAAATAAATCACTAAAAGAGTAGAATACTATTTGAAAAATGATTCTTTTTGAGGTTCACTTATTATTTGTTCATAACTGAAAAGTCAAAGCAAAACTGAAGATTTCAGAAAAAAAGGAATTTTTGAGCACTTATCTGAGAAAAGATAGTTATAAACAATGATAATTTATTTTAATAATTATTTCCGCTGAATTTAAATAATTATTAACGCATCCTAAGTGAACAGTAAACAAATAGTTGTAAGTTACAAAAAAAACAGCTACTTTCGAGCATTATTCAATTTAAATATTATTAATGATAATATTAAATTGTTTAAACAATTGATTTTGTTAATTCTGAATAATTATTCAACTAACTTCAATTAAAAATTGGTCAAAAAGTGGAAAAATTTTCAAAAAAACTGCAATTTTCTAGCATCATTCTGAGAGAATGGTAATAACAATAATAATAAATTGTTAAAACAATTATGCTTCTTATCAATAATTAGTATTACCTCACTCTACTTGAAAATTGGACAAAAAGTGAAAATGTTTGGAAAGAACCGGAACTTTCTATTTCTATTCCAAGAGAAAATTGCTAAAAACAGTATTGAATTGTTTAAGCTAATCTTTTTTGATTATCTAATTATTAGTTTGAAGAAGTATTTTATGTATGAGAAATAATTTTCAGTTTCTCAGTGGGCGGGGCGAGAGACGGTTTCGACTCCCGCCTCGGAAGGGCCGCAGTGCGCGGGTACTCAGTCGAGTATATTGCGCAATATTATGCATTCCAATTGGAGACGGTTCAGGCGGCCCTGACTGTTAACGTCTCTAAATATATTTAAGAAATTATTATATATTTCACTCACACGTCCCCCACAATTTATTACTACCAAAGCTATATTTTTTATTTTCCCTAATTGCGAGTTATCAATCATCGTAGCTGAAATAATTATAGGTTGTGGGTTGTGATTAAATCATCCAAAGCGATTATAAAACTATTACGTATTGCTTCGCTGTCTGTGAACATGCAAAATAGATTAAGTGGGTTGGAACGATTTCCGAAATAACAAGTCCATAGATCATTTCTCTTTTTCAAATTTCGACATTTTCAATCTTGCACTCAATTTTTCATTTTGCGATAAAATTAAATGTTTGTTAAAATTTCGAAACGTTGTGTATAAAAATATTAACAATAGTTTCATTTTCAATTCTATATTTTCGAATTTCAAGAATTTATAATTGTAACTCTTAAAAATTTTAGAACTTTGAATTATAAATCTTATAAGTCAATTTATAATAGAAAATTATGCAAGTTTTAAGTTTTACAATAAAAAATTCTGTAATACTGATGATTTACATTTAGTATTTTTTCAATTTGGAAAATTCAGAATTGGAAACTCTTTACTTTTAATCTTCAAAATTTTCCAAATTTAAGAATTTTGATTTATTTATAAAAATTTAATGATTTTGATTTATATTGCAAATTGCAAATCGTCAAAATTAAAGAATTTTCAATCTTTAATCTTCAAAATTGACCTATACAAAAAAATTGATCAAAATTGCATACTTTTAAATAAAAATCTTGGAAATTAAATAATTTTCAATTATATATTTTCAAAATTCAAGAATTTTTAATTCGAACTTTTTAAAATTGTAGAACTTTGATTTGTAAATCTTGCATGTAAATTTACAATTAAAAATTAAGCAAATTTCAAATTTTACAATTAAAATTTCTGTAATCCTGGTGATTGACATTTAAAATTTTCTTAATTTGTAAGATTTAGAATTAAAAACTTTTTATTTTAATCTTCAAAATCATCCAAATTAAGGAATTTAGATCTATTTATTTTCCTACAAAATTTTTTTTTGTAGAAAATTATTCTTTGTGGTTAAAATTTCATTTCTTTGGTGGAAAATTAGTTTTTTGTTTGAATTAAAAAATATTTTTTTTAACTAAAAGTTTATCTATTCCATTTTTTGTCGGAAATTTTTTTTGACATTAGATATTTTTGGTTAAAAATTCATTTTATTGGTTGAATTTTTTTTTTTGTAAAGAATTAAGCTTTTTAGTTGAAAATTCAACTATTAGGTTCCAAATTCCATTAAAAATTAAAATATTTGGTAGAAAATTAATGTACTTTGTTAAAAATGATTCTTTTTTCGCGGAAAATTAATCTTTTTTGTTAAAATTTCATTTCTTCGGTGGAAAATTAGTCTTTTTATATTGAAAATTAATTTTTTTAAATAAAAATTTGTCCATTCCATTTTTTGTCGATTTTTTTTTTGTTGATTGAAATTTAATCTTATTGGTTGAAAATTTATTTTATTGGGTTAAGAACTTATTTCTCTAACTTAAAATACACTGTTCTATTTTTTGTTCAAATTAATCTATTTTGTGAAAATTTGTCTTTTTTTGATAGCAAGTTAACCTTTTTGGTTGAAAATTCAAATATTAGTTTGAAAATTCCATTAAAAATTAAAATATTTGGTGGAAAATTCATGTGTTTTGTTAACAATTATTCTTTTTATTAATTTTTTTCAAAATTTAACTATTTCTTTGACAATTTATTTTATTTGTTTAAAAATTCATTTCTCTAACTTAAAATTAAATTGGTCTATTTTTGGTTAAAAATTGATCTTTTTTAGTTGAAGTCATCTATTTTGTTGAAAAGTTGTCCTTTATTGTAGAAAAATCATCTTCTGGGTTGAATATTCAACTTTTTGGTTAACAAATTTCATTAAGAATTCGTTTTTGTTTCTTCAAAATAAATTTTTCCTACTAAAAATGTAGCTATTTCATTTTTGCTAGAAAATTGATATTTATCAGTTAAAAATTCACTTATTTGGTTGAAAACTCATCTTTTTTTGTCGAAAATTCAATTATCTTGGTAGAAAATGCATATATTTTGGTTGGAAAATCAACTTTTTTTAAAAAATTAATCATTCCGATTGAAATTTCAAATATTCTAGTCAAAGATTCATAATTTTAATTAAAAATTCATCTTTTTGGTTTAAAATTTAACTATTCTAATTAAAGATTCATGATTTCAGTTGAAATAACATCACTTTGTTTGAAAATGTAACTATTGCCTTTAAAATTACTTTTTTTTGGTAGAAGTTAATCTTCTTGGTTGAAAAGTCATCCCTTTGGTTGAAAATTCAACTATTTGAGTTGAAGATTTGTTATACGCGGCTCGCATAGAGCGAGACTTTTTTATTGGTAGATTTAAAACACTCTCGCAGACGACGTTTATTCATTCAGTAGGCAACCATCTCAGAATTATAATAACTAGCAATTAGACCTGCGAGTAAGAGAGAGAGAAGAAGGTACTGTGTGAAGTGGCATCCACCGTGACGTCAGCAAGGCGGCAGGGCGAGTAGAGGCGAGAGATTCGCGAGAAAATCGCGCGCGTAGCTCGACGCGCGCATCTCCCTCCAACGATTTTCTACCCTCTCCGCTCGACTCCCACGTAACGCCCACACAGGCTCCCCGTTAAAAGGGCGCGCACGGGCCCAGAACGTCAGAAGTGTTTGGGAGCTGGTAGCCAGAGCCCTCACACTAAATCCTACAGCTGGAAGCCAGCCCTAGGTACCTACAGCTGGAATCCAGCCATAGGTCTTCACGAGCAAGCCATTGCCTAGACCAACCACTAGCACACAAAATCTCTCTCGAACTTCAGGAGCCTCCAACTGGAAACCAGCCAAAGGACGCCTGGACACGCATCTCCGTCACCCTCTTCTGAGGAAGAACCAAGACTTCGATAAATAAGAACCCCGCCTCTGTAAAATCATGGTAAAATAAAGATCAGGAATAAAAATCAAACAAAACATAATTTTTTCTAGTTACTTCAATTCTCCCCCCCCCCTTCTTTCCTCCGCTAACAGGTTAGCTGGCATACCAGCCTGCCCGTTTCCGCTGAGACAGCTGGTATACCAGCCATTTCAGCCGACACACTGACTAAACAAATTCTTTTCAGGAGAAAATCGAAATCAAAAACGCTCGCTATCTCTTTCTATCTTAGGAGATAGATCACTCTTCCAACCTGCTATCTCATGAGATAAATCCTTCTCACTTTCTCTTCGTAAAAAAAATCTATTATCCCCGACGATTATCCTTCTTACTACTTCCAACAAATCCCACCCAAAAGTAAGGAGCATATCAGATTGATCATTTTAGTTGAAAATTCATCTTTTTTGTTGAAAGATCAACTATTCCAGATGAGGATTCATAATCTTAGTTTAAAATTCATTATTTTGGTTCAAAATTAATTTTTTTCACTGAAAGTTTAACGATTCCATTTTTGGTTGAAAATTGATGTTCAATTTTATTTAATTAAAATTCATTTATTTTTTAATTGATTAAATGTTTCATTAATTTTTTCACTTGGAAAATTTGAAATAGTTTATCCAGTAACGGGAACTTTCGAAAAGTTAAAATATTAAAGTAAGTTAAAAACATTTTCCTTTTAAAAGTTGTATAAAAAATTATCAAATTATTTTAACAAAATTTTATTCAATTTGTAGAGATAAAAGAACTTTTTTAGATATGTACTTAAAATTAACAAAAAATCTCTTCGGCCTCTGAAAATTATAATAAAAATTTGTTGAGCTGAAACTTTCTTGTTTTTTAACAATCTACAAATACTGAAAAGACTTAATCGCTAATATGCTCATATATTTAATTTTTAAGATTTAAACTATTTTCACAAATAACATATATATGAGATGAATTTTTAACTAATATGATGAATCTTTAATAAAAAACAATGAATTTTCAAAAAATTAGTTAATTATTTAAATTAGTTAATTTTCGACCAAAAAAGATTCATTTTCAATTAGTTTTATTTTTAAACGAAAAAGACGAATTTTCAACTAAATAGTGGAATTCTCAATCAAAACCAATTAAATGATTTTGAATACAAAATAAAAATTTTGAATAAATATTTCCTATTTAGGTTTATTCGTTCATTTGTTTTTATGGTTATCGAAATATAATTTTTGTAAGATGCTCGAGAAAATTCAAAAATATTTTTGAAGATTTCAGATATATCGAAAAGTATAATTTTTTTATTTTACCGGATTTTGCCAAACCCTGAAATTTTGAAAAATCTCTGAAAATTAAAAAAATTAATCGCCAATATGTTCAAGTATTTAATTTTTAATATTTAAGCTATTTCCATAATTATGAAAAACAAATTTTTGATAATAAAGCGAATGTAACAAACTCATCAGCATTTTCAAAAATTGAACCTTTCATAATTTTATGGGAATATAATATTCTCTTAAACGGTAAACATTAAAGTTTGTATTTGAAAGTGTTGACAACCTTTTTTCTATTGATTATTATGATGAAGTTATGAATATATTATTGAGATAACAAAAATTATATTTCAAAAAAAAAAAGATTTTAATTTTAAATGGAAAAATAGTTGAATTCATGTCAGACAAATTTTCAACAAAATAGCTGAATACTCAACAACAACAAAATTAATTTTTACCAGTTGCATTTTTAAACGAAAAAGATGAAATTGCTTTTAAAAAAAACGAATTTTCTACAAAACATTTCAATTTTTTAACACAAAAATATGAATTTTTAACGCAATAGATGGATTTTTTGACAAAAAGACGAATTTTCAGCAAAATAGTGACCGAAAAAAGATTAATTTTCAATCAGGTGAATTTTTAACCGCAAAAGACGAATTTTCAAAAAAATACTTCAAAAAAATATTTCATCCAAATTATATTATGAGGGGATAAATGTTTGTGAATAAAAAATAAGAATTTTGATAAATATTTCTTTTTTAGTTTTTTTTTGTTCTTTTGTTTTTAAGGTTATAGAAATATAATTTTCTTTAGATTTGTGAGAAAAATTAGTAAGATTTTTGAAGATTTCAGAAATATTGAAAAAGTATATATTTTTCATTTTACAGAATTTTGCAAAATTTTAGGAAAAATTCGAGTGAGTTTAAAAGATATGTAGGACTTTTGGAAGTTTTAAAAATAAATATATCTTAAACTGGCTCGAAATATTCCTAAAATGTTGAGAAATCTATGAAAATAAAAAAATTGCCCTTAAATCTTCCAATTTTTTTCGTCATTTGTAGAAATCTCTTGAAATGTATTGAAAACTTTTTAAACAATTTTTTAATTTAATTTTTCAAAATAAAATTTTTTTTCCAGGAATCCCGAGAAAGTTTTTTATTACCTTCAGGCCTTCCAAACTTCTTAAAATGCATCGAAAATTGTCTCGCAATCTTCAAAAATTTTCATTTGAAAAAAAATTTTGTAATCTTTTCGAATTGCAAATTATTTGTTAATCCTGTCCAAAATATTTAAACCTTCTAAATATTTTTTTAAATTTTTTTAATTTTTCCAGGTTCTGTTTTGACAATTTTGGAAATTTTTTAAAATGTTTTCAAGTCTTTTTGAATATTGTTTTAAAATAAATTTTTCAAAATAAAAAAATAAGTTTAAATTATTCCATGAATTTTAAGAAATGTTTTTTATTATCGTGAAACTTTTCAAAATGCAAATATTCAAAAATGTACATTTTTCAAGTTTTAAAACATCTTTTTGAGTTCTAAATTAATTTTGAATCTTTTTAAAACTGCTAAATATCTCTTAAACTTACTTAAATTTTGTATAAAACTTTGTAATCTTGCTAATTGAACATTTTTGATTTAGAATTGTCCACATTTTTTTCGAAATTTTGGAAAATAATTAAAAATGTTTTGAAATATTTTTCAATTTTCTCTTAAAATTTATTTTTCAAAATAAAAAGTCAGTTTAAATTTTGCCAGGAATTTTAAGAAATGTTTATTTCAAAATATTCAAAAATGTGCGTTTTTTTGTAACTTTTTTGGAATGTTTTCAAGTTTTAAATTAATATTAAATCTTTTTAAAACTTTTTTTCTTTAAAATTGGCTATATTCTTTTCCGAAATTTTAAGAAATAATTTAAAATGTTTTGAAATCTTGGTCAATTTTCTTTTAAAATTAAAAAAAATTAAGAATGAGTTAAAAATTCCATAGAAATTAAAATTTTTTTATTATATTGAAACCTTTTAGAATTCTCAAAAAGCTTCTTCATTTTTAAAATCTTCAAAAATCTACAAATTACATTTTGTATATAAAAAAGCTGGGCACCTTTAGATTTTTCAGTCCTGAAAGAAAAAAAAAATCACCCAAATTATTATTTTTGGGGGATAAATAATTTTTAAATACATAATAAATAAATATATAATGTTCCTAAGATTCTTGAGAAAATTCAAAAAATTTTTGAAGCTTCCAGATATGTCGAAAAAGTATATTTTTTATATTTTTCAGGATTTTGAAAAATTTTAGGAAAAATTTGAGTCAGTTTGAAAGATATTTAGGACTTTTAGAAGTTTAAAAGATCTTTTAAATAGACTCGCAATATTACTAAAATTTTGAAAAATTTTCCAAAATTAAAAAAATTGCCACTAAATCTTCCAGATATTTTCGAAATGTGTAGAAATATTTTGAAATTATAATAATATTTTGAAACTTTTTCAAATTTTCTTTTAAAATTAATTTTTCAAAATAAAAGGTAATAAAAATTTTTCCCAGGAATCTCAAGAAATTTTTTTATTTTCTTGAAACCTCTCAAACTTCTTAAAAAGACTCGAAGTTTTTTCGAAATCTTCCAAAATTTACATTTTGTTAAAAAATTTTGGAAATCTTTTCCAACTTAAAATCATTTTTTAACCATTTTCAAAACTTTGAAACCATCTAAATATCTTTTAAAATTCTTTACATTCTTCCAAAATTTTTCTTGAAATTCTGGAAATTTTTAAAACTTGCCTTCAAATCTTCCAGATTCTGTTTTTACAACTTTGGAAATCTTTTAGAATGTTAAAATTTTGTTTCAATATTATAATAAAATTAATTTTTCAAAATAAAAAATCAGTTTGAATTATACCATAAATTATGAGAATTATTTTGTATTATCGTGAAAACTTTTCAAACTTTTAAAAAAAATTTTAATCTTGCTAATGGAAAGATTTTTTGAAATTTTGGAAAATAATTTTAAAAATTTAGAAATCTTTGTCAATTTTCTCTTAAAATTTATTTTCAAAATAAAAATTCAGTATAAATTTTCCCAGGAATTTTAAAAAAGTTTTTTTTATTTTCTTGAAGCCTTTTAAACTTCTTAAAAAGCTTCAAAATTTTGTTTTGAAATCTACAAAAATTTACATTTTGTTCAAAATTTTTTTAATTTTTTCAAACTTAAAATCATTTTTCAACCATTTTAAAACCTTTAAAACCTTCTAAATGTCTTTTAAAATTCTTCGAATTCTTTTAAAATCTCTCTTCAAATTCTGAAAAATTAAAAATACTTGCCTTCATATCTTCCAGATTTTGCTTTGACAATATTTTGGAAATCTTTTGAAATGTTAAAATTTTTTTTGGAATATTATCTTAAAATTAAATTCTTCTTCGGAATTATAGAAAGTAATTTAAAATCTTTTGAAATCTTTGTCAATTTTATCTAAAAATTTATTTTAAAAATAAAAAATCAGTTTAAATTTTCCCAACAATTTTAATAAAGTTTTTTCATTTTCTTGAAGCCTTTTAAACTTCTTAAAAAGCTTTGACATTTTTTTCGAAATCTTAAAAATTTACATTTTGTTTTAGATTTTTTGAAATATTTTCAAATTTCAAATCATTTTTTTTTCTTTTTCCAAAAATTTTCTGAAAATTCTAAAAATTACCAAAATTCCCTTTAAATCTTCCAGATTCTGTTAGGGCGATTTCAGAAATCTTTTGTAACATTTTTAATGTTTCTGTCATATTTTAAAATCTTTTTAAATATTCTTATAATATCAATTTTGCCAAATCAAAAATCAGTTCAAATTTTCCCATGAATTCTATGAAAATTTTTTTATTATCGTGAATCCCTTCAAAATCCTTAAGAACCTTCACAAATTTTTTTCCTAATATTCAAAAATGTGCATTTTTTAAAACTTTTGAAATATTTTCAACTTTTAAATTAATTTGTATCTGTTTAAAGTTTCGAAATGTCTTAAACTTACTCGTATTTTTTATAAATCTTTGTAATCTTGCTAATTGAAAGATTTTGCTTGAAAATCGTTTCCATTCTTTTTCGAAATTTTAGAAAATGTTTTAAAATCTTTTGAAATCTTTGTCAATTTTCTCTTAAAATTTATTTTAAAACTCAAAAATCAGTTGACATTTTCCCAGGAATTTTAAGAAATTTCTTTATTATCTTGAAACCTTTTAAAATTCTTAAAAAGTTTTTTTATTTTTGAAATATTCAAAAATCTACAAATTACATTTTGTATATCAACATGCTAGACACCTGTCTTACATTGATTATTATCATTATTTAATATATTATTTAGATACCCGTGTGGAAAAATTTCGTGGCGCTGGCCGGGCGCTGGACAGACCATCTTGTGTCTGTTCAGACGGTCTAATAGCGCCGCTGGCCAGAAGTGTAACGCCCTAACCATGAGATGGTCTAGATTAGACGGCGCTACCAGCCGCTGATCAGCTCGTCCAGACTAGACCAGCTAATCAGACGCTGGACAGACGTGTAACGCTTTTACCATGCGATGGTCTAGATTATACCATAGAAAAAGTGAAGGGAAAAAAGTATAAGAATTACAGAAATAGTCTATATTGACGAAACATAATATGTAAAAAAAAATAAAATGAAAAATTGGTTAATTCCAGTTCTCTTATTCGAGTGGAGTCTCCATTGTAGAGTCCCTCCAGTTCTGTCCTCTTCTTTGATCGCAGCAGCCGGTACCCTTCCCAATCCTTCCTTCCTCTGCGCCAGGTAAGTATGCTACTATGCTTTGCTTCGCGTCTACTGCTCTCTTAAACACTCGACGCGTTATTTCTATTGCAAGAGAGGCGGCGCGTCGCGCCCTGGCGGTTTTCTCCCGAACTACCAGCTCAGAGCGGCATGATTCAAATGAAACCGGCATCAGTTTAGTTTTAAAGTTATATGAACGTAATTCTTCTAAGACTCATAAAAAGAATTCAAAAATATTTTTGAATATATCAGATGTGTCGAAAAATAATCTAGAAAATTGTAAAGACAATTTTGTTATTTTACAGAATTTTATAAAATATCTCAAACTTGTCTCATCAAAACATCATTGTCTTATCTCAAAACTTGTTTAAAATCTTGCTAGAAATAAATTCAGTACGATGTAAAGACATAGATATATATCTGTCTCTCTGGTATTTTGTAGGTTAGGTTGCAATTTGACAAAAAATCAATTTACCTTATCTGATAACTGTATATTATATTGATCGGCAATTACCGAAAAACAATGTGTATACAAACCTAGATACGTTGTCAATGACGTCAGCAGAAAACGATCCTGCACACTTTACTTCGAAGTTTTCCCAATCATGTCCGTCTGTTGAGGATCACACCAGACCGTCACGATAGCACTTAGATATTTCCAATCCAGATCGTCTGAGTGGGGCCAAGCCAGACCGTTTCGACGACACTTTGAAAAT
>CAKNYM010049652.1:31185-43529 GCA_932195095.1 Andricus curvator | reverse complement strand
CCCTGTCAGACCGTCTTAAGTAGACGGTCTAGATTCGGACTAGCCAGACGATCTCTCTACTTAAGACTGCCACGAAATTTTTCCACACGGGTAACCTTACATTTCTCATAAGCCTGAAGTTTACAGACTTTTTATTTTAAACGAGAAAAAGGAACGACAGCTCCAACCAATCATAAATACGAGTTTCCGGACAACAATAGTTTCAAATTGTTTCGAGTTATTTCGAGAAATAATCGAAAATGGCGCCATGCGCTTTTTAATATAGGACAAGTAGCAAAAGCGCGCTACGCGCGCGCTTGCATTATGTTAGAAATCTCGAAAGAGATGTTTAATTTAATTTAATTAAAATTAATTAATTTTGTAATCGTTCAACTGTTTAATTTATTCTTCCTTTTGGGAAATTTGAAATAGTTTATCCAGTAACTGGAATTTTCAAAAAGTTAAAATATTAAAATAAGTTAAAAGCCATTTGATTTCAAAAGTTACTAAAGAAACTTTCACATAATTTTCAAATATATCAATTTAATGAGTTGAGAAGAAGTATATTTTTAGATATCTACTTAAAATTTTAAAAAATCTCTGCGGCTTCTGAAAATTATTATCAAAATTTGTTGAGCTGAAATTGTCTAGATTTCAAAAATCTTCAAAAATTGAAAAAAATTAATCGCTAATATGTTCAAATAATTAATTTTCAAGATTTAAGCTATTTCCATAATTATGAAAAAAAAAATTTCATGATAAAGCGAATGTACCAAACTCATCAGAATATTCAAAAATTGGTACTTTCATAATTTTATGGGAATATACTATTCTCTTAAACGTTAAACATTAAAGTTTGTATTTCAAAGTGTTGAAGACCTTTGTTCTATTGATTATTATTATGAAATTATGAATATATTATTAAGATAACATAAATGATATTTCAACAAAAAAAGATTTTAATTTTAAATGAAAAAACAGTTGAATTCATGTCAAACAGACAAATTTTCAAGAAAATAGCTGAATCCCCAACAAAAAAATTAATTTTTACCAGTTGCATTTTAAACCAAAAAAAGGTTCAGTTTTTTTTCTCTTTTTTAGGGGACACATTTTCTACAAAATAATTCAATTTCTAACACGAAAATATGAATTTTTTATGAAAAATATGAATTTTCTACCAAAAAAGCTGAATTTTCAACGGAATAATGACATTGCCAAGCAAAGAGATGAATTTTTGATAATGAAAGAAAAAAAAATAACCCAAATTATTATTTTTGGGGGATATATAATTTAATATAAAAATCTCTACCGAACATTTCTTTTTTAAGTTAATTTGTTCATTTGTTTTTAAAGGTAAATATAAATATATAACTTTCCTAAGATTTCTTGAGAAAATTCAAAAATTTTTTTAAAGCTTCCAGATATGTCAAAAAAGTATAATTTTTGATTTTTCAGGATTTTGAAAAATTTTAGGAAAAATTCGAGTCAGTTTGGCAGATATTTAGACTTTTAGAAGTTTGTAAGATTTAAGATTATTATTATATATTATATTATATTATTATATTATTTACGATTATATTTAATATCTTTTAAACTGATTAAAAATATTCCTAAAATTTTGAAAAATCTTTCAAAATTGAAAAAATTGCCCTTAAATCTTCCAGATATTTTCGAAATTTGTAGAATTATTTTGAAATTATAATAATATTTTGAAATATTTTGAAACTTTTACAAATTTTCTTTGAAAATTAATTTTTCAAAATAAAAAGTAATTAAAAATTTTCCCAAGAATCTCAAGACATTTTTTCATTTTATTGAAAACTCTCAAACTTCTTAAAAAGCTCCGCAATTTTTTGCGAAATCTTCAAAAATTTAGATTTTGTTTAAAATCTTTGGAAATCTTTTCAAACTTGAAATCATTTTTTACCATTTTCAAAACTTGTGAAACTTTTAAATATCTTTTAAAATTCTTCGAATTCTTTCAAAAATTTTTCTTGAAATTCTGAGAAATTAAAAAACTTGCCTTCAAATTTTCCAGATTCTGTTTTGATGATTTGGGAAATCTTCTGAAACGTTGAAATTTTTCAAAAATATTATCTTAAAATTAATCTATCGAAATAAAAAATCAGTTCAAATTATCCCATGAATTGTGAGATATATTTTTTATTATCGTGAAACCTTTTAAATTTTGTATAAAATTTTGCAATCTCACTAAGCTTTTCCATTCTTTTTCGAAACTTTATAAAATAATTTAAAATCATTTGAAATCTTTGTCAATTTTCTCTTTAAATTTATTTTCAGAATAAAAAATCAGTTTAAATTTTCCCAGGCATTTTAAGAAAGTTTTTTTATTTTCTTGAAACGAGATGGTTCGAGAAATAATCGAAAATGGCGCCATGCGCTTTTTAATATAGGACAAGTAGCAAAAGCGCGCTACGCGCGCGCATGCCTGTTTTTAGAAATCTCGAAAGAGTTCTTTAATTTTGTGGATCAACAATACAAATTTGTTGAGATCCAAAACGTGAATAAAAAATTTGAAATAAATTCAACACATTTTTCTCAACTCTTGGAAATTGTAATGTGTTTAAAATATTTGCAACTAAAAAATTACGGAAACTTTAGCAATTAACAAATACTTTTCTACCTTAAATTTCTTGAAGGGAAAACATTAACTTTTGTATTTCAAATTACTGAATACCTGTATTCCATTGATTATTATTATTAATATTATTAAATTATTGAATATATTATTTAGATAATATAAATGATATTTCGACAAAAAATATTTGAATTTTAAATTGAAAATAGTTGAATTCATGTCAAAAAAGACAAATTTTTAACAAAATAGCTGAATCCCCACAAAAAAAACGAAAATATGAATTTTTATTGAAATAGATGATTTTTTTACCAAAAGCGACGAATTTCCAACGAAATAGTGACATTGTGAACCAAAGAGATGAATTTTTGACTAAAATTGTGAAAGTTTGGTAAAAAAAATGCATTTTTAATAAAGTAGTTGAATCCTCGACCAAAAAAGATTAACTTTCAATCAGTTGCATTTTTAACCGGTAAAGACAAATTTTCAACAAAATAGTGGAATCCTCAACAAAAACAGATTAATTTTCAATCCAAAAAGACGAATTTGCAACTGAATATTTCAAATTTTATCTTAAAGAAGATTGTTCAGTCATTAAAAAAAAAAAATTCACCAAAATTATTATTTTAGGGGATAATTCATTTAGAATACAAAATCAGAATTTCAAATAAACATTCTTTTTTTTTGGTTTATTTGTTCATTTATTTTTAAAGTTAAATGAACATATAATTTTCCTAAGATTCTTGAGAAAATTCAAAATTTTTGTTTGAACATTTCAGATATGTCAAAAAAGCATAATTTTTTATTTGTCGGGGGTTTGAAAAATTTTAGTCAGATTAAAATATATAGAAGTTTGGAAGATAAGTATCTCTTAAACTGACTTGAAATATTCCTCAAATTTAGAAAAATCTTTCAAAATTAAAACCATTGCCCTTAAATCTTCCAAATATTTTCGGAAATTGTAGAAATATTTTAGAATATTTTGATATTTTGTCAAGTTTTCTTTAAAAATTAATTTTTTTAAATAAAAAGTCATTAAAAATTTTACCAGAAATTTCAAGAAAGTTTTTTATTTTCTAGAAGCCTTTCAAACTTCTTAAATTAATCTGTAATTTTTTTCCGAATCTTCAAAAATTTACATTTTATTTGAAATTTTGGGAAATATTTTAAAACTTGAAGTCATTTTTGAACCATTTTCGAAACTTTCAAACCTTCGAAAATATCTTTTAAAATTCTTCGAATTTTCCCAAAAAATTTCTTGAAATTCTGAAAAATTAAAAAACTTGCCTTCAAATCTTCCAGATTCCGTATTGACAATAAATTTTGGAAATCTGTTGAAATGTTTTAAGTTCTTTTTAAATATTCTATTAAAATTAATTTTTGAAAATAAAAAAATCAGTCTAAATTTTCCCATCAATTTTAAGACATTTTTTTATTATCGTAAAACCTTTCGAAAGCTTTAAGAAGCTTTAAAATTTGTATTTCCAAATATTGAAAAATGTAAGTATTATTAAGTTGAAAATTTGTCTTTTATAGTTGAAAATTGAACTATATGGTTGAGGATTCATACATTTCGTTAAAAAAATCATGTTTTTGGCATAAAATTAATCTTTTTGGTCGAAAATTTAGCTATTTGGTTAAAAATTCATCTACCTTGTTCAAATTGGAACATTTATATTAAAAAGTTCGGAACCTGAAGCTTTTTCAATCAAATAAAATATTGTTATTATTATTATTAATATATATATATATTAGTACCTACATTAATTTTATCTAAATTGATTATTATTATTAAACATAGTATATTTAAATAACCTTACATTTCTCATAAACCTCAAGTTTGCCGACTCTTTTTTTAAATGGAAAAAATTATTATTTTGTGAATACAAAATAAGAATTTCGATCAATATTTCTTTTTCAGTTTCATTTGTTCATTTGTTTTTAAGGTTATAGAAATATAATTTTCTTAAGATACTTGAGAAAAATCAAAAAGATTTTTGAAGATTTCAGAAATATCGTAAAAGTATAATTTTTGTATTTTACAGAATTTTTCAACATTTTAGAAAAAATTTGAGTGCGTTTGAAAGATATGTAAGACTTTCAGAAGTCTTTAAAAATCTTCCAAAATTTTGTCGACATTTGTAGAAATCTTTTGAAATATATTAAAACCTTTTCAAATTTTCTCTAAAAATTAATTTTTCAAAATAATGAAATTTTTCCCAGGAATCTCAAGAAAACTTTTTCATCTTCTTGAGGCCTTTCAAACTTATCAAAAAGCTTCGAAAATTTTGTCGAAATCTTCCAAAATTTTCATTAAAAAAAAAATGTAATCTTTTCAAATGTCAAATTATCTTTTAATCCTGTCTAAAACATTTAAACCTTCTAAATATCTTTTGAGATTAATTGCATTTTTTCAAAAAATTTCTTAAAGTTCTGAAAATTAAAAAAGATGGCTTCAAATCTTCCAGGTTCTGTTTTGACAATTTTGGAAATTTTTTGAAATGTTTTAAAGTCTTTTTGAATATTGTTTTAAAATAAATGTTTCAAAATAAAAAATCAGTTTAAATTCCCACGTGCGAATTGACCGTCGGCCCACGGTCGGGCCAACCGTCGGACGGTCGGTCCAACTTTGTGCGCCACTGGTCGGGCCAACCAGCTAAATGATAACGGTCAACCGCCTTTGGCTTCTCAAGGTCGGCCCGACATTTAGTCCCATATATGGGCCATCTATTAAGATGATGTCGGCCCAACCTTGGACAACAATGTGGTATTCAAAAAATAAATAATAATTGATTGCGAGTATTTTGACTATAAATGTTAACGTTCCTGCTTAGAATGAATACATACATTACATTTTTAAACATTATATTACAAAAAATATTTCTAACGCTACGGGGTTTCGACCTACGCATATACCTGAATCTATCGCCTAGCAGTCGGGAGTCTTACCCATTACTCTATACCTAAAGAATTGAAAGTCAATGAAAAAACCATCCTCATAAGCTGCAGCTCAAAGCAGTTAAGAAAAACAATTTGTTAACTCTTTTTTCTCATTAATTTTTGTATTATTATATAACGGGAATATAAATTTAAAAAATTTTAAATAAATAATTTAAATTGATTACAATTTTTAGGGTTTCGTAGCCCCGGGCGGAAACCCTTGAATTTTTGTTCAACAATTTTTTTTCAAAATATTTGTTTCAATTTTTTTCAACAAATTTTTTTCAAGAATTTTTCTTCAAACAATTTCTTTCCAAAATGTTTGTTCTCAAAAATTTCTTATCAAAAAATTTGTTTAAACAATTTTTTTGAAACATTTCTTCAAACTTTTTTTAAACCCTAGTATATCCGACGGCTAGCCCATATTTGGGCCAAGGTTTGACCGACCGTCGGGTGCATCATGATGACTTATACAATGCAATGTTATGCCGATGGTCGGGCCATCTCTTGCCCAGAGTCGAGCCGACCGTACTTTCACGGTCTTTTTGAAAAAATGAACCAGAGTTTATCCGACGGTCTGTTTATACTCGGGCCAAGGTTTGACCGACCGTCGGGTGCATCAAGGTGACTTGTGGCTCACCCACTGCTGTATCCAGAGTTGGACCGACCGCATTTTTGCGGTCGTACCGACCAATCTGCCACAGTTCATCCGATGGTCGGCCCAACGTTGGGCCAGAATTGGGCCGACAGTCGGCTTTTCGCCCGCTGCCGACGTCAGTTGCCAATGTCGGTGGGACCATGGCAGCCTGAAAACACCTAATCTTTTTAAGTTTTAAATTAATTTTGAATATTTTTAAAACTCCTGAATATCTCCTAAACTTACTCAAATTTTGTATGAAACTTTGTCAATTTTCTCTTAAAATTTATTTTTCATAATAAAAACTCAGTTCAAATGTTGCCAGGAATTTTAAGAAATTTTGGTTTCAAAATATTCAAAAACGTACGTTTTTTCTAACTTTATAAAAATGCTTTCAAGTTTTAAATCAATATTGAATCATTTTAAAACTTCTAAATGTTTGTTAAAGTTGATCGGATTTTTTATTAATCTTAGTAATCTTTTTAAGAGACAAATTTGCCTTTAAAATCGTCTGTATTCTTTTTCAAAATTTTAAGAAATAATTAAAAATGTTTTTAAATATTTGTCAATTTTCTCTTGAAATAAAAAAAAAAAAAGAATCAGTTAAAAATTCCCCAGGAATTAAATTTTCTTATTATATTGAAACCTTCTAAAATCCTGAAAAAGCTGCTTCAGTTTTAAAATCTTCAAAAATCTACAAATTGCATTTTGTATATAAATCCTGGACACATTTCTTACATTGATTATTATTATTATTGAATATATTATTTATATAACCTTACATTTCTCATAAACCTGAAGTTTGCAAACCTTTTTATTTAAAATGGGAAAAAGGAACGACAGCTCCAACCAATCATAAATACGAGTTTCCGGACAACAATAGTTTCAAATTGTTTCGAGTTATTTCGAGAAATTATCGAAAATGGCGCCATGCGCTTTTTATTATAGGACAAGTAGCAAAAGCGCGCTACGCGCGCGCATGCATATTTTTAGAAATATCGAAAGAGGTGCTTAATTTTGTGGATCAACAATAAAAAATTTTTGAATTAAAACCTTGAATCAAACATGTGAATTAAGTTTAACAAATTTTGCTGAACTGTTTAAAATAATTGTAATTAAAAAATTAGGAAAACTTTTGCAATTAACAGACACTTGGATTCTATCTTATATTTCATAAACGGAAAAAATTTAATTTTGTGTTTCAAAGTGTTGAAGACCTTTGTTTCATTGATTATTATTATTAAATTATTGAATATATTATTTAGATAACATGATTGATATTTCAACCAAAAAAAGATTTTAATTTGGAATAAAAAATAGTTTAATGCATGAAAAATTACAAATTTTCAACAAAATAGCTTAATCCCCAACAAAAAAATTAATTTTTACCAATTGCATTTTAAACTAAAAAAGACTAAGTTTTTTTAAAAAGAGACAAATTTTCTACAAAACAGTTCAATTTTTTAACATGAAAATATGAATGTTTAATGAAATAGATGAATTTTCTACCAAAAAGACGAATTTTCAACGAAATAGTGACATTTTGATCCAAAGAGATGAATTTTTGACTCAAATAATGCATTTTTAGTGAACAAAAGTGAATCTTAAAAAAGATTTTTCAGCCATGAAAGAAAAAAAATCACCCAAATTATTATTTTTGGGGGATAAATAATTTAAAATACAAAATAAAAATCTCTACCAAATATTTCTTTTTCAAGTTTATTTCTTCATTCATTTTTAAAGTTATAATTTTCCTAAAATTTATGAGAGAATTCAAAAAAATTTTGAAGCTTCCAGATATGTCAAAAAAGTATAGTTTTTTATTTTTCAGAATTTTTAAAAATTTTAGGAGAAATTTGAGTCAGTTTGAAAGATATTTAGGACTTTTAGAAGTTTGGAAGATAAATATCTTTTAAATTGTCTCGAAATATTCCTAAAATTTTGAAAATTCATTCAAAGTTTAAAAAATTGCCCTTAAATCTTCCAGATATTTTCGAAATCTGTAGAAATATTTTGAAATATTTTAAAACTTTTTCAAATCCAAACTTAAAATCGTTTTGAACCATTTTCAAAACTTTTAAGCCTTCTAAATATTTTTTAAAATTCTTCGAGTTTTTCCAAAATTTTTCTTAAAATTCTGAAAAATTAAAAAACGTGCCTTCAAATCTTCCAGATTCTGTGTTGACAATTTTTCAAATCTTTTTAAATGTTAAAATTTTGTTTAAATATTATCTTGAAATTAATTTTTAAAAATAAAGAATCAGTTTAAATTATCCCATGAATTATGAGAAATATTTTGTATCAAAGAATAAAATTTCAGTTTAAATTTTTGCAGGAATTTTAAGAAAGTTTATTTTTATTTTTTCGAAGCCTTTTAAATTTCTTAAAAAGCCCCAAATTTTTTTTCGAAATCTTCAAAAATTTACATTTTGTTGGAAATTTTTGGAAATCTTTTCCAACTTGAAATCGTTTTTTTCACCATTTTTAAAACTTCTAAACCTTCTAAATATCTTTTAAAATTCTTCGAGTTTTTCCAAAATTTTTCTTGAAATTCTGAAAAATTAAAAAAATTGCCTTCAAATCTGCCAGATTCTATTTTGACGATTTTAGAAATCTTTTGAAATGTTAAAGATATTTTTGAATATTATCTTAAAATTAATTTTTTTAAATAGAGAATCAGTTTAAATTATCCTATGAATTATGAGAAATACTTTTTATTATCGTGAAAGCTTTTGAAAATGTTTTCAAATTTTTTATAAAATTTTTTTTCCAAAGATTTTGCTTAAAAATCTTTGCCATTCTTTTTCGAAATTTTAGAAAATAATTTCAAATTTTTTGAAATCTTTGTCAATTTTCTCTTTAAATTTATTTTCAAAATAAAAATTCAGTTTAAATTTTCCCAGGAATTGTAAGGAACTTTTTTTATTTTCTTGAAGCTTTTTAAACTTCTTAAAAATCGTCCATATTCTTTTTCGAAATTTTAGGAAAGAATTTAAATATAAATTTAACTTAAATATAAATTATATATATATATATATATATATATATATATAGATGAATATATTATTTACATAAACATAAATTTCTTATAAATCTGAAATTTCAACACTTTTTTATTTTAAACGGGAAAAAGGAACGACAGCTTCATCCAATCATGAACGCTGGTTTTCCGACAACAATAGTTTCAAATTGTTTCGAGTAATTTCGAGATATTTCGAGAAATAATCGAAAATGGCGCCATGCGCTTTTCAATAAATGGATTGATTTCTTAAAAATAATACATAACAAAGAAGTAAAAGATGTTACGTAATTTATGGATGCCCCCTTAACCTGTATTACACTCCATATTATAAATTTCCTAACCGTCCCCCTTTCTCTAGTTTAACAAAAATCTTTTGATAAAATGTTGCAACAATAAACGCTAGAGGCAAGCAACTTTGCTTAATTGATTCATAGTGGAGTTAAAATTCGTCCATTAAGACGCCTTTAAAAATGGTAACAGGTAAAGGTTCAAGACACTTAATACTGGGTTTATACTAAAAGTAAGCCGTTTTATTTTGATGTAACAGTTAATGGGGAGAAGTACCTGCAAGTGAAAACATTATGTATAAACTCGAGTAATTTATGATCATAGTTCGCGACCTGTATTGCGAGTTGTTCAGCCATAACGTCTATGCAGTTATGCACTATGCGTGCTTCTAATCGAAGGCACATTTAATCGGCGTCAGTAATCGATGCTGGAAAATTCGATTCAGTCGCCATCACCTCAAGAGGAGTCATTCAAATTTACCTCCTGGCGACAAACCAATTTTTAGTTTTTACATTTGCAGCTCTATTTACCACGCAGACCACATCGAGTGCCGGAAGCCTTAAACCACTTTTCCAAAATTGCAGAATCATTTTTTCTAAAAAATAATCACACTTTCCTATACACTGAAAAAAAGCATTACTCGTACCAGGTGAATTTTACTTGGCTGAAGTAAGTGAAAGTCCTGATTATTTTCAAAGAAATATTTGTTTGAGGCAAATAAATATATACACTTTGAATAAAAAAAAAATTTCTTCCAGCCAGACAAATGGTAATAGGAATAAGTTAACATTGATTAAAAAATACGACCTGTTGGTCGGAGGGAAATATTTCTTAGAATCAAAGAAGTATTAATTGAAGACAAAAATATACATTTTGAACCAAATAAATGACTCATTGTTCCAAATGAATGAACCATGAATGGGAACGAGTATTTCTTTGAAATGAGAATATGTGAATTGATGGAAAGAAATATATTTTAAAGCCAAGCAACTATTTTATAGATTGAAAAAACTATTTCTTCACATCAAATTTTCGAGTATTTGAAGCAAAAAATATCCCACTGATTCAAAAAAATATTTCTTTGGTCTAAACCATGCGCGAGTGCAATAAAGTAGTTCGTACTTCAACTGTAGTACATATTTTCCTAAATGAACAAATGGATTCTTTCAGCCTAAATTATAATTAACATTGTTATTTTTATAGATGCCGAAGAAATATTTCTTCAAATCAAAAACATCGATATTGAATTTAACAACATATTTCTTTAATCTAAAGAAGTATTCAATTGAAACAAATTATGTCAAATTATTAAATGTTTGGTTTAAAAAAATAATTGCTTCGTTTTTGAATTAAATCATTATTACTCTGATTTCAATAAACTTAAGCACTTGATTTAAGTATGCGCAATTAATTGATTCAAATGCGTATGAATCAGTTTAAAAAATCGAACTCATTGAATCAAATAAATATTTCTTGGAACGACTAATCAGATTTCAACGAATGCAGACCTTTTGAATCAAGGAAATGGTTTTCTTGAATGTAAGAAATATTTCTTTGAATCAAGAAAAAATTGTCAAAGAATTCATTTCTTTAGATCGACAAAAGATATGTGTCTGGTTTAAATAAAAATTACTACTGTTGAAGAATATTTTTTTGATGCTGAGAAATAGGATTCAAGTAAATGCAATTTCTTGGTTCCAAAAATTCTTTTTTTCAGGGACACGATTTGGTTTACGAGATGTTTCTTATCATTTCAGATAGATTTTTAGACGTTGATTATGAATCTGACAATAAAAATGTTTAATCGCAAAATTAACGAGAGGGAATAAAACCAAGGACGAATCCAAAAAAATTGTCGGTGGGGTCGATTGTGAATTCATTTTTTTGGTTGAAGATTGATAATTTTAGTTGAAAATTCAACTGCTTGGTGGAAAATTTATATTTTTAAGTTGCAAATTCAATTATTTTGTAGAAAATTAATCATTTTGGCTTAAACCAAGTCTTCATTTTGATCCATTTAAAAATAGAAGTTTACAATGAATACAAAATTACAATATAATACAAAAAAAAATTTTTAATACAAAGACAAATCAAATTTTGCATTCGAGATGATAATTTTTCGAGCTGGAAACGGGAAGGGAAAAGTTCTGTCGCACCCTATCCCTTTCCCAGCTTTAGGATTTCTTTACAAAAATTGTCAAAATTATTCTATTTGAAAATTTATGATCAAAAAGTCTTTTCTATTCATGCGTCAACTTGGAATTATGTCGATGAAAAAAGTTTTTCTGTTTGAAACAGATGTTTCAAATATTATAAATGAGCATAACTTCCTTGATCTTCAATGAAATATATTAATATTATAGATCAATCGATTTGTCTCGAATCAACACATCTTTTGTGTTGTTGCATCAACTTTGAATTATGTAATGAAAAAAGTTTTACTATAAAAAAACGATTTTCAAAATATATAAATTATCATAACTTCCCTACTCCTTAATAAAATGTAATAATATTAAAGTTCAACGATTCGTCTCGAACCAAGGAATCTTTTATATTTCTGCATCAACTTTGAATTATTTTGAAGAAAAAAGTTTTGCCATAAAAAACCGTATTTCCAAATATACCTTCCTTACTCTTCAATAAAATGTATCAATATTATAGGTCAATCGATTCGCCTCGAATCAACACATCTTTTCTGTTCTTGCATCAACTTTGAATGATGTTAATGAGAAAAACTTTACTATAAAAAGCCGATTTTCAAAATAGATAAATTACCATAACTTCTCTACTCTCTGATAAAATGTATTAATATTATAGGTCAATCGATTCGTCTCAAATCAACACATCTTTTTTGTTTTTGCATCAACTTTGAATTAGGTTAA
>CAKNYM010049652.1:15831-26957 GCA_932195095.1 Andricus curvator | reverse complement strand
TTTGTAGTAAAACTTTTTTCTTCAACATACTTCAAAGTTGATGCAAGAATATAAAAGATTTCTTGGTTCGAGACGAATCGATGGACCTACAATATCAATAGATTTAATTAAAGAATAGGGAAGTTATGGTAATTCATATATTTTCAAAATCGATTTTTATAGTAAAAATTTTCTCATTTTAATAATTTAAAGTTGATGCGGAAATAGAAAAGTTGTTTTGATTCAAGACGAATCGTTTGACCTAAAGCATTGATACATTTTATTGAAGAGTAAGGAAGTTATGGTAATGCATAATATTTAAGAATACCGTTTTTTATAGTAGAACTTTTTTCTTCAACATACTTCAAAGTTGATGCAAGAATATAAAAGATTCCTTGGTTCGAGACGAATCGATTGAACTAAAATTATAATACGTTTCATCAAAGAATAAGGAATTTATGGTAATTTATATATTTTCAAAATCGATTTTTATAGTAAAAATTTTATCATTCTCATAATTTGAAGTTGATGCAAGAATAGAAAAGTTGTGTTGATTCAAGACAAATCGATTGACCTATAACATCGATACATTTTATTAAAGAGTAAGGAATCTATGGTAATAAATAATATTTAAAAACACCGTTTTTATAGTAAAACTTTGTTCACTAACCTAATTCAAAATTGATGCAAGAACGAAAAAGATTCCTTGATGCAAGGCCAATCGATTGATCTATAATATTAATACACTTTATTGAAGATTAGGGTTGTTATGCTCATTTATAATATTTGAATCATCTGTTTCAAACAGAAAAACTTTTTTCATCGACAATAATTCAAAGTTGACGCATGAATAGAAAAGACTTTTTGATCATAAATTTTCAAATAGAATAATTCTGATAATTTTTTCAAAGAAACCATAAAGCTGGGAAAGGGATAGGGTGCGACAGAACTTTTCAATTCCCTTTTCCAGCTCGAAAAATTATAATTCCGAATACAAAATTTGATTTGTCTGATTTGTCTTTGTATTAAAAAAATTGTTTGTATTATTTTGTAATTTTGCATTTTTTGTGAATTTCTATTTTTAAATTGATCAAAATGAAGACTTTGTTTTGTCTATTATTGAAAATGAGGAAGCAAATACATTTGCTAACTAGAAGCAAAGTGCTCGTGAAATGAGCACCATATAATTATAAAAACTCTGAAAATCAATTTTTTTTTTCTGAAAAAACACTTTTTTTTGTTGGATTCGAAATTTTTATGCAGAGAGTGATGTATTTATATCAGCCACAATTCGCAGTTTCGCATACATGCGAAATGAGGCGCTCGCAAAATGACTCGTCTTGTCGTAGACCACGTTTTATTGCACGGATCTTATATATATCGCGTACATCTTCCTATCTGAGTCCGAGCCTATGTTAATGCCGGCAATAAAACCGATTATTATGATTACAGTTTGCCTAAGCAACGCACAGCGGCGACGTACAGGTAAGTTCGCCGGACATTAACGAGCATTAACGACTTCGTTTTATAGGCGCTGAAATATCTTAAGGCTGGTCTTTTCTCGGTTTCATTGTGCATCCCCGGAATAAAGCACTTAGGACAACTTGTGAATATGAGCCTCATCCTTATCAGATGTGGGTACTTAGGTTTTATATTTATATTGTATCATGTATCATTATGGGGATCATGGACATTGGAATAAGGAATGAGGGGCATTTTGCAATTTAATATCAATTATGTAATTCAACAAATAATTATTAACAAAGCTCTCAGTTGGAAATAAAATCCAGAACAATCCACACCATATAGCTATCTCATCTACCTCTTCTGCCTTCTCTACTTAATCACTTCCTTCTCAGATACACCTTTTCCCCTTCTTCATCCCCTATTCCTTTTACCACTACTTCTTTTTCTCCAACCTCTAGACCACTATAAAAACCCTTTTTTCCATCCTCTTTCTTCCTAACCCTTCCCATTTTCGGCTTTTAAAATATTCTTTTCTTTTGTTCTTTCCTCTAGCCGCTACATCACATCCTTTCTCGTCCCATGTCACCAACCTTTCTTTTTACCCCTTATTCTTCCTCATACATCCTTCTCCAAACCGAATTCATATCTCCTTTGCAAAATCCCTGTCACCCTCCACTTTATTCCTACGACCTAACTCCTCATGCTCTCTTCCCCGCCCTTCTCCTTAACTTATTCTTTCTCATACATCCTTCTCCAAACCAAATTCATATCTCCTTTGCAAAATCCCTGTCACCCTCCACTTTTTCACTACCACCTAACTCCTCATGCTCTCTTCCCCGCCCTCCTCCTTAACCATTTCCTTCCCTTAACTATTCTTCTTCCTCTTCTTTTCTCCTAAATAGTGTGACAACTGTTATAAATAAAAAGCACATAAAGAATCTTTTCCGAACTATAGATATTGTGTTTAGGGTTCCGCAGTCCTAAGTAGAAACCCTTATAGTTCAGGTCGGGTATCCGGTTGTCCATCTGTCGTAATTTTTTCCCAGGAGGGGGAAGTTATGGGTAGGGATGGAGAAGCGATAGATGGGGGGTCGAGATCGGGCAAGTAGGAGAGTGAACGGGTGGTGATGAGAAAAGAAGTGAGGGTATTAGAGGAAAAGTTGAGGGAATGGGAAGTATCGGACGGATTGTGAGGAGGAGTGAGTAGGGAGGGGAAGAAGGAGACAGTATGGGAGGAAGGGTCACTTTGATGGAAAGGAAATTAATGGAAGGGACGGTGAAGCGATAGATGGGGGTCGGGATCAGGCAAGTAGGAGACTGACGGGTAGTGATAAGAGAAGAAGTGGAGGTATTAGTGGAAAAGTTGAGGGAATGGGAATAAGTGGAAGGTGAGTAAGAAGAAGTGAGTGGAGAGGGGAACTAGGAGACGGTATGGAAGGGAGGGACAGAATGACAGAGAGGAAAGTAATGGAATGGACGGATCAGCTCGATTAGTATAGGGGGTGAGGGGATGGGACGGGGAAGCAACATGTGGTGGGGGAATCGGGAAAGTAGAGGAGTGAAAGGAAGGAGATAAGAGAATAAGTGATGGTATTGAAAGGAAAGTTCAGGGAATGGGGAATAGTGAAAGGGGAGTAAGGAGAAGTTAGTGGGAAGGGGAAGTACCAGACGGTGTAAAAGGGAGGGGCAGTATGATGGAGGGGAAAGTAATGGAAGGGAGGGATCGGATCGGATAGGACACGGCTATGAAAAATGTATCTCGATGAAAATTTAGAATTTCAATCCCCGTAATTCACTGCATTCCGGAGTAATTTCCTTGTAATCCACTTAAAATCCAGAACTAACCCGTTTTAATCCATTGTAATCCAGATAATTCCGAGTAATTCAGAATCCAGTAATTCACTCTCCTCCCCTACTCCCCCTGAGTTCCCCTCCTCTCCCCTCCTTTGTGGAAGTAAAAAGATAAAGATCTAATCTTTTTGAATAATTTTGAATCTTTATGATAAGAAGAGATAGAGTAAATGTATCCCATTTTATCTCCTTGTCAATCTAAATTCACGTTTATTTTTTGCAATACCGCCTTGTCTATTTCATCCTATCCTTTATCCACTTCAATCTTTTTCTATCTCTCTGTCAATCTGAATTCCCTTCTATCTTTTTCTATCTACTTTTTTCTATCTTATTCTATCCTTTATCAATTCACGTGAATATTTTCCTATCTTTTTGTAAATCTAAATTCCCATCTATCCTTTTCCATCTCCTCTTCTATATCTTATAGCATCCTACATCTATCAACGTCAACTTTTTTCTATCTCTTTGTCAGTCTAAATTCACTTCTATCTTTCTTAATCCCCTCTTCTCTATCTCGTCCCATTCCTTATCTATTCACTTCAATCTTTTTCTATCTCGTAAATCTGAATTCCTGTCTATCTTTTTCAATTTCCTCTCCTCTATCTCATCCTGTACTACATCTATCAACGTCTATCTTTTTCTATCTCTCTGTCAATCTAAATTTACGTATATCTCTTTCAATCCTTTTTTCTCTATCTCATCCTATCCTTTATCTATCCACTTCAATGTCTTTCTATCTCTCTGTCAATCTGAATTCCCTTCTATCCTTTTCTATTCACTCTTTTCTATCTTATTCTATCCTTTATCAATTCACGTAAATATTTTCCTATCTTCCTGTAAATCTATATACCCATCTATCCTGTTTGATCTATTCTTGTCATTTTTAGCAATTTTAAGCTAGAAACATCAATTTATACATAAAAAATTGTTTTGGAATTTTTTTAAATATTCTCTTAAAAATTTGTTAAAAAAAATTATTCAAAAATTTTCCAGAAAGTTAATAATTTTATTATCTTGGAACTCGAATTTGTCCTACAATTTTTTAAACATCCTGCAAAAGTAAAAAAAATTACCTTAAAATCATCCAGATTATTTTTTGAAAATCTTTTTAAATATTCTTTTTAAATTAATTTTTCAACAAAAAAATTATTGTTATTTTTCCAGGAATTTTGATACAAATTTTTTATTCACGTGACACATTGTCTTTTAAATGTTTTGAAATATTTTTACGTTTTAAATTATTCTGGAATCTTTTCAAAACTTCGAAATATATTTTAAACTTACTCGATTATTTTCCAAATTGACAATTGTTTAATTGTCATTTATCATTCAACAAATTTTTTCCAATCTTTTTAAATATTCTTCTAAAATTAATTATTCAAAAGAAAAAAACATTTTCAATTTTCCCAACAAACTTAAGAAAATTTTTTATTTTCTTAAAACATTTAAAGATGCTTAAAAAACTTCAAAATTTTATTTTGGAATCTTTAAAAATCTAAATTTATTTTTTATTTTTCGAACATAAGAAATGAATTTTCAACTAAAATGATGAACCTTAAAAAAATGAATTTTCAAAAAGAGAGTTCATCCCCAAAGATGATTTTTTATCCCGGAATATTAATTTCCTAAAAATGGGATAGTTAAATTTTCAACCCAGGAGGTGAATTTTTAACCGAAAAGATGTTTTTTTAACCAAATAGTTAAATTTTCAACCAAAGAGATGAATTTTCCATCAGGGAAATTAGGCCAAAAAGACGAATTATCTACGAAAAGGATGAAGTTTCAACCGAAAAATATTATTAAAAAAAATGTAATTTTCTACCAAAAAGTTAAATTTTCATAAAAATAGTTCAACTTGTTCAAAAAAGTAAATTTTTAATCCAACTGTTTAATTTTCCACCAAATTGTCAAATCCTTAAACAAACCAGATTAATTAAGACCCAGTTTCATTTTAAATAAAAAAGGGTGAATTTTCAACCAAGAAGATTAATTTTCAACCAAAAAGGACGAATTTTCAAAAAAATACATAAATTTTCAACTAGAAAAGGTCAATTTTCAATAAAAAATATAAATTGTCAAACAAAAATGGTATGGTTTCATTGTTTGTTAGAAGTATTATTTTTTAACAAAAAAAAATCAAATTTTCAACAAAATAATAAAATTTTCAACCAAATGCTAGAATTTTTAACAAAACGAGATTTTGCTTCCTCATAAGTATCAAATAAATTTGCTTCCTCATAGAGGGAGGTTTTTCCTAACAAAAAAAAAACAAAATTGATACTTTTGATATTTTTCAAGCTTATGTTTCTGTCTTTCCGAATATTTTATTTTCATAAAATCAGAGGGGTTTTTTATATTTTATAGTTTTATAATTCAAATTGAAACCTCATATAAACAATGTAACTTTTCTTTAAACTTTCTAAGTAGCTATTAATTAATCAATAATGGTATTCGAAAGTTCGTCAGAAGATCAACCCACGCGTCTCGAAGACGCGAACAATATCACATCAAATGCAGTACTATTATATTCCCAATAGAAAACAATATTTTTATGAACAAGGAAACTAATTTTGTTGAAAAATTTTAAAACGATATTGGTAGGTTATGGTGGATCATGAAAAGTTCTTACTTTTGGCATATCGATGCGTCTCGAAGACGCGAACAAATATATGCATTATAGTTATTTTCCCAATATTAAAAAAGTTTTTCTTATAACAACAAGATAAACATCTTTTTTCAATTTATGAATCGGTATTGATAGATTATAAGAGGTTGTAGAAGGCTCGTCAATAGGTCATTCGACGTGTCTCGAAGACGCAAGCAAATATGACAGATACAGTACTGTAGTACTCCTAATATGAACAAAGTTTTTCTCATATAAACAGAATACTTAAATTTTATTCAAACTTCATAAATCGGTACTGGTCGGTAATAAAAGGTTCACCAATAGGTCAATAGATGCGTCTCAAGGACGCGAACAAATACTCTGCATGTAACATTGTTGTGTTTTGAATATCAGAAAAGTTTTTTTCATATAAAGAGAATAGACGATTTTTCTGAAACTTCATATCTCAGTATTGGTTGGCCATAAAATATTCATTTAAAGGGCAATCGATGCGTCTCAAGGACGCGAACAAATACTCTACATGTAATATTATCGTATTTTAAATATCAAAAAAGTTTTTCTTATATAAACAGAATGAACCACTTTTGAAATTTCATATCTCGGTACTGGTTGGTCTTGAAAGGTTCGTTAATAGGTCAATCGATGCGTCTCAAGGACGCGGACAAATACTCTAGATGTAATATTATCGTATTTTAAATATCAAAAAAGGTTTTCTTATATAAACAGAATGAACCATTTTTTTAAACTTCATATCTCGGTACTGGTTGGTCTTAAAAGGTTCATTAATAGGTCAATCGATGCGTCTCAAGGACGAAAACAAATACACCACATGTAATATTATCGTATTTTAAATATCAAAAAAGTTTTTCTTATATAAACAGAATAAACCATTTTTTGAAACTTCATATCTCGGTACTATGCGGTCATAAAGGTTCACCAATAGGTCAATCGATGCGTCTCAAGGACACGAACAAATACTCTACATGTAATATTATCGTATTTTAAATATCAAACAAGTTTTTCTTATATAAACAGAATAAACCATTTTTTGAAACTTCATATCTCGATATTGGTTGGTCTTAAAAGGTTCATTAATAGGTCAATCGATGCGTCTCAAGGACGCAAACAAATACTCCACATGTAATATTATCGTATTTTAAATATCAAAAAAGTTTTTATTATATAAACAGAATGAAACATTTTTTTAAACTTCATATCTCGGTACTGGCCGGTCATAAAAGGTTCACCAGTAGGTCAATCGATGCGTCTCAAGGACGCGAACAAATACTCTACATGTAATATTATTGTATTTCAAATATAAAACACGTTTTTCTTATATAAACAGAATGAACCATTTTTTGAAACTTCACATCTCGGTACTGGTTGGTCTTAAAAGGTTCATTAATAGGTCAATCGATGCGTCTCAGAGACGCGAACAAATACGCTAGATATCGTATTGTTGTATTTTGAATATCAAAAAAGTTTTCCTTATATAAACAAGATATGGTGAACAGAAAAAAGTTACACACACAAGGGCATTATAAAAAAAAAAGTTTCGAGCTCCTGGGGTCGAATTATATCAAAATTCTTTAAAGAAGGTTAAAAGAGTTTATGGACGGCCCATAATCTGTTGAGATAATCGACCGTGTAAGGTAATCTCTAATGTAAATTATTTATTTTTCGATTAACATTTATATAAAATTAAATAATGAAATTTAAAAAATTACATTAAATAGTTATATACATTAATTGAAAAACAGTTATATTTTGTTAATTAAAATTTAGAGAGGTAGTTATGCAGAAATGAAATGATTTACGTTTACTCGGTGTGGTCACACCCAATAGGGAAGACGATGACGATGACGATAATAATCGCGTCTCGCGTGCTTTGCAGATCTCGGCTTAGATCTGTATTCAGATTCGCATATTCTCACGCACTCGATCTTCAAGATATTTTACAAGATTTCACCGTGCGCCTCAACGGTCCCGTATAAGGACCCAGAAGTAAACCAAGAAGGCTTATAATTTATGCTCTTTGAACTAACCCTCTAGGACAAAATATTCCATTTTGCTTCCTCATAGAGGGAGGTTTGTAATTAGCTACAGTTTCAAATCTACTTTTCTGACATATTTAGAGCATTGACAAGTGTTTTTTTTCAGTAAGGATATTTAGAAACAAAATTTCCTTCTTGATATGAGAAAAACTTTTTTGATTTTCAAGATACGACAATCTGATATTTGTGCGCGTCTTAGAGACGCATCGATCAACCTATTGTTTAACCGTTTATGACCTACCGGTAATGATTCATAAAGTTTAAAAAAAACGCTCATTTCGTCAATATGAGAAAAAAATTAAATCAAGAAGAATCCTATATCTAGTGTATTTGTTCGCGTCTTTGAGAGCCATCGATCGACCTATTGTTGAAGCTTTTATGATCCACCAGTACCGATTTATGAAGTTTAAAAAAATTGTTCATTCTGTTTATATAAGAAAAACTTTTTTGATCTTTAAAATACTTCAATCCGATATTTGTTCGCGTCTTCGAGACACATCGATTAACCTATTGTTGAACCTTATATGACCGACCGGTAGCGATTCATGAAGTTTAAAAAAAGTCGTTTATTCTGTTTATATAAGAAAAAACTTGAATCAAAAACAATCATGTATCTATTTTCTTTGTTCGCGTCTACGAGATGCACCGATCAACCTATTGTTGAAGCTCTTATGACCCACCAGTGCCGATTTATGAAGTTAAAAAAAAATAGTTTGTTCTGTTTATACAAGAAAAACTTTTTTGGTATTCAAAATACTACAATCCGATATTTGTTCGCGTCTACAAGATGCATCGATTGACCTATTTTTGAAGCTCTTATGATCCACCAGTACCGATTTACGAAGTTTCCAAAAAACCGCTGATTATTTTTATATGAGATTTTTTTTTATATTTAAACTACAACAATCCTATTTCTAGTGTATTGTTCAAGTCTTCGAGATGCATGGATCGTCCTATTATTAAACCTTTTATGACGCATCGTTACGGATTGTTAAAGTTTCATAAAAATCGTTTATTCGGTTTATATGAGAATAACTTTTTTGATATTCAAACTACAACAATCCTATTTCTAGTGTATTGTTCATGTTTTCGAGATGCATCCATCGTCCTATTGTTGAACCTTTTATGACCCACCGTTATGGATTTATAAAGTTTCATAAAAATCGTTTATTCGGTTTATATGAGAAAAACTTTTTTGATATTCAGAATACAACAATCCTGTACCTGTTGTAAATGTTCGCGTCTTCGAGACGCATCGATCGACATCTTGTTGATGCTCTTATGACCCACCAGTACCGATTTATGGACTTCAAAAAAATCGTTTATTCTGTTTATATGAGAAAAAAATTAAATCAACAACAAGCCTATACCAAGTGTATTTGTTCGTGTTTTCGAGATGCATCAATCGACCATTGTTGAAGCTCTTATGATTCACCAGTACCGATTTATGAAGTTAAAAAAAATCGTTTATTTGGTTTATATGAGAATAACTCTTTTGATATTCAAACTACAACAATCCTATTTCTAGTGTAATGTTCACGTCTTAGAGACGCATCGATCAATCAACTGTTGAACCTTATATGATCCACCGGTACTGATTGATAAAGATTTAAAAAAATCGCTTATTCTGTTCATATGAGGAAAAACTTAAATCAACAAGAATCCTATATCTAGTGTATTTGTTCGCATCTTCGAGAGGCATCGATCGACCTATTGTTGAAGTTCTTATGATCCACCAGTACCGATTTATATAGTTAAAAAAAATCGTTTATTCCGTTTATATAAGAAAAACTTTGTTGGTATTGAAAATACTACAATCCGATATTTGTTCGCGTCTTCGAGACGCATCGATCAACCTATTGTTGAACCTTTTATGGCCGACCGATAGCGATTCATGAAGTTTAAAAAAAAATCGTTTATTCTGTTCATATGAGAAAACAATTAATTCAACAAGAATCCTATATCTAGTGTAATTGTTCGCATCTTCGAGAGGCATCGATTTACCTATTGTTGAAGCTCTTATGATCCACGAGTACCGATTTATGAATTTAAAGAAATAGCTTGTTCTGTTTGTATGAGAAAATAATTTTGATATTTAAAATACAAGAATTTCATATCTAGTGTATTGTTTACGTTGTCGAGATGCATCGATCATCTTATTGTTAAACCATTTATGATCAACCGGTACCGATTTATAAAGTGTCAAAAAATCGTTTATTCTTTTTATATAAGGAAAACTTAGTTAGTATTCAAAATACCACAATCCGATATTTGTTCGCGTCTACGAGATGCATCGATCGATCTATTGTTGAAGCTCTTATGACCCAACAGTACCGATTTATGAAGTTTCCCAAAAATCGTTTATTCTGCTTACATGAGAATAACTTTTTTGAAATAAAAAATGCAAAAATCCTGTATCTAGTGTATTTGTTCGCGTCTTCGAGAGAAATCGATCGACCTATTGGTGAAACTTTTATGATCCACGAGTACCGATTCATGAAGTTTAAAAAAATCGTTTAATCTGTTTATATGAGAAAAACTTTTTTGATATTCAAAATTCAACAATCCTGTATGGAGTGTATTTGTTCACGTCTTCGAATCGCATCTATCGACCTATTGTTGAAGCTCTTATGACCCACTAGTACCGATTCATGAAGTTTGAAAAAATCGTTTATTCTGTTTATATGAGAAAAAAAAAACAAATCAACAACAATCCTATAGCAAGTGTATTTGTTCGCGTCTTCGAGATGCATCAATCGACCTATTGCTGAAGCTCTTATGATTCACCAGTACTGATTTATAAAGTTTAAAAAAAGTCGTTCATTCGGTTTATATGAGAATAACTTTTTTGATATTTAAACTACAACAATTCTATATTCAGTGTATTGTTCACGTTTTCGAGATGCATCGATCGTCCTATTGTTGAACCTTTTATGAACCACCGTTACGGATTTATAAAGTTTCATAAAAATCGTTTATTCTGTTTATATGATAAAAACTTTTTTGATATTCAAAATATAACAATCCTGTACCTAGTGTAATTGTTCGCGTCTTCGAGACGCATCGATCGACATCTTGTTGAAGCTTTTATGACCAACCTGCACCGATTCATGAAGTTTAAAAAAATCGTTTATTCTGTTCATATGAGA
>CAKNYM010049651.1:172956-190551 GCA_932195095.1 Andricus curvator | reverse complement strand
TTATATATATGTTTTTTGTTCGAAATTGCATTTCTATACATTTAATCAAATAATAACCTTTAAAACTAATTAAAGAAAAAACTTGAAATATAATTATATGTACATATCATTCTGAGAATTTAATTCATATATAGTCATTTCACAACGTAACAAACACTTTAAAAAAATAATTAATCAATCAGTGCAGAAAATAAGAAGCATGCAACTATAAGATTTAATTAAAAATTCAATTAATTTTTACTTTATATTTGTTCAAGTTTGAGAATTAGGAAAGATTGTACTTTATAATATATCACTGCGGTGGCGCCACGGACTGAGACCATTTTGTCATTCATCTAATCTAATCGAGTAGAATATAGTGTATAGCAAATACAATAATATCGGCCGAAATATAGCGCGCATATACTTTTACGACGTGTATGGAGACAGTCAGTCATAGCAACCAAAGATATAATATCTTCAATAACAACTTACATTGAAAGTAATAGTAAAAATAAATAAATCGAACTAATTATCGGCGATCGATAAAATGAGAAATCTACTTTTTTACTTCTGTCAGTTTTAATTTTAAATATATAGAGGTCACCTTATGACTTACTATGACTCACACGAAATCTTTCTCCATAAAATTACGAGATTTCATCTATAGGATTAGTATTAATTTATCATAATATTTAGATAACCTTACATTTCTCATAAACCTGAAGTTTCCAGACTTTTTTTAAGTGGCAAAACAAAATCAAGGCTTCATCCAATCACGAACGCGAGTTTCCCGACAACAATATTTTCACATTGTTTCGAGTAATTTCGAGATGTTTCGAGAAATAATCGAAAATGGCGCCTTGCGCTTTTGATAATTGGACAAGTAGCAAAAGCGCGCTACGCGCGGGCATGCATGTTTTTACAAATATCGAAAGTGGTGTTTAATTTTGTGGATCTACAATACAAATTTTTTTAAATCAATAACTTGAATCAAGAATTTGATATAAATTTAACAAATTGTTCTGAACTGTTGAAAATTGTAATGTGTTTAAAATATTTATAACTAAAAAATTAGGAAAACCTCAGCATTTAACAGATACTTGGATTCTATGTTATATTTCTCAAAAGGAAAAGATTAAATTTTGTATTTCAAAGTGTTGAAGACATTTTTTCCATTAATTATTATTATTAAATTACTGAATATTAATTATTTGTACAATTTTTTAGATAACATAAATGATATTTCAACAAAAAAAGAATTTTATTTCAAATAAGAAATATAGTTGAATTCATGCCAAAAAAGACGAATTAAAAAAAAGCTGAATCCTCAAGAAACAAAAATTAAGTTTTACCAGTTTGCATTTTTAACCATAAAAGATTACGTTTATTTAAAAAGAGACGAATTTTCTACAAAACCGTACCATTTTTTAACACAAAAATATGAATATGGAACGAAATATATGAATTTTCTACCAAAAAAGACGAATTTTCAAAGAAATAGTGACATTGTCAATCAAAAAAAGATGAATTTTTAACTAAAATGATGTATTTTTATTTTTTCTAATGAATTTTTAATGAAGTAGTTGAACCCTCGACCAAAAAAGATTAATTTTCAATCAGTTGCATTTTTAACCGGGAAACACAAATTTTCATAAAAATAGTGGAATCCTCAACGGAAACAGAATAATTTTCAAACCAAAAAGACGTCTTTTCAACAAAATAATTCAACTTTTGATTAAAAAAGATTTTTCAGTCATGAAAGAAAAAAAATGTAAATAAATATATAATTTTCTTAAGATTCTTGAGAAAATTCAAAATTTTTATTGAAGCTTTCAGATATGTCGAAAAAGTATATATTTTATCTTTCAGGGTTTTGAACAATTTTAGGAAAAATTCGAGTCAGTTTGAAAGATATTTAGGACTTTTAGAAGTTTTGAAGTTTTTCAAACTGACTCGAACTATTCCTAAAATTTTGAAAAATCTTTTAAAATTGAAAAAATTGACCTCAAATCTTCCAGATATTTGCGAAATTTGTAGAAATATAGTGAAATTATAATAATATTTTGCAATATTTTGAAACTTTTTCAAATTTTCTTTAAAAATTAATTTTTCAAAATAAAAAATAATGAAAAATTTTCCCAGGAATCTCAAGAAATTTTTTTATTTTCTTGAAACCTCTCAAACTTCTTAAAAAGCTTCGAATTTTTTTTCAGAAATTTTCTCAAACTTAAAATCATTTTTCAACCATTTTCAAATCTTTTATATCTTCTAAATATCTTTAAAAATTCTTCTAATTCTTCCAAAATTTGTCTTGAAATTCTGAAAAAATTAAAGAACTTGCCTTCAAATCTTCCAGATTCTGTTTTGACAATTTTGGAAATCTTTTGAAATGTTGAATTTTTTAAAAATATTATCTTTAAAATAATTTTTCAAAATAAAAAGTCACTTTAAAAAAATTTTATTTTCAAATTTGGCATAAAATTTTTGCAGTCTTGCTAATGGAAAGATTTTTTTTTGCTTGAAAATCTTTCCCATTCTTTTTCGAAATTTTAGAAAGTAATTTAAAATCTTTTGAAACATTTGTCAATTTTCTCTTAAAATTTATTTTCAAAATAAAAATACAGTTTAAATTTTCCTAGGAATTTGAAGAAAGTTTTTGTATAAAAAGCTTCGAAGTTTTTTTTCGAAAACCTCAAAAATTTACATTTTGTTTTAAATGTTTTGAAATATTTTCAAATTTCAAATTATTTTTTAAACTATTTCCAAAACTTTTAAACCTTCTGAATCTCTCTTAAAATTATTCGAATTTTCCCAAAAATTCTGAAAAAATACAAAAATTTCCTTAAAATCTTCCAGAATCTGTTATGACGATTTTAAAAATATTTTGGAATCTTTAAAAATGTATTTAAATATTCTCTTAAAATTGATTTTTCAAAATAAAAAAATCAGTTCAAATTTTCCCATGAATTGTAAGACAAATTTTTTATTATCATGAATCCTTTCAAAATTCTTAAGAAGCTTCAAATTTGTTTCGAAATCTTCAAAAATTTAAATTTTGTTTAAACTTTCTGTAAATCTTTTCAAACTTAAAATTATTTTAAAAACTTTCAAACTTTCTAAATATCTTTTAGAATTATTCCAACATTTTTCTTGACACTCTGATTCAGATCTTCCAGATTCTGTTTTGACAATATTTTGGAAATATTTTGAAATGTTGATTTTTTTAAAAATATTATCTTGAAATTAATTTTTCAAAATAAAATTTTTTAGTTAGAATAGCAATGTTAAATAATAGTTGTTAAAAAATGTTAAAATGTTAAAATGTTAAAAAATAGAGTTAGAATAGCAATGTAAAAAAAAATTATTCCATGAATTATGAGAAATATTTTTATTATCGTGAAATCTTTGAAATTTTTTTTCAAATTTTTTATACAATTTTGCAATCTTGCTAATGGAGAGATTTTGCTTGAAAATCTTTCCCATTCTTTCTCGAAATTTTAGAAAATAATTTAAAATCATTTGAAATCTTTGTCAATTTTCTCTTTAAAGTAATTCGAATTTTTCCAAAAATTTTCTTGAAATTCTGAAAAATTACAAAAATTGCCTTAAAGTCTTCCAGAATCTGTTATGACGAATTTAGAAATTTTTAGTAATTTTAAAAAATATTTTGTCTTCTTTTAAAATGTTTTTAAATATTCTCTTAAAATTATTTATTCAAAAAAAAGAATTAGTTCAAATTTTCCCGTGAATTTTAAGAAAATTTTTTTATTATCGTGAATCCTTTCAAAATCCTTAAGAAGCTACAAATTTTTTTTCAAATATTCAAAAATGTACATTTTAAAAAAATTTTGAAATATTTTCAACTTTTAAAATAATTCTGAATCTTTTTAAAATTTCGAAATGTCATAAACTTACTCGCATTTTTTATAAATCTCTTAAAAATCTTCAAAATAAAAAATCAGTTTACATTCTTGGCATTCTTGAGAAAATTGATTTTTTTGACGATTTCAGATATGTCGAAAAAGTATAATTTTGTTATTTTTCAGGATTTTGCAAAATTTTAGAAAAAATTCGACGCTGTTTAAAAGATATTTAAGACTTTTAGAAATTTTGAAGATAAATATCTTTTAAACTGATTCAAACTTGAAAATTTTTGAAAAATATTCGAAAATGAAAAAGAATGTCCTTAAACCTTTCAGATATTTTCGACATTTGTAGAAATCTTTTTAAATGTTCCTATACCTTTTTAAATTCTCTTTAAAAATTGATTTTTCAAAATAAGATTCTAAGATTTCTTGAGAAAATTCGAAAGATTTTTTGAAGCTTCCAGATATGTCGCAAGAGTGTAATTTTTCATTTATCCGGATCTTGAAAAATGTTAGGAATAGTTCGAGTAAGTTTGAAAGATATTCAGTCGTTTGGAAGTTTTGACGATAAATATCCTAAAATTTTGAAAAATCTTTTAAAATTAAAAAAATTGCCCTGAAATCTTCCAGATATTGTCGAAATTTGTAGAAATATTTTGAAATTATAATAATATTTTGAAACTTTTTCAAATTTTCTTTAAAAATTAGTTTTTCAAAATAAAAAGTAATAAAAAATTTTCCCAGGAATCTCAAGAAATTTTTTTATTTTCTTTAAACTTCTGAAATTTCTTAAAAAGCTTCGAAATTTTGGTCGAATCTTCAAAAATTGACATTTTGTTTACAATTTTTGGAAATCTTTTCAAACTTAAATTTATTTTTTAACCATTTTCAAAACTTTTGAACTTTCCAAATATCTTTTAAAATTCTTTGAATTCTTCCAAAATTTTTCTTGAAATTCTGAAAAATTGAAAAACTTGCCTTCAAATCTTCCATATTCTGTTTTTACAATTAAGGAAATCTTTGGAAATATTAAATTTTTGTTTAATATTATATTAAAATTAATTTTTAAAAATAAAATATCAGTTTAAATTATCCCATGAATTATAAGAAACATTTTTTATTATCGTGAAACCTTTTGAAATTGCAAAAAAATTTCATAAAATTTTGCAATCTTTAACATTTTTTTTCGAAATTTTAGAAAATAATCTAAAACATTAGTCAATTTTCTCTTAAAATATATTTTCAAAATAAAGAATCAGTTTAAATTTTCCCAGGAATTTAAAAAAGTTTTTTTATTTTCTTGAAGCCTTTTAAACTTCTTAAAAAGCTTTGAAATTTGTTTTAAAATCTTAAAAATTTACATTTTGTTTCAAAATTTTGAAAATCTTTTCAAACTCTGAATATCATTTCAAATTCTTCGAATTCTTCCAAAATTTTTCTTGAAATTCTGAAAAATTAAAAAACTTGCCTTCAAATCTTTCAGATTCTGTTTTGACAATTTTGAAAATCTTTTGAAATGTTAAATTCTTTTTTAATATTATCTTGAAATTAATTTTTCAAAATAAAAAATCAGTTTGAATTTTCCCAGGAATTTCAAGACATTTTTTTACTATGGTAAAACCTTTCAAAATCTTTAAGAAGCTTTAAAATTTCTATATCCAAATATTCAAAAATCTAAGTTTTTTAAAAACTTGTTTGAAATTTTTTCAAGATTTAAATTAATTTTTAATATTTTTAAAACTTCTAAATGTCTCTTGAACTTCATCGAATTTTTTACCAATATTTGTAATTTGCTAATTGAAAGATTTTGCTTTAAAATCTTTCCCATTCTTCTTCGAAATTTTAGAAAATTATTGAATCCTCGACGAAAAAAATATTAATTTTCAATTAGTTTAATTTTTAACCGAAAAAGACGAATCTTCAACAAAATAGTGGAATTCTCAACCAAAACAAATTAAATGAATTTGAATACAAAATAAAAATTTTGAGTAAATATTTCTTTCTTAGGTTTATTTGTTCATTTGTTTTTATGGTTATAGAAATATAATTTTTGTAGGATTCTTGAAAAAATTCAAAAATATTTTTAAAGATTTCAGATATGTTGATATTCGAGATTTGTAGCAATCTTTTGAAATGTTTTGAAAACTTTTCAAATTTTCCTTAAAAATTAATTTTTCAAAGTAAAAAGTCATTACACATTTTCTCAGGAATCTCAAGAAAGGTTTTTCATTTTCGTGAAGCCTTTGAAACTTCTTAAAAAGCTGAGAATTTTTTTTTAAATCTTCCAAAATTAAATTTTTTTTTTTTAATTTGTAATCTTTTTAAATTTCCAATTATTTTTTAATCCTGTCCAAAACATTCAAATTTTCTAAATATCTTTTGAAATTATTTGAATTTTTCCAAAAAAAAATGTGCTTAAAATTCTCAAAAATAAAAAAGATGCCTTCAAGTCTTCCAGGTTCTCTTTTGACAACTTTGGAAATTTTTTGAAATGTTTTTAAATCTTTTTGAATATTGTTTTGAAATAAATTTTTCAAAATAAAAAAACCAGTTTAAATTATTCAATGAATTTTAAGAAATATGTTTTATTATCGTGAAACTCTTCAAAATGCTTAAGAAGCTTCAAAATTTTTATTTACAAATATTCAATAATGTACATTTTTCAAGTTTTAAACAATCTTTTTGAGTTCTAAATTAATTTTGAATCTTTTTAAAACTCCTAAATATTTCTTAAACTTACTCGAATTTTGTATAAAACTTTGTAATCTTGCTAAATGAACCTTTTTGCTTTAAAATCGTCCACATTCTGTTTCGAGATTATAGGAACTGATTTAAAATTTTTTGAAATATTTGTCAATTTTCTCTTAAAATTTATTTTTCAAAATAAAAATTGAGTTTAAATTTTTCCAGGAATTTTAAGAAATGTTTATTTCAAAATATTCAAAAACGTGCTTCTTAATGTTTGTTAAAGTTGAACGGATTTTTTAATAATCTTTGTAATCTTGTTAATAGACAAAGCCTTTAAAATCGTCTATATTCTTTTTCGAAATTTTAAGAAATAATTAAAAATGATTTGAAATATTTGTCAATTTTCTCTTAAAATTCAAAAAAAAAATTAAGAATCAGTTAAAAATTCCCCAGGAATTAATTTTTTTTTATTATATTGAAACCTTTTAAAATTCTTAAAAAGCTTCTTCAGTTTTAAAATCTTCAAAAATCTACAAATTGCATTTTGTATATAAATCCTGGACACGTTTCTTACATTGATTATTATTATTATTATTATTGAATATATTATTTATATAACCTTACATTTCTCATAAACCTGAAGTTTGCAAACCTTTTTATTTAAAATGGGAAAAAGGAACAACAGCTCCAACCAATCATAAATACGAGTTTCCGGACAACAATAGTTTCAAATTGTTTCGAGTTATTTCGAGAAATAATCGAAAATGGCGCCATGCGCTTTTTAATATAGGACAAGTAGCAAAAGCGCGCTACGCGCGCGTATGCATGTTTATGGGTATCTCGAAAGAGTCGTTTAACTTTGTGGATCAACAATAAAAAAATTGTTTAATCAAAAACTTGAATCAAAATTTGTAAATACATTTAACAAATTTTTCTGATCTGTTGAAAATTGTAATGTGTTTAAAATAATTGTAACTAAATAATTAGAAAAACTTTAGAATTTAACAGATACTTGGATTCTATGTTAAAACGGAAAACATTAGGTTTTGTATTTTAAAGTGTTAAAAACCTTTGTTCCATTTATTATTATTATTATTATTAAATCATTGAATATATTTTTAAGGTAACATAAATGATATTTCAACCAAAAATGATTTTAATGTTTAATAAAAAATAGTTGAATTGATGTCAAAAAAGACAAATGTTAAATAAAATAGCTGTATCCTCAACCAAAAAAAAATATAATTTTTACCAGTTGCATTTTACACCCAAAAAAGATTAACTTTTTTTGAAAGAGAGACGAATTTTCTACAAAACAGTTGAATTTTTAACGAAATAGATGAATTTTCTACCAACAACCAAATAGTGACAGTCAATCAAAGAGCCGGATTTTTAACTAAAATGATGAATCTTTAATAAAAAAATGAACTTTTAATAAAATGGTTGAATCCTTGACTAAAAAAGATTAATCTTCAATCAGTTGCATTTCTAACCGGAAAAGACCAATTTTCAACAAAATAGTGGAATCCTCAACAAAAACAGATTAATTTTCAAACCAAAAAGAAAAATTTTCAATCAAATAGTTCAATTCTTAAGGAAAAAAGATTTTTTAGTCATGAAAGAACAAAAATTCACCCAAATTATTATTTTAGGGGATAAATAATTTAGAATACAAAATAAAAATTTCAAATAAACATTTATTTTTTAAGTTTATTTCTTCATTTGTTTTTAAAGTTAAATAAATATATAATTTTCCTAAGATTCTTGAGAAAATTAAAAAAAAAATTTTGCAGATTGCAGATATGTCAAAAAGCATAATTTTGTATTTTTCATGATTTTGAAAAATTGTAGGAAAAATTCGAATCAGTTTGAAAGATATTTAGGACTTCTAGAAGTTTGGAAGATAAATATCTCTTAAACTGACTTGACCTATTCCTAAAATTTTGAAAAATCTCTCAAAATTAAAAATAAATTGACCTTAAATCTTCCAGATAATTTCGAAATCTGTAGAAATATTTTAAAATTATAATAATATTTTGAAACTTTTTCGAATTTTATTTAAAACTTAATTTTTCCAAATAAAAAGTAATATTACAAATTTTCCCAGGAATCTCAAGAAATTTTTTTATTTTTTTGAAACCTCTCAAACTTCTTAAAAAACTTCAAAATGTCTTTCGAAATTATCAAAAATTTACATTTTGTTTAAAATCTTTGGAAATGTTCTCAAACTTAAAATTATTTTTTAACCATTTTCAAAACTTTTAAACCTTCTAAATATCTCTTAAAATTCTTCGCATTCTTCCAAAAATTTTCTTGAAATTCTTAAAAATTAAAAAACTTGCCTTCAAATCTTCCAGATTGTGTTTTAACAATTTTAGAAATCTTTGGAAATATTAAATTTAAAAAAAAATTGTACCAAAAATTTGTTTTATCAAAATAAAAAGTCAGTTTAAATTATCTCATGAATTATGAGAAATATTTTTTATGATCGTGAAACTTTTTTACATTTTTTGTCAAATTTTACAATCTTGCTAATGGAAAGATTTCGCTTTAAAATCTTTACCATTTTTTTTCGAAACTTTATAAAATAATTTAAAATCTCTGTCAATTTTCTCTTAAAATTTATTTTCAAAATGAAAAATCAGTTCAAATTTTCCCAGGAATTTTAAAAAAGTTTTTTTATTTCGCATTCTTCCAAAAATTTTCTTAAAATTCTGAAAAATTAAAAAACTTGCCTTCAAATCTTCCAGATTCTGTTTTAACAATTTTTGAAATCTTTTGAAATGTAAATTTTTTTTGAAATATTACTTTAAAATTAATTTTTCAAAATAAAAAATCAGTTTGAATCATCTCATGAATTATGAGAAATATTTTTTATTATCGTGAAACCTTTACAATTTTTTTTTCAAATTTCGTATAAAATTTTGCAATCTTGCTAATAAAAAGATTTTGCTTGAAAATCTTTACCATTCTTTTTCGAAACTTTATAAAATAATTTAAAATCTCTTGAAATATTTGTAAATTTTCTCTTAAAATTTTTTTTCATAATAAAAAATCATTTTAAATTTTCCCAGGAATTTTAAGAATTTTTTTTCTTGAAGCCTTTTAAAGTTCTCAAAAATCTTCGAAATTTTTTTCAAATTCATCAAAAAGTTACATTTTGTTTAAAATTTTTTGAAATATTTTCAAATTTCAAATTATTTTTTTAACTATTTCCAAAACTTTTAAACCTTCTAAATGTTTTTTAAAATTATTCGAATTCTTCTAAAAATTTTCTAAAAATTTTGGAAAATTACAAAAATTGCCTTAAAATCTTCCAGAATCTGTTATGACGATTTTAGAAACCTTTTGTTATCTTTTAAAATGTTTTTAAATATTCTCTTAAAGCTAGTTTTTCAAAATAAAAAATCAGTTCAAATTTTCCCATGAATTCTAAGAATTTTTTTTTTATTATCGTGAATCCTTTTAAAATCCTTAAAAATCTTCATACAAATTTTCCAAATATTTAAAAATGTACATTTTTTAAAACTTTTGAAATATTTTCAAGTTTTTAATTAATTTGAATCTTTTTAACATTTCGAAATGTCCTAAACTTAAACTTAGTCGCATTTTTTATAAATCTTTGTAATCTTGCTAATTGAAAGATTTTGCTTGAAATCGATCCCATTCTTTTTCAAAATTTTAAAAAATTATTAAAAATCTTTTGAAATCTTTGTCATTTTTCTCTTAAAAGTTATTTTCAAACTAAAAAATCAGTTTACATTTTCCCACGAATCTTAAGAAATTTTTTTAGTATCTTGAAAGCTTTTAAAAATCTTAAAAAGCTTTTTCATTTTGGAAATCTTCAAAAATTTACAAATTACATTTTGTATATCAAAATGCTGGATACCTTTCTTACATTTATTATTATTATTGAATATATATATATTATTGAGATAACCTTACATTTCTCATAAACCTGCAGTTTGCAGACTTTTTTCAAGCGGCAAAAAAATGAAATCTTCATCCAATCACGAACACGGGTTTTCCACCCAAATTATAATTTTAGGGGATAAATAATTTTGAATACAAAATAAAAATTTAGAATAATTATTTCTTTTCTAAGTAATTTTTTTTATTTTTTGTAAGGTTATATAAATATATAATTTTCCTAAGATACTTGAGAAAATTCCAAACAATTTTTAAATATTTCAGATGTTTCAAAAAAGTATCATATTTTTCAAGATGTTGCAAAATTTTAGGAAAAAGTCGAGTCAATTTAAAAGATATTTAGGACTTTTAAAAGTTTAGAAGATACCTAAATATCTTTTAAACTGACTCGAACTATTCCTAAAAGTTTGAAAAATCTTTCAAAATAAAAAAAATTGCCCTCAAATTGTCTGTAAAAATTAATTTTTCAAAATAAAAAGTTATTAAACATTTTCCAAAGAATCTCAAAAAAAAATTTGTTTGAAGCTTTTCATACATCTTAAAAAGCTTCGAAAGTTTTTTTGAAATCTTCAAAAATTTACATTTTGTTTGGAATGTTTGAAAATATTTTTAAATTCCACATTATTTTTTGACCATTTCCAAAACTATGAAACCTTCTAAATATCTTTCAAAATTGGTCGTATTTTTCCAAATTTTTTCTCAAAATTCTGAAAAATTAAAAAAATTGCCTTCAAATCTCCCATATTCTCTTAAAATGAGTTTTTCAAACAAAAAATCAGTTTAAATTTTCCCATGAATGTTGAGAATTTTTTCTTTCTTATCGTGAAACCTTTCAAAATCCTTAAGAATCTTCAAAATTTTCATTTCCAAACATTAAAAAATGTGTACATTTTTTAAAACTTTTTGGAAATGTTTTCAATTTTTAAATTAACTTTGAATCTTCTTAAAACTTATAAATGTCTCTTAAACTTACTCGAATTTCTTCATAAAACTTTGTAATCTTGCTAATTAACCAATTTTTCTTTAAAATCGTCCACATTCTTTTTCGAAATTTTAGGATATAATTTAAAACGTTTCGAAATCTTTGTCAATTTTATCTTAAAATTCATTTTTCAAAATAAAAAAGCAGTCTAAATTTTCCCACGAATTTTGAGATTGTTTTCCATTCTTTTGAAACATTTCATAATTCTTAAAAAGCTTCTTTTTTTAGAAATCTTCAAAAATCTACACATTACATTTTTTATATCAAAGCCCTGGGCACCTCTGTTCCATTGATTAATTATTATTATTGAATATATTATTTAGATAAACTTGCATTTCGCATAAGCCTGAAGTTTACAGACTTTTTATTTTAAACGAGAAAAAGGAACGACAGCTCCAACCAATCATAAGTACGAGTTTCCGGACAACAATAGTTTCAAATTGTTTCGAGTTATTTCGAGAATTAATCGAAAATGGCGCCATGCGCTTTTTAATATAGGACAAGTAGCAAAAGCGCGCTACAGATTGACATTTAACATTTTTACAAAATTCTGCATTTAAAAAATATCGAATAATATTAAAGTAAGTTGATACCCCTTTTTATTTAAAAAGTTTTAAAGAAATTCATATCTTTCTTTTCCGATTTTTCAATAGAATTAGTAGAGAAAAATAGTTCTTTTCCAAATATCTACTTAAAAATTAGAAAAATCTCTCAGACCTCTGAATTTAAACCATTCACGTAAATAACATACTTATATAGTGTATAAACTTTACAGGTTAATTAAAGTATTAAAAGCGTAGATTTAAATTCTAATCGACTTTATGAAAAACATAAATGATATTTCAACCAGAAAAGATTTCTATTTCAAATAATAAAACAGTTGAATTAATCCTAATGAGGAGAAATTGGTAACAAAATATCTGAATCCTAAACCAAAAAAAATTAAATTTTATCAGTTACATTTTTTAACAAAAAATACGAATTTTCAAGAAAATAATGAAATTCTCAACAAAAACAGATAAATTTTCAAACCAGAAAGACGTATTTTCAACCAAATGGTTCAATGTTGAACCAAAGAAAGTTTCTCAGTCAAGAAAGAAAAAAAATTCACATAAATTTTAATTTGAGAGGATAAATAAATTTATTTTTAAGGTTAAGTAAATATGTAATTTCTCTAAGATGGTTGAGAAAATTCAATTTTTTTCAAGATTTCAGATATGTCGAAAAAGTATAATTTTTTATTTTTCAGGATTTTGCAAAATTTTAATAAAAATTCGAGTCAGTTTAAAAGATATTTAGAACTTTTGGAAGTTTCGAAAATAAATTTCTTTTAAACTGACTTGAATAATTCCTAAAATTTTGCAAAGTCTTTGAACATTTAATAAAATTGCCCTTAAATCTACAAATGTTTCAAAATTGTAGAAATCTTTCGAAATGTTGTGAAACGTATTTAAATTTTCTTTAAAAATTAATTTCTTGAAATAAAGATATTAAAAATTTTTCCAGGAATCTCCAAAAAAGTTTTTTGTTTTCTTGACCTTCTAAATATCTTACAAAATTATTCGAATTTTTTTGAAAATTTTCTTAAAATTCTGAAAAATAAAGAAAATTGTTTTCAAATCTTCCAGCTTCTGTTTTGACAATTTTGGAAATCTTTTAAAATGTTTTAAATTCTTTTTCAATATTCTCTTAGAATTAATTTTTCAAAATAAAAAGTCCGTTTTAATTATCCCATGAATTTGAAGAACATTTTTTTAATGTAACTTTTGAAATGCTTTCCAATATTAAATTAATTCTGAATCTTTTAAAAGCTTCTAAATATCTCTTAAACTTACTCGAATTCTTTATAAAAATTTCTAATCTTGCTAATTATTGAACATTTTTCATTCAAAATCGTGCACATTCTTTTTCGAAATTTTAGGAAATAATTTTAAATGTTCTGAAATGTTTGTGAATTTTCTCTAAAAATGTATTTTTTAAGATAAAAAATGAGTTTAAATTTTCCCAGGCAAGTTAAGAAATTTTTGTATTATCTTGAAACCTTTCAAAATCATTAAAAATCTTCAAAATTTGTATTTCCAAATATTCAAAAATGTAAGTTTTTTTCTAACTTTTTTGAAATATTTTCAAATTTTTAATTAATTTTGAATCTTCTTAAAACTTCTAAATGTCTCTTAAAATTGATTGAATCTTTGATAAAACATTGTAATCTTGCTAACTGAAAAATGTTGCTTTAAAACTGTCCACATGATTTTTCGAAATTTTAAGAAATAGTTTTAAATGTTTCCAAATCTTTGTCAGTTTCGCTAACAATTTATTTTTTCAAATAAAAATCAGTTGAAATATTCCCAGGAATTTAAAGAAATCTCTTTCATTCTCTTGAAACATTTTAAGATTCTTAAAAAGCTTCTTTTTTAGAAATTTTCAAAAAGCTACACTTTACATTTTTCATATAAAAGTGCTGGGCACCTTTTTTTCATTGATTATTATTATTATTGAATATATTATTAAAATAACCTTAAATTTCTCATAAACTTGAAGTTTGCAGACTTTTTATTTGAAACGGGAAAAAGGAACGACAGCTTCATCCAATCATAAACGCGGATATCCCGACACCAATAGTTTCAAATTGTTTCGAGCAATTTCGAGATGGTTCGAGAATTAACAGAAAATGGCGCCATGCGATTTTTAATAATTATTGTACAAGTAGCAGAAGCGCGCTACGCGCGCGCATGCATTATTTTAGAAATCTCGAAAAAGATATTTAATTTTGTGGAATCAAGAATAACAATTTTTAGAAATAAAATCATTATTTTTAAAAGCAGCTTTATATTACTGTAATTAACTATTCTGTTGGAAATTCGTTTTCTTTTTAAAGTAATTTTTTAAATTAATTATATATGTTGAAAATTGATGTATTTTCTAGAAATTCGTTGTTTTTGGTAGAGAATTAATCTTCTTTGTCGAAAATTCATCTTTTTGCTTGAAAATTCAACAGTTTGTTAGCAATTTTTTCTTTCTCTTGACTGAAAAAATCTTCATTAGTTTAGAATTCAACTTACGTTAAAAAGTTGTCTTTTTTGGTTGAATTCAACTGTTTTTTATCAAAAATTTAAATAATTTTTGGTTAAAATATCGAACACTACATTTTTTGTTCAGAATTCCACTTTTTGGAATGGATATTTAATTACTTGGTTGAAAGTTAAACTCTTTTGTTACAAATTAATTTTTTTGGTGAATGATTCATAATTGCAAGTGAAAATTTATCTCCTTGGTCGAAAAATTAGATATTTTGTTGAAAATTCGAAATATTTAAAACTATTTGAAACTTTCACTATTTTGTTAAAAATTGTTGTTTTTTCTTGAAAATTAATTTTTTTTAACTCAAAATGTAACTATTTCAGTTGATTATTCCATCATTTTAGTTGAAAATTCATCTCTTTAGTTGAAAATTCGTCTGTTTTAGTAGAAATTAATCTTCTTCTGTGAAAATTAATCACTCCGGTTGAAAATTCGAATATTCTAGTCAAAGATTCATATTTTTTGGTATATTATAATCTTCTTGGTTGAAAATTCAACTATTCCAGTTAAAGGTTGTTCATTTTAGTTAAAAATTTATCTTCTTTGCTTAAAATTCAACTATTCCAGATAACGATTCATAATCTTGGTTGAAAATCCATCATTTCGGTTCAAAATAGTTTTTTTCACTGACAGATGAACTATTCCATTTTTGGTTCAAAATTGATCTTTATTAATTCAAAATTCAACTATAAGTTGAAAATTTGTCTTTTATCATTGAAAATTAAACAACCTGGTTGAGGATTCATACATTTTGTTGAAAAATCGTCTTTTTTGGCATAAAATTAATCTTTTTGGTCGAAAATTTAGCTATTTGGTTAAAAATTCATCTACCTTGTTAAAATTGGAACATTTATATTAAAAAGTTCGGAACCTGAAGCTTTTTCAATTAAATTAAATATTGTTATTATTATTATTATTAATATATATTAGTACCTACATTAATTTTACCTGAATATGCACTGAAATGTTTCCATTGATTATTATTATTATTATTATTAAACATAGTATATTTAAATAACTTTACATTTCTCATAAACCTGAAGATTGCCGACTCTTTTTTTAAATGGCAGAAAATTATTATTTTGTGAATACAAAATAAGAATTTCGATCAATATTTCTTTTTTAGTTTCATTTGTTCATTTGTTTTTAAGGTTATAGAAATATAATTCTCTTAAGATTCTTGAGAAAAATCAAAAAGAGTTTTAAAGATTTCAGAAATATCGTAAAAGTATAATTTTTGTATTTTACAAAATTTTGCAAAATTTTAGAAAAAATTTGAGTGAGTGTGAAAGATATGTAAGACTTTTAGAAGTCTTTAGAAATCTTCCAAATTTTTTTTGGCATTTGTAGAAATCTTTTTAAATATATTAAAACCTTTTTAAATTTTCTCTAAAAATTAATTTTTCAAAATAACGAAATTTTTCCGAGGAATCTCAAGAAAACTTTTTTTATCTTCTTGAGGCCTTTCAAACTTTTCAAAAAGCTTCGAAAATTTGGTCAAAATCTTCAAAAATTTTCATTAAAAAAAGATGTTGTAATCTTTTCAAATGTCAAATTATCTTTTGATCCTGTCCAAAACATTTGAACCTTCTAAATATCTTTTGAGATTAATTGAATTTTTTCCAAAAATTTCTTAAAATTCTGAAAATTAAAACAGATGGCTTCAAATCTTCCAGGTTCTGTTTTGACAATTTTGGAAATTTTTTGAAATGTTTTAAAGTCTTTTTGAATATTGTTTTAAAATACATTTTTCAAAATAAAAATTCAGTTTAAATTATTCCATGAATTTTAAGAAATATTTTTTATTATCATGAAACTTTTCAAAATGCTTAAGAAGCTTAAAAATTTTTCTTTAAAAATATTTAAAAATGTACATGTTTTTAAGCTTAAAAAAATCTTTTTAAGTTTTAAATTAATTTTGTATATTTTTAAAACTCCTGATTATCTCTTAAACTTACTCGAATTTTGTATGAAACTTTTTAATCTTTCTAATTAAACATTGTTGCTTCACAATCCTCCCCATTTTTTTCGAAATTTTAGAAAATAATTAAAAATGTTTTGAATTATTTTTCAATTTTCTCGTAAAATTTATTTTTCAAAATAAAAAGTCAGTTCAAATTTTGCCAGAAATTTTAAGAAATTTTTGTTTCAAAATATTCAAAAATGTACGTTTCTTCTAACCTTTTTGAAATATTTTCAAGTTTTACCGTAACGAAACAAGACCCCCTCCCCTTTTTAATGTTATGCAATATGTGAACGCTCCCTTAAATGTTTTAAAAGTTCCTCCCTTAACAAAAATAAATTCTTTCACAGCCATGTACATTTTTAAGACAATTTTACAAATCATAAAGTTATACGCAATACTCAAGATAAGATGTTCTACTTCTTTTTTTACGCCTGTTTTTGATGATTCCAATGTCATCCACTTGATCCACTCTTTAGATTGTTGGCTCATAATTTACATATTTTTATCATTATATTATATATATTATTTATATTATATATTATATACTCGAAAACTCTTTTGGAACTAAGGTATTATCCAAAGAAAATCGAATTTCTGAAAAGTGTGGGATTTTTTTTGTATTGTGATTTGATAATAATAAAATTAAAAAAGACCAAAGAAATAAAAAAAGAGAAAAAAAGAAAAAGCCTTCTCACTTTTCTTTCCTCTTCCTTATTTTTGTCAAAAAAAAAAAATTGGTTAAAAAAAAGGTTTTTCTTTTTTTTTAAATTACAATAGAAGCATTTTAAGGTGGTTGTCCAAAGTTGGTCGTTGGATTCTTGTTTTTGTTTTCAGGAATTCTATACATTGAGTGTGGGATGGCTATTTTTTTGAAAATATATATATATATTGAAATTCAAGAATTTTAAATTAGATTAAAATCCAATTCAAAATTCAATTTAACGTCCAATACTCAAGTTGATGTATAGAATTCCTGAAAATAAAACAAGAATCTAACGATCAAATTTGGACAGCCACCACAAAATGCTCCTATCGCAATTCCTAGAACCAAACCAAAAATTTGTTTCTTCGGACAAAAAGAGAAAAGAAAAATGAGAAGG
>CAKNYM010049651.1:116162-135640 GCA_932195095.1 Andricus curvator | reverse complement strand
CTTAATTTTAAATTTGACTTTAAAATGTGAAATATAAAATTTTTTAATTTAATTTTGAAATTTTTCAAAATTTAGTTCCAGGTTACAAAATTGAAGGCTTGTAACATATGGAAACAAAAAAGTGAAGATTAGCGCATGGTTTCAGTTTATTCATAAATCTAAATTTTAAATTTGACTTTAAAATGTGAAATACAAAATATTTTTCTTTAATTTTGAATTTTTTTTAAATTTAGTTCCATTTGGCAATATTGAAGGCTTGTAACACATGGAATCAAGAAAGTGAAGAGTAATGCATTGTTTCAGATTATTCATCAATCTTAATTCTAAATTTTACTTTAAAATGTGAAATATAAAATTTGGAAATTTTTTAAAATTAGTTTCACGTTGCAAAATTGAAGGCTTGTAACATATGGAAACAAAAAAAATTAGGATGAACGCATTGTCTAGTTTATTCATAAATCTAAATTTCAAATTTGACTGTAAAATGTGAAATATAAAAGTTTTTTATTTAATTTTTAATTCTTTCAAAATTAATACTTTCGTTTATTTCCACGTTACAAAATTGAAGGCTTGTAACATATGGAAACAAAAAAGTGAATATTAACGCATTGTTTTAGTTTCTTCATAAAACTTAATTACAAATTTGCCTTTAAAATGTGCAATATAAAATATTTTTCTATAATTTTGAAATTTTTTTAATTTAGTTCCATTTGACAATATTGAAGGCTTGTAACATGGAAACAAAAAGTGAAGATTAACGCATTGTTTTGTTTTTATCTTGACTTTCAGCTTATTATTAATTTATTATTATTATTACTCTATATGTATATATTTTGAATTCATTAATTATTTATTTACTGCTTAATAAAATTGATACATTTAACAGCAACCATTTTTTACAATCTTTGATCAGTTAAAGATTTATGTAATTATCATTACAATCCTTAAAATTATTAATTTTAACCACCTTTTTCACTTTATTTATAGCTTATACCTTTAAAAAGTACATTATATTTATTTATATATTTTTAAATTATTTAGAGATACCAAAAATCTTATTCATAAGATTAACGAAAATCGAAGCTTTTAAACTTATATTACAAAAAAATGAATTTAAAATACTTTTACACATATATTTTCTGAAGGTACCAATGGGAATTAAATTCGTTTGAAATTCGAAACAATTCAAAGATTGCACAAAGGTTTCAATGATTTACCAAACATTTCACAAAGATAGCAAAGATTTGGCAAAGATTTCGGATAAATTCAAAAGATTTTACAAATACTTTAATGATTTCCCAAAGATTTGACCCAGATTTTAATAATTTCACAAATATTGCTAAATATTTCAAAAATAATTTAAATATTACCCAACGATTTCCAAAGATTTCACAAAAATGTCAATAATTTCCAAAATATTTAAAAAATTTCACAAAAGTAGCACAAATACTTCAATGATTTCACGAAGATGTCACGAAGATATCTTGCTAAATATTTCAGAAATAATGTAACTATTACGCAAAGATTCCCGAAGATTTCACAAAAATTTAAATAATTCCCCAAATATTAAAAAATTTCACAAAGGTTTCAAAGATTCAGCAAAGATTTCGGATATTTTTAAAAGATTTCACAAATACTTGAATGATTTCCCAAAGATTTCAATAATTTCACAAATATTTCTGAATATTTCAAAAATAATTTAAATATTACGCAAAGATTTCCAAAGATTTCATAAAGATTCCAATAATTTCCCAAATATTCAGAAAAATTCACAAAGATTTCATAAATGCTCAAATGGTTTTTCAAAGATTTCACAAAGATTTCAATAATTTCACAAATATTACCAAATATTTCAAAAAAACTTCAAATATTTCGCAAAGATTTCCAAAAATTTCAGAAACATTTCACATAAATATTAAAAAATTTCCCAAAGATTTAGCAAAGATTTCGGATATATTTAAAAGATTTCACAAATTTCGCTAAAGATTTCAAATATTTCGCAAAGATTTCAGATAGATTTAAAAGTCTTGAAATGATTTCAATGATTTCCCGAAGATTTCACAAAGACTTTAATGATTTTCCAAAGATTTAAATAATTTCAGAAATATTATCAAATACTTCAAAAATATTTTAAATATGTCGCAAAGATTTTCAAAGATTTCATATATTTCGCAAAGATTTCAGAAAGATATCAAAGATTGCACAAAGATTTAACGGATTTCGGACAGATTGAAACGATTTCACAAAGACTTCAATGAATTTCCCAAGATTTCAATAATTTCACAAATATTACCAAACATTTCAAAAATATTTCGCAAATATTCCTAAAGATTTCAATGCTTTTTCAAAGCTTTCAGAAATTTCGGATAGATTCAACAGACTCGAAAAAATTTCAATGATTTCCTAAAGAATTTACAAAGATTTAAATAATTTCACAAATATTACCTAATATTTGAACAATATTACAAATATTTCGCAAAGATTTTCAAGGATTTCTCAAATATTTCCAAAGATTTCAGAAAGATTTTACAAAGGTTTGTATGAATTCCCAAAGATTTCATAAAGATTTCACAGAGATTTCAAATATTTCGCAAAGCAAAGATTTTAGGTGGAGTTCAAAGATTGAACAAAGATTTCCATGATTTCTCAAAGATTTCGGATAGGTTTCAATAATTTCACAAATGTCATCAAATATTTGATAAATATTTGAAATATTTTGCAAAGATTTTCAAGGATTTCACAAAGATTTCCCAAAGGTTTCGAAGATTTCACAAAGATTTTATATATTTCGCAAAGATATAAGACCGATTTCAAAGATTGTACAAAGATTTAAAAGATTTCGTATACATTGAAAAGAGTTCACAAAGACTTCAATGAATTTTCCAATATCTTAGTAATTTCACAAATATTGTCAAATATTTCAACTATTTCCAAAGATTTCAATAATTTTCCAAACATTTCACAAAGATTTACAAAAATTTCAGAAAGATTTTAATGATTTCCCAAATATTTCATGAAGATTTCACACCGATTTCAAAGGTTTCGCAAAGATTTCGGATACATTAAAAATATTTCGCAAAAAATTCAATTATTTCACAACGATTCCAGAAAAATTTCAAATATTGCACAAACATTTCAATGATTTTCCAATGATTTCGATTTATCATCCTTAGAATTACGTTTATGAATGGGTAGTGGAATAGATTATTAGTTATAGGATAAAGAGGATCATAAACATTGATGATCTATATGAAAACGAAATCAGAATTTTCATTTTGGAAAAATTCGAACGATGCGAGGAATTTAACCATTCGATTTCAGAAGGGGAAAATCACTAGTTTGCCCCTCCCTGGTCGATTTCTAGGGGGCGGGCATTGCCCCTGTGCCCCCTAAGGCTGCGCCGCCTCTGAAGGGAAAAAGGTAATGGGAGGGAAATCGGTAATGGCACATATGGAAGGGACGTTTGGGACATACAGGGTTTTGTATAAAAAGTATCGGGAAAAGTTTCAGAAAAATAGATTTATTTCAGATATTGCTACAAAACCTTAAAATTCTTCAAAGTACATCCCTTGAGCGTCGAAACACTTTTTCTAGCGGCTTTTCGACGACTCGAAGACTCCCTGGTAGGCGGATTCCGGATGGTCCTTAAGGGTACGCGTGCAAGCTTCTTTGAAGGCACTTAGGGTCCCATGGTGGCGTCCTTTGAGGGAGAATTTCACTTTTGGGAATAGAAAAATGTCTGCTGGAACCAATTCGGGACTTTAAGGGGGTTGGGGAATTGTCACGAGGCGACGCCGTTTTGTGTCAGGTAGTCGGTCACAGTGGAAAAGCCGCTGGCAAAAGTGTGTCGACGCTCAAGGGATGTACTTTGAAGAATTTCAAGGTTTTGTAGCAATATCTGAAATGAATCTATTTTTCCGAAACTTTTCCCGATACTTTTTATACAAACCCTGTATAAGAAAAGTGAAGGGTGAAGGAATAGGTGATGTGGATGGAGTCTGAAGAAGATATCGGAGGGGAAGAGTGGAGAAAGTAGTAGAGAAATTCAAATTTATCATGTGTTTCGATCATATCGATTATATAACTTTCCTACTTTACTTTCACTTCACTTTCACTGACCCTAGCGGAACGAATGAACGGAACGGATACGCTACAGCGTATCCTTATAGTATCCACATCGTATTCTATCCGTATCATGCAAGAAAAACTCATTAAAAAAGACAGATGAACATTTAACTTGTTGAATTTCGGATTCTACGTGCAATTTCCCGCTAAAGGGTCACGGAGTAATTGCAATAGTTTTTCTTGCAACGTTAAAAACTTTTAAAAAATATTATACCTGTCATTATTGTCGGCTGAAAATGACTTCAAATGCATCATCGTTCTTTAGCAACATACTACCTACACGATTATGGATGCGCTTGAAGTCGCCTTCAGGCCACGTTGTCGATATAGGTATTATATTTTTTTAAAGTTTTTAACGTTGCAAGAAAAACTATTGCAATTACTCCGTGACCTTTTGACGGGAAATTGCACGTAGAATCCGAATTTCAACAAGTTAAATGTTCATCTTGCTTTTTTAATGAGTTATTCTTGCATGATACGGAGAGGATACTATGTGGATACTATAAGGATACGCTGTAGCGTATCCGTTCCGTTCATTCGGTCCGCCAGGGGAAACATTTAATTGTTCCAATTGTTTATGTATAGTGCTCTTCAACTGAATGTCAGTGAGAAGAAAGTGGAAGTGAAGTGAAAAGGTTGCATAATTGATCCCCTAAATAAATCAAAATTTCGGTAAATATATCCCTGATGGAATATGCAACCACAAATTCCGCTGCCTAATGCTTATCTTCTGTCAGTTATCTTTCCAGTGTACAAAAATTTCATAAATCTCTTTTTTTACAGAAGTGAGTGCTATGGAACATACTCATCCTACTGGACGTGAAAATTTCCACCGAAGACAGATAATTATAAAAGAAGTGCACGATAAAAAGCCTGTAACTCAACAATACCTTGTTGGAGATCTCTTTGAAGATTCAAATATTGCACGATGCCCAAGTGAATATGGGCAAGCTACTGTTCAGTTTCGTTATAGTAGCAACATTTTATATGCATGCCTCGAACCCTTTGGTGGTTATCCGGAGGAGCTTACTCGTGATCATGACCTATTCGTCGCTGAGATAAAAACAGCAGGTAAGCCTACTCTGGTAGCCGATCTTACAACTGAAAGAGCACGCGAACAACGCCACCAGGATGGACAACTAATTCATAGCACAAAAGCACGAGAAATAAATTTGCGATCAGTCGGGACCGTTTATTACAAAAAGAAGACTGGATTCAAGGTTGAAGGATCATTATATAAATTCCCTGAAGAAGAGGATTATCTATCTGATTAATTTAATGAAAAGTAATGGCGTCTCTGAGACAATCAAGGTCAAAGAATCGATCTAACATGAATCGATCGCAAAAGTCGTTGAAATTGTATTCACTAATTATTTTTTAAATGCTTGTTGTACTACAACATTTAACATTACAATTTTGACAATAATCAATAGTTAATTAAACCACCATTTCAAGAAACTATTATATTTTTTTCAACACCCACCCCTATATTTGGACATTTTATGTGCCAAAATTATATGCAAAGTCATTCCATTCCTGCTGACTAATTGAAAATAATATTAACGCGTGCGCACTTCGATTCGTTGGTGATCCTCTACAATAGACGAATTCTTTAACAAAATAGTTCAATCCCCAACGAAAAAAGAACAACTTTCAGCTAAACAGTTGCATTTTTGACCAAAATAGATGAAAATTATGCTAAATGAGATGAAGTTTGAAACCAAAAAGATGAATTTCCAAGCAAATTGTTGAATTTTTAACCAAAAAAGATTATTCAGTCCAAGAAAAAAAAACGATTCCAACCATATTATAATTTGAGGGGAAAAATCATTCACAAAATACAAAATAGAAATTTCCAGTCACTATTTTTATAATTTAGTTGTCTGATTGATTGTTTGATTGATTTTTGAAAATTTTAGATTTGAAGAAACAAGTCAGTTTTCACTGATGAGACGAACACAAATGCTTCGTGCATGTGCGCGGCTTATTATTGACGCCAGACTTTGTATTGAAGGGACATTCGGCGCCACTGGCGGATGTGTACTGGTACTTCGTACCCAAGGCCATCAAAACTTTGTAACAAGCAAATGCATGGAGGCTTAAAGGGCCTAGAGGTCCTCTAGGGAAAGTTGGGACACGTGATCCCCCATCATTCGGGGTTGTTGTTTGCTGTCAATCGTGAACCCTGCAAACAAATTTTCTCTGGGAGTTGCGTCTGAGATGCCGTCAAGGGTAGTCCGTTCACTCTGTGGTCTAGTGTTTCTCAAGGATAAAACTGTATTTGCTCTTCTAAAGTGTCGTCCCCCTTAGCTTTTCCTTCCTTATTATTCTGACCCTCTAGTTCCTTATGCTGAGCGCAGGTAGGTGGTTTACGTTGTAACAGAGGCCAGAAGGTCTGCGCCAAAAACATAGCGAATTCCTTAGGGAAATCGGATCGCCCGGATAACGACGGATTTACAAACAACGTCGGGTTACGAAAGAACGTCGTTTATATGGAGTTGTATTCTGAATTGGACGAGAACATGTTGAATAGTTCTCTACAAAACCTGAGCAATGAGATCCAATAATCTCAGGATGTGAGAATTTGAGTACCTCGCCGAAACGTGCCGTTGTTCCTAACCTCAATTCGTCAAAAGAGAGGCCGGCGAAGCGGGACTCCTCCCATCTAATTGATGCTTCTCCTTCAGAGAAAAGTAAAGTTCACCACACAAATGATTCTAGAGTTTTTAATTCTTACGGCTAGCTTTCTAAAAATCGATACACAGTCCATAACAAAGGTTTCTTTTTCATAACTGTTGAACCAAAACAGGATTGCGAACCCAAGCATGTCATGGTGGTTGCAAAAATACCACATACCTCTTTTCCTGGTCTAATTAAACATATTGAAAAATCTAATTTCCAGAATTCTAGTCACATGCCACGATGGCAAAAGTGCGCACAAGATAATTGGCAGTTCTGATCTCTTGGCTAAATCTAATCTCGCTGCATTCATCCCTAACTGTCTGGTTACTCGTGATGAGAGTATCGTGGGCGATATTCCTTCGGAAATTTCTAATGATGTTATAATCAGATACTCGGTTACAAGCTCAAAATGCCCGGTTGTTAGTGCTCGTCGCTTTATTATTAAGAATCACCAGGGAGAATTTGTCTAGGAAAAAACTATGCAGATCTGATTTAAAGGTCAAGAGGTCCCGCATTTCATGACTCTGGAGTTAATTGTCCTTAAGAAAAATCTCAGATTTGTCTTAATTGCAAAGGCCCACACTTAGCTTCTGATAAGAAATGTCCAGTCTATATAGATCAAATTGCAATGAGGAAAATATCAGCGTTTAGAAATATCCCTATCAATGATACCACGCGTCTTTTCCATCAAGAGAAGAAACGCGCACAAATAAAAAACTCTACCTGCGATATAAACTCATTGCTTGGAAGAATTCCAACATCTATTTCTGTTCCCTCACAGGCTCCTAACTTTAGCGACTCAAACTTTTCCTAATCTTGGAGACGTTGACTTGGACTCTGCTACAAGTAATCCTATTTAAAGTATGTAACAACCTTTTGCATCTGTCACATCTTTTAAAAACAAAAATCACATGTGCAAAACCAGAATAAGCAACATGTCACACCACCAAATTCCCGCCAAAACTTCAGTCAAAGAAATCAAAATGTTGCCTTGAATCGTTTCCACAAAACGTCAAATTTGCCTTATATTACTGGGACAGCTGATATTCCTTCTCCACAGAACAATGTGAACCCCTGCAGTTCTACTTCTTCTCCCTCTTTTAATTCATCCCTTCCTCCCCAGTTTGCTAAAGGTCTTACTCAGATGATGTCTGTTCTGACACAGCTATATAATTTAATTGCTCCTTTGCTAGTAATGCTAAACAATTTCAATTCCTTCCCCATCCCCTCTCTTAATCTTAATTCTATATCCTCCCCACAGACTGCCACTTTCAATATTTCTACGGCTACGGAGAATTCTTTAAATATTCTTTAGTGAAATTGTCGGAGGAGTTTCCCTAAGAAAGGCTCACTTGAAACAATTTTTAACAAACTTGATGTAATTTTCTTGAGTGAGACCTGAATTACACTCCAGTCCAGATTTCTTTTCAAGGGTTTTAATGTTATAAGGAAGGATCGCCCTGATATCTTGGGGGGGGGTGGTATTTTGATAGCTACTAGAAATAACATTCCATTTGAACAAACAGATTCAATTTATGGTATAGATGACACCCTTGATACTTTATCACTAGTCATTCCACATGAGTTCGGTTAATTATTTGTTGTAAATGTTTAAAGAAATCCTCGCGCTTCTGTTAAATCAATTAATTGGCGGACTTTCTTCGATTCGACTTCAAACTTTTCTTGTATTTTCGTTGGAGAAGACTGCAATGCACATCATCCGCTATGTTGTAAATTCATAAAGAAGACAATCTTTCCAAACTAAAATCTCCCTATGATATTACCAATGCTGATTACAATTCTGTGAAGGACATAGATGATCATATTGTGAATCTTTGTCCTCTAATTCTCCTATTTCTAATGTTTGCAATAAAATAAGAGAGTTTCTTCACAGACGAATATAGTAATACCTCCTCTCCCAGATTTAGTTTTAGAAAGCAATTCTTTCCATCAGAACGATAGTCTTCCTTCTCCTTCAAATAACAATGCTGCATTGCAGAGAGATGAAATTTCTGAAAAATCCCTTACTTTTCAGGAGGAGGCTTCTATTTTAAGAAATAAATATTATTATCAAACTTAAATTCTCTCCTGGTCTTGATAAAATTAGTTTTGAAGTAATATCAAACCTTCCAAAAGCCTCCCTTCTCCATCTGCTTCATATTTTAAATTACATCAATAATGAGAGTGTTTTCCCTGACTCCTGAGAAGGTTTCTTGATCTCCCTTCTGCCAAAAAATGATAGAAAGAAATTCAAGCCAATTCCGCTAGCTCCCTGTTCTTTAAAAATTGCAGAAAAACTTATTTTCAATAGACTTGTTTATTGGTTAGAAAATCAAAATATCCTTCCAACATCTCAGTATTTATTTTGAAGCTAAACGATGAACCGATAAATGGAAGCTTTTCTTTAGATTCAATGGCGAGAATTAGGGACCATTCACTGACAAAAAAGGTCTCCTACAAGGCTGTATTCTCAGTCCTGCCTCGTATACTAGTTACACGCGAAAATTACATTCAATCATCTACCCGGGCTGTAGAATTTGAGAATTTGCCGATGACATAGCCCTTTATTTTACATTATATGAATTGGAGGAATGTCTAAACAAACAAACAAATTACACAATAGCTTTTTACGTTTTATCTCCGGATACCGTATTTCCACACCTATTATTGTTATGCAAGCTGAATTAAAGGAACTCATTCTGCTGCCTTCGATTTTCGTTACGTCAAAGGAGTTTTGCACGTTGCAACATTATTATTTTATCTGAGCATTACTTTTTAATTCTCTGACATTTGGATTTCTCAGAACAGCTTCAATTGTTAATTAAAGACGATAATTGTTTCTAACCTTATTTATGTCGAATGGCACTATTATGAAATTAATCCATAAGGATTGGGACTTTTCGACGATTTAATTTGTCCTAGCCAGGAAATTGGTCCTGAGTATGCACGTCGGCACCAATCCTGTGAGAACGATAAACCTGAAACGAAATTTCTGATTATTTACAACAATTATAAAAGAAACACTATTAACCTTATGAGGTTCCCAGTTAGCATTAAAATTGGCTTAACTCTTTTCCAGCTTTAGGCCCTGAATTTGAAAATAATGTGCTAAAAGGAATTCTCTAGAAATGTAGCTGTCCTTTAATCCAATGTCGACGATTGCTCTAATTTCGAAAGCCTTCTTTTGAAAATCTATGTTGGATTATTTAGAATCTTTCAGGAGAAATGAGCTCACAGAAGCGAAAATTGAATTGATTTTACATTTTCGTGATCGATCAACTCCGATTTTTCGTACCGTATTTTACGATCGAATTTATCTTATCTTTCAACTGATTGCTCAATTCTTGCTTTTTGCCTCATAATTAGTAATTAATAATTCTTTAGCGGTCCTCTTCTGCTCATAGTGCTCGCGAAATATAAATGCAGGATCAATTTTGGGAAATTTTTCTGATTCCTAGGATACAAGTATTTTTCATTCTGAACCAATCTATTTATTTAATCGTGATAAGGTAGTGTATAAAAAACCGAAACTCCATTGAATGACCTTCCGAATGGAAACGGTTTGAAAATTCAATATGGTTTTCTTAATTTTCTCAAACACTTATGAGTGAATTAATTTAAACTTTCACGCTTCACATTTGTGCCGCGCTGGTTACAATTAATTTAAAGCTCTCACACTGTGATCCTTGGGCTTCCGTATGGTGAAGGTTTGAAAAAGGATTCTTTGGTGCCGCTCGAAATTAACTTACCGCGACCTGTCACGAAACGGAGAAGAACAAGAAAAGGATAAACATAACTTGAATTTCATTAATTAAGAAAAACCCATCAACCGCCCCTTTTATTGGGCTTGAATTGAACACGTTCTAGCTTTCCAGTTGCTCCCTGAGGCGTGAATATCCCCTATACCTAGGATCACCCGGTTTGCCGAGTTGGCATTATATTGACATTATCATAAAACTAATAGAAATGTTGTTTTATATAGAATAATATCCTCTCCCTTCAGCTGATGAATTTGTAACGAATTTATCAGTTTTGAGAACACTGAAACTTAAACATACAGGTTTTCATTCTGGATATCCAAAAGTTGTCATTATGAATCTTATTACATTTTTTTTTAAATCTACAAATTGAAAAAGTCACAGTATTTCAAATTTTTAAAGTTTAAGGTTTGAATTCTTTTTCTAAAAAAGTTATATACAAGAACGTAAACAAGGTGTCTACTGTGCGGGTATTTGAAGAAATATTGTGCAAAATTTGAAGCAGCACAATAATATTTTGTGACACAAGCAGAAATGATGAAATTATATACATACAATTGAATGATTGAACGAACTTATCTGTGAGTGAAGTTCTATCATAATTGTATGAAGCGCCTCTTCCTCAAAATAAAATTTAGTATTTCCCAATTCCATGCCGAGGCACCATAAATTTACAGCCAGACCAAAACAGAAGATGGAGCCTTCATTCACTACGTCATTTCCAAAATACCTCATTCCTTCAAAGTTTAGCCGTAACCTGAAGAACAATTACAGGGTCCGATATTTTCGGACGAGGGATGGAAGGAACTATCTTTCGGAAGAGGCGCTTCATACAATTATGATAGAACTTCACTTACAGGTAAGTTCGTTTAATAATTCAATTGTATTTCGCGCTTCTTCCTCAAGATAAAATATACATTTTGAAAGTTGGTTACGGTATAGAAATAAATAAGCAATTTATTGGAAACGGCGATTATAAGCATCTGTCGTAAACATGAACGAGATGAAAGTTGAAAATTATAACTCTGACTGAATGTGTTGAGAAAATATCAGTATCTATGCCACATTCATAGAGGACCTCCTTTACTAATCTGCTGAGTGTTTGGGTGAATACTTTTTTAAAAGGCTTTTTAAAAAATATAAACAAGTTCTTTGTATCTCCTCTAAGATACTGGGTCTCCTGGTTATAAGACTGAAGGATCCTTGCAAGGCAAATATTATTTTCCCTGTGATAAAAGGGTAAAATCACAATTGGCTGATTTTTACCCGGCCTAGAAGTCTTAATCCTCATTGGTATCTTAATTTCTATTAAGTCATGTTTAAAAATAATGTTTTCAATATCATTTACCGATAATGTTTGCATCCATTGGCCAGTGACTACTGCTAATAACGTTACTCATTTCTTACTCAAGACTTCTAAGGATAGATCATCCTTTTGCAAGTTAGTGAAATATTCTAAAATTTTTGAGGGGTCCCATGTGGAATCATATTTTGGCTCAAGTGGTCTCATATTATACAAACTCTTCAAAAATCTGTTTAAAGTTTTATTTTGACCGAATTGAGGCACTAAAATAAGGGAAATAGTCGAAACAGTGCAATTGAGAGTCCCATAAGATGCTCACTTTTGAAATTCTTCAGTTAAGAATTTAATGATGTCAGCTACCTTTGCATCGAAAACATATACTTTACAATACAACCACCATTTTTTTAGCGAACTGTTATACTTCTTGAGAGAAGATTCATATAAAGAAGAAATAGTGATCGCAATTGATTCCTCCAGGATGTCTTTCAGCAAAAAAACTCTCCTGATAACTTCCCTGCCACTAGGGTACGTCTTTTCCAAAGAGGATGAGGGGTCCTATCAGGAGAAAGCAAAAGGTTACTATTAGGTTTAAAAACTACAAGATCCGATCCCAGCATTGAGAGGAACAAGGGAAACCATGGTTGCGCAAGCCAATGAGGAACTACAATTATACCCCTTACTTTTCCCGATTTTACTTTTTGCAAAACTCTAGGAATTATAATAAAAGGTGGGAAGGCGTAAAAGAAAAGATTACCCCATCCAATAGTGGAGGCATCAACTGCCTAAGAAGGAGGATCTCTTGTCCAGGACTTTAAATACCTCAGATATTTCCGATAATTTGACTTAATGTGAACCATGTGATAAGCATCTTTAAGATCTAATTTACCCATACAGGCTACTCTATAATCTTCGAGCTTAAATTGATCAGTACCGATGAAGTGATTTAATTGCTTAAGATTAGGAATTAATCGATTTGTTCCATCTGGTTTGGGAACTAAGAAAATGCCCGACAAAAACTGGTCTGCTTGTGAGGAGCATTTACCAATAGCTCCTTTTAGTATTAATTTCTAAATTTGATCTGAAATGTAGCATTTCTCCTTCAACGACCAAGATGGCTCTCTGGGAATTGAATTTCGAAAGACAGTCCTTGAGAAAGGAATTTTATATCCCTGAATCTAACTCAAAATCCTGGAATCGGAGGTAATATTTTTCCAATTGTCTACAAAAATTGTCAGCCTGATTCACTTACATTCGTGATAACTAAGTCTTTCTTTGCTGAGTTGTAGCTTGCGACTGGAAGCTGTTGCATTGTCCTCTGTTTTGATTCCACCAATTGCTTTTGTTTGATTGAAACTGACGGGGAAATCTGTTGTGGTAACCGCCCCACGTCCTGGACTTTAAAGGTTGACGTCGAGGCGGAGCCTGGGAGTTTTTTTATTTCCCTGAGTTTTTGGGTTTTTCCATGAGATATTTTCCAGATCTTTCGATTGTCTTTGACGCTTTATAGCGCTCTCCCAACTTTTGGCTAAGAAGCCATTCATCTTCTATGGAAGATTCCAACGCTTCCTTCTGAGAACAGTTGATTGTAGCGAGAATGAGATTTCGACGAGTAAGGGTAGTTTTCGGTCATTAATGACATCAACCATAGTGCTGCCTAACAAGGCTCGGAAGGCAGAAATTTTCTTTTGATTCTCCACTAAACGTTCATCTCTCTTTGAATATGTTTCGCTTAATGAAATTTTAATCTTCCCGTTCGATTTAGGTGAATCAAATAAAACACAATTTTTAGGTTGGACATGATCCTTAATCTTCTGTTCTTTTTCGTCTTTGGGAAGACCCTTCTTTAAAGTACCCTTCAAGCCGAACTGCGATGCTGTTTGGAATAGCTGAAGCTAGAATTCTATCGTCCGCTACTCTTTCGCCAATCAGTTCCAGAATTTCCAAACCTAGATCTTCCACGACTCCAACATCATTCGGTCCACACGTAACTGTTTTCTGAAGGTCAGAGGCTGATGAACCTTCATTGACCTTATATCTTGCTTGATCTGCAGAAGAACCATTTTTCGGAGTTGGAGCAACATTAATCAAGTTATCCTGTAAGGGGGAAGACCTCTTCCTAATTCAAAAGCAAAAGAAGCTTTTATGTATAATTGCGAACAAGATGTTTCAAGTAAAGCTCGCCTACAGGTTAGAGCCTATGACGTAATGAGGCGGATGAAAAATCCAAAAAAGGCGTAGAGTACGAGTGATTCGTCTGAGACAAAGTTGGCTGACAAGTTAGAGCCTGTGGCTGTCAATAGGTTATAACCTAAGACATCAAGAATTTATACATGAAATGCGCTTAAGTTTACCTTTTGAGAGCAGGAATCTGCAATGTACATTGTACCCTCGCCTTTATATAGTAAATTGAAGGACCTATATTAAACCAAATAGTATATTACGACCCAACGCCAGAAAGTTGGATTTCCGGGCGTGTGTGATATGAAGGCCGAGGCGAAGCCGAGGCCTCATATCACGCACTCCAGGGCATCCAATATTTCTGGCCATGTGTCGTATACTATTTTTCTTCATCCCCAGCCGAAAGTGCGTTTAATAATTAATGCTAATTAATAAAATTTGTTGTCGGCTGCTAGCTCGGATGCTTTTTCTTTCGTGGCCTGCATCAGCACGCGCGCCACCTCGCGTAGTGCCGCTGCTGCTCTCGGGTCAGCTGAGCGGATGCATGGGATTCGGTCGCCAATTCGGCCAATTCCGCCAATTCGGCGGGTATCAAAAACACATCTTTTTTATTTTATATTTTTTCGTAATACTTCTTCCTCGTTTTGAGGTTGAACACACCGACGCTCTCTTTTTTCCATTCACCTGTCAAAATAAATATTTTTCAGAGGCTAAGTACACAATAACACAATACTGAGCGTTGCTACGTCAGGTTGCTATGTCAGCGAGCCACAAAAATCTCGCAGCCAATCAGAGATCGCGTTAACTCTAGCAGGCCGCAAAAGCCACTGTTCCCGGAGAGAAACGCGGCCGGGAAGACGTACTTTCGGCTAGGGGGCGAAGAAAAAGTATTTACTTGAATCTAGCTTCAAGCCTTGTTTTTCCAATTTTTTGAGATGTTTCTTCAACCGTTTCGTTTCCTTGCATAAGCTTTTCTTCTCGGATTCATCCTCCGAATCTGATCTGTGGTTTCGTTTTTCCATATTTATATTTTTTGAAAACTTTTACAATCTTGAAGTGTCAACCTCGGCACAAAAACAGAGAAATGAGGTATTTTTGAATTGATCACGTAAGAGAATGAAGGCCCATTCTTCTGTTTTGGTCTGTCTTTAAATTTGTGGTGCTTCGGCATGGAATTGGAGAGTACTAAAATTTGTCTTGAGGAAGAGCCTTGAAATACAGTAAATGAAATGCAATACACATGATCGTATTCTACTAAGACGTCAGTTATGTTGCAAAATAATCCGATTTAATCTATTTCCAATTATAATTTTTAGATATGAGAACTTTTCAGTAAAGAATCATTTTTTTAACATTTTAATGAACACACAAAAATACGACTATAGATTCATCAAGTAAACCAATCAGCATTGTGGGAAAGCGACAACAATGCTTTCGATATTTTCGTGAAAGACCTATTTTTTAGGAAAGATTGAGATTTTTGTTTGAACCTATCTGCTTTTGATTGAAAATAAAAATATTTTTTGGATGAAAATTCAACCATTTTCTTGAAAATGGGTCTTTTTTGGTTGAATTCAACATTTTTTTTATTTAAAATTGAAATACAGTAAACTACCACTTCTTTGAACTACCACTTATGCGTGCCCCTCTACAACCACTAATCTGGACATGTCACCTCCCACCACAGTTCCTGTATGGGCTGTCCTGTCACGCCCACGTCAGTAGCTGACCAATTAAAAAAAGTGACCCGAAGAGCGGGAAGCCCTTGTTGGTTTGAATTGAGTATTTTAGCATGACGTTAAGGGATGACCACACTCTTTCAGACGAACTGCGGTTCCTTCTAAGAGTACACGAATTTGTATTAGGCTTGCAAATTATTACGTGCAAACAGGTCTCTTATCTGCTCCAGGCGGCCTTGCCTTCGATCTCAGTCAAAATATCAATTCTCCTTCGCACGCTTCTCGCCAGCTGAGAGTATACGCGTGACGTCACATGCATTTAATGCTTATAGGTATTACTCGTCATTTTCCGGGTAAATATTCGGTAATTCGCCGTAGGAAAACACCTGCTTTAAAGTCATTCAGAATTGAAATTCAAATATGATTGGTTGCATTACGAACCAGTAGTGACATAGTACTGGTACAGTACTGGAACTCCGGCAGGCTGTACTGGGTCAGCACAGTACCAGTTGTGTATTTCCACCTAGGATTGTACCGATGCCTAAAATATAGAAGAATCAAAGTGCTCATGCGCTAATATTATTCTCGCTTTGTCAGAAGGAATGTTTCACTTCGCACATCATTTAGGTGCATACAAAATCCAAATAATATAGGGGTGGGCGTTGCAAAAAATATAATACTTTCTCCAAATTTAATCTTTATTAACAATCAGTTCAAACATCGTAATGTAAAATGTGTTTGTACAACAATACTTTTAAAAATAATTGATAAATGAAATTTCGACGACTTTTTAGATCGGTACATGCTAGATCAATTCTTTGAACTCGACTGTTTTAGTGAATCGACTCTCTTGGATTGCGATGGAAGATCAGTTAAGGTGCTTCAAACGAGTCGGTTTTAGAATAATACAAAATACGGCTACAAGGATTAATTGTTTGTTGTAATATTTTTACCGCATAATCTGAAGGCTCATACATGTACATGACTAGAGCCCTTTTTTCGAAAAATGGTTTTGTTGTTGTTTATTTTTTGTTAATTGAAGCGCACTTTGCAACGGTGAGCCCCTGTTTTCGGGTCACCATGGGTACACTCCCCAGTATGTTGTCCGTTTCCAGGCGCAGCAAGCTCGGCATATTTTCAATTAACAAAAAAACAACAAGACAATTTTTCGAAAAAAGAGCTCTGGTCATGCACACGTATAAGCCTTTTGATTATGTGGTGAAAATGTTACATCAAACAATTCATCCTTGTAGTCGTATTTTGCATTATTCTAACAACCGACTCGTTTGAAGCACCTTAAAGCTTCGATCTTGTTGTAAGAATCGAACATCCTCACCAAAACTATTCGTGTGTAATATATAAGTCTCCCTGGACATCAATTTTATCCTGCACTTTGTAATGAACGTGCCCGGTTGACAATGGGGACTCCAGACGTTTTTTATTGCCTGGCGTAAGATTTGCTTCCATGCTATACCCATCTGATGTTCTTACATAACAGTAGTATGATTCGTGATCCCCATCCTTATGCTCCTCGCTCCTAGCACGTTCATGAGTAGGGCCAGCTTGGAGGCATGCATATAACATTTGGCCAGTACTGAATTCTACTGTAACGTGCCCATATGGACCATTGCATTTTGCAAGTAGTGGATTAGCTAGGAGTTCTCCAAAAACAATATGCCAATTCACACGAATGCCACTCACCACTTTTTGTATAAAAATATCGCTTTCTGGAGTTTTAGGCCGTAAAGGATGGGGGCGTTGAATTCCAGTTTCATGAATATGGCGATGTTCAACATCTATTGCACCTACTTCTGTGAAAAGAAAAGGATTTATGAAATGTTTGTACACTGGGAAAATAAATTTTAGTAAGAAGATAAGCACTCAGGCAGCGCGATTTTTGATTACATATTCTGTTACACATTTCATAACCTATAAACATATAATATATTCGCTACTCCTGCCTAACATCTTTCATACCGTCTTCAGCCATTTTCCCCCATTTCCTCCTTCCCTGAACGACTTTTCTTCCCCTAAACCTTTTTCCCTTCACATCATTCTCTATTCTCCCTTCTCTATTCTTATAACCCACTCCCATCTTCGTTTGGGTGATGAATAAAAATCCGAAAATTAAGTGGATTTATTTAGTTCAGAGATTCCAGAAAATTCATAGGATTCGAAAAATTTGAAGAATTAGAATGCTTTAAAGGATTCGGAAAATTTAGAATATTTAAGAGGATTCCTAGAATTTACGGGATTTGGAGCAATCAAGGAATTTAGGGAAATCAGAGAATTAAGAGAAATCACTGAATTCACAGAATTTAGTGAATTCATAGAATTTAGTGAATTCACAGAATTTAATGAATTTATAGAATTTAGTGAATTCACAGAACTTAGTAAATTCATAGAATTTATTAGATTCATAGAATTGATTAAATCCATAGAATTTAGTAAATTCGTAGAATTTTGTGAATTCACAGAATTTAGTCTATTCACAGAACTCAGTAAATTCATAGAATTTTGCGAGTTCACAGAACTTAGTGAATTAGCAGAATATAGTGAATTTATAGAATTTAATCAATTAAAAAATAATTTATTGAATTTAGTAAATTCATAGAATTTAATAAATACATCGAATTTTGTAAATTTGTAGAATTTTGTTAATTAGCAGAGTTTTGTTAATTCGTAGAATTTCGTTAATTCGTAGAATTTTGTTAATTCGTAGAATTTTGTAAATTCATAGAACTTAGTATTTTAATAGAATTTAATAAATTCATAGAATTTAGTAAATTCATAGCGTTCAGTAAATTCATAGAGTGAATTCGTAGAATTTAGCAAATTCCTAAAATTAAGTAAATTCCTAGAATTAAGTAAATTCCTAGAATTTAGTAAATTCTTGAAATTTAGTAAATTTGTAGAATTTAGTAAATTTGTAGAATTTAGTAAATTCGTAGACTTTTGTAAATTCGTAGAATTTTGTAAATTCGCAGAAATGTGTAAATACGAGGACTTTTTTAAATTTGTAAACATTTGTAAATTCGAGGAATTTTGTAAATTCGTAGAATTTTGTAAATTCATAGAACTTAGTAGTTTAATAGAATTTAATAAATTCATAGAATTTAGTAAATTCATAGCGTTCAGTAAATTCATAGCGTTCAGTAAATTCATAGAGTGAATTCGTAGAATTTAGCAAATTCCTAGAATTAAGTAAATTCCTAGAATTAAGTAAATTCCTAGAATTTAGTAAATTCTTGAAATTTAGTAAATTTGTAGAATTTAGTAAATTCGTAGACTTTTGTAAATTCGGAGAAATGTCTAAATTCGAGGAATTTTGTAAATTCGTAGAAATTTGTAAATTCGAGGAATTTTGTAATTTCGTAGAATATTGTAAATTCCAAGAATTTTGTAAATTCATAGAATTTAGTAGTTTAATCGAATTTAATATATATGTATGTACCATTAAGCCATTTCGCTTTCGGCGAGCCTCAAGGGGTAAGCGTGACACTACCCGATTCGGGTAATGTTTCTAGGTGGATAGTTTCTTGTAGTAAATAACTACAAGTGTGGGCTCACCACACCCACGATAAATAAATTCATAGAATTGAGTAAATTCATCGAGTTTTGTGAATTCATAGAATTTAGTAAATTCATAGAGTTTTGTGAATTCGTAGAATTTAGCAAATTCCTAGAATTTAGTAAATTCGTAGACTTTTGTAAATTCGTAGAATTTTGTAAATTCGCAGAAATGTGTAAATT
>CAKNYM010049651.1:47154-101395 GCA_932195095.1 Andricus curvator | reverse complement strand
TTCAGACCAGAATTAATCCTCGAATTAATTACTAAAGTTTCGCAGGTAACAAAGACGCAGACCCGCGTCATCCTGTGGATATAGGAGAAATGAGAAACTATCTGCTGAAGCCCCGGTGGCGTACTTGGTTAACGCTCCACTCGTGAATAGTGGCGTTGCCGGTTCAAATCCGGGTCGAGGCATATTTTTGCTCGTTTCTCCAGAAAAATTATTTGACCAGCAATCGGCAATATCTAACATCAGAAATTAATTAATTAATTACCCTGGTCGAGAAAATAACAAATTATTAAATTTTATTCAGATTCGGTGAATTTATTCAGACTAGAATTAATCCGCGAATTAATTACTAAATTTTCGCAGGTTACAAAGATGCTGACCCGCGTCATCCTGCGGATATGAGAGAAATGAGAAACTATCTGCTGAAGCCACGGTGGCGTACTTGGTTAACGCTCCACTCATGAATAGTGGCGTTCCCTGTTCAAATCCGGGCCGAGGCAGATTTTTTTCTCGGTTCTCCAGAAAATTATTTGACCAGTAATCGGCAATATCTAACATCAGAAATTAATCGCTCAGTAATGTTAAAAATCAGTTTTACATTGGTGAGCAAATATTATAGCAAATTTTTTTATTTGATATAAACAAATTTATGAGCAAAAATGTTTTCTTGAAGATTACCAGCTGAGACGATACCGATACGATACTCACCTTCCAGTCTCGGATTTTTATCGCTCGGTTTTGTATCGTATCGGAAAAATATCGAAACGTCTGTCTCGTATCGGTATCGTATCGGAATTCCGAGACAAAATGTCCAGATGGGATTTTCCTCCTGCACAATAGAAAAGAAAGTAGGGCTGGTCGTGTGGCCGGCCGCAGGTACCGGAAAAAGAAGCTGTGAGGAGCTTATCCCTTTGGGACTAGGCCTTGAAAGAAAAGAATTATATATTCCAAAAATCTAAACTCTACAACTCTACAGTTTGCACTGCCGAAGAAATTCTAAAGCACTCAGTGAGATCTGTTTGATTTAAACAAACTCAAACTTATTTCAATTCAATTTTTAAATTAAATCTTTTACATGGACAGATAAAAGTTTGTTAGCTTTAAACGAAAGTTTTTATTTAAATAATTCCTCTTACTTTTTATTTGTTCATAGAGAGGCGCAAATATATCAACTTCTATTTTACGTGAATCTAGAATCATTTGACCTAATAATACTACTAATCGTATTTTATATACTTTTTATTTTGCCGAAGTACCGTTTGATTTCTGATCCATTGATTGTTTAGAAAGAAATTATTATTATGAATGATAATAATAATAATTTCTCTAAAAAATATTAGTAAATTAGCTTATTTATTTATCTTATAATTGGTGGAAGCTTAAGAGTTATTTTAAAGTTTTAAAATGATTCAAGAATAATTTAAAACTTAAAAAGATTTCAATTAAATTTAAACAAAAAGTAAATTTTTTAAGATAGCGAACAAAACATTTAGAAGTTTTTCAAGCGTTTTGAAAGGTTTCAAGAAAATGAAAAATTTCTTTAGTTTCCTAGAAAAATTTTAAATAATCATAATTTTTTTAATTAATTCGGAATAAAGAATTTTTTGAACATTTCAGAAGTCTTGCAAACTTGGCACAAGAAAAATCTGGAAGTATTTAAGGCAATATTTTTGATTTTGCAGATTTTTTTTTTCAGTTTGAGCAGAAATTTGAAATTTTTAAAAAGATATTTAGAATGTTTCGAAGTTTTGAAAAAATTTAAAGATTATTTATAATTTGAAGAGAATGAAAAAAAAATTTAATCAAATGTGGATTTTTGAACATTTCCAAAAAAGTAGGAAAACTTAAAATGATTTTTTATTTTGACTAATTAATTATTAAAGAACATTCAAAAAGATGAAAAAGATTTCTAAAAATGTTGAAAAAAACGTGGAAGATTTAAAGGCAATTTTTGTAATTTTGAAAGTTTCTCCAAATTTTTTAGAAAAATTCAAGTCAGTTTAATAGACTTAAAGGAATTTCAAATAAAAAGCATATTTTTAAAGATAGTGAACAAAACATTTAGAAACTTTTCACGTGTTTTGAAAGATTTCAAGAGAATGAAAAAGTTTCTTAAGTTCCTAGCAAAATTTAAAATGATTCTTTTTTTTTAAATTAGTTTGAAGAGAATATTTAAAATGACTTTAAAATAATTGAAAACATTCACAAAATTTTGTCACAAAAAAAATCTGGAAAATTTTAAGGTAATGTTTTTGATTTTCCAGATTTTTTTTTTAATTTCAGGAAAAATTCGAATTATTTTAAAAGATATTTAGAATGTTTCGACGTTTTAAAAATATGTTCAAGGCCAATCAATTGTTTAGAAAAATAAAAAAAGTTTTAAAAGGAATTAAAAAATGTGGAAGATTTGTGGAAATGTGGAAGTACAATTTTTGTAATTTTTAAAGTTTTTCACAATTCGTTAGAAAAATTCAAGAGGAATTTTAGAATTTTTAAACAAATAAAAAATATTTTCGGATGGAGTTCCGAATAGCGTAAACCGCTGATTTTTCTCAGACTCCGTATACTTATGTATTTTGACGCTCTGATTACGAAAATGATAGTGAAAATGTGCGGAAATTTGATTTTCACGGTGAAACCATGAAAAAACCATAAAAATAATGGTTTTTTGCGATTATCCCAGCTAATATGCAAAATAAAGAAAAATGTCTGAAAGAAAAGTTGTAGACATCATTGAAATACACATTTTTTGTTTGAAACATTTTTTTCTGCGAGTGATAGTTTTCGAGAAAATAAAATATATCGATTTTCATTTTTAAAAAACCCATATACAACGGGTGTTCGGTTAAATTGCAGAATAGGGGCGTCACCACTGTTTTGGCTGCAAAAATTTTTTTTTTTTTTGGAAACCAAGTTATACAATCTTTAAATTAACTATTAATAAAGGGATTTGAAAAGGCAGAAGTTGAAAATTATTGTTACTTTTCTTATAAAAACGAGTCAAATATGGGTGTCTCACGATATGGGAATGTTCGTATTTACCTGATCGTTTAAAAGAAGGTCGTGTGTGGCCTTAGTTATTTTTTGTGCCCTTTCACAGGGGTGCCTTCCCGCGCTCACAACACCTGGAAAAGGGGGTCGTGTGTGACATAAGTTATTTTTGTGACCTGTCACAGGGGTGCCTTCCCGCCCCCACAACACCTGGAAAAGGGGGTCGTGTGTGACATAAGTTATTTTTGTGACCTGTCACAGGGGTGCCTTCCCGCCCCCACAACACCTGGAAAAGGGGGTCGTGTGTGACATAAGTTATTTTTGTGACCTGTCACAGGGGTGCCTTCCCGCCCCCACAACACCTGGAAAAGGGGGTCGTGTGTGACATAAGTTATTTTTGTGACCTGTCACAGGGGTGCCTTCCCGCCCCCACACCACCTGGAAAAGGGGGTCCTGTGTGACATAAGTTATTTTTGTGACCTGTCACAGGGGTGCCTTCCAGCCCCCACGACAGGCTGGAAAGGGGGTTGTGTGAGACCTTAGTTATTTTTTGTGACCTGTCACAAAAGGCAAATGGAATGGCAAAAGGAATGGCAAATGTAATGGTAAAGGGAATAGTAAAGGAACATGGCAAAAGGAAATGTTAAAGGGAATGGTAAAGGTCAAAATGCGAAATGTCGAAAAATATTTCAAATACGAATTGTAAATGTCATTGAGAAACACATTTTTTATATTTTTTTCCGAAACCAATGGAGAAACGATTGTAATCCTTATATCGTTCATTTCCTCGAAAACTATCACTCGCAGAAAAAAATGTTTTAAATAAAAGATGTGTATTTCAATGATGTCTACAACTTTTGTTTGAAACATTTTTTTTTATTTTGCATATTAGCTGAGATAATCGCAAAAAACCATGATTTTTATGGTTTTTTCATGGTTTCACAGTGAAAATCAAATTTCCGCACATTTTCACTATCATTTTCGTAATCAGCGCGTCAAAATACATAAGTATACGGAGCCTAAAAAAAATCGGCGGTTTACGCTATTCGGAACTCCACCCATATTTTCAAACTAGAAAACTTTTCTGAAAATATATCAAATATTTCCTAATTTCTTCCAAACTTCTAAAAGTCCTGAAGTTTGAAAGGTCAAACTGACGCCAATTATTATTCCACAGATTTTGTAACATCCTATAAAATAACGAAATTTTCTTTACAATTCATTTTCGACATATCTGAAATCTTCAGATATTTTTTTTAATTTTCTGCAAAATCGTAGAAAAATTAGATTTATACTTTAAAATCCAAATCATAATACTGATTATCCTGGTTCTCATATCTCAGAATCTCTTTCTTAGCTAGAATGTGAGTGTTCAGAAAATTTTAACAAATAAATTGTTATTCGAATTGTGTATTCTGTATGAAAAATTATTTTTCCCACAATTTGAAAAACTTCCTCTTTTCTGAAAGTGATAAGGCCACCACCATTTTTATCAAAAAAGGGTTTATTGCATAAAAAATGCATGCAAAATGAATTACATATTGTGGCAAAAGGATTGTTTTGAAATATAATTTCATTATCATTCGCAATTTTTAATAAGATTTTAGTTTATCGATATTTCTTCAAATTATTATAATTCAGTCACAAAATAAATCATACAAATTTTCTTATTTTTTAGGATTTTTAGCAAAAAAATGTCATACTTCAACTTTGATTTTATCGGAAAAAAAATTATTTTTTTGGAGAAAACTTTTTTGTTATTATCATTCAGCATATACCCATATTTCGGGAATAAGTTTTTATTTTTGTAAAAAGTTCATATCTCGGGAGCATTTTTTCCCTTTTTTTTAACTTACACATTCAATTTTTTATTGCAATCTGCAATTGGGCAATTGCTTTTATTTTTAATCTATTTAAAATTTTGTTGTTGAAAAATTCGAATAATTTAAAACAATATTCAAAAGGCTTAGAAGTTTCGAAAAGGTTCAAAAAAAGATTTTAATTTAGAGATATGAAAAAATTTCGAGAAAGAATGCAGATTTGTGAAAATTTTGAAAAATAAGGTTTTTAAACATTTTGAAAGGTTTTTAGAGAATAAAAAAACGTTCTCGAGATTACTGGGAAAACTTAGAATGATTTATTTGGAAAGATTAATTTTTAAGACAATATTTAAACAGATTTCAAAAGATTTCCAAACTTGTTGTCAAAATCTAGAAGATTTTAAGGCATTTTTTTATCTTTTAAATTTCGTTTTTGTGAAAAATTCGTATAATTTAAAAAGATATTTAGATGCAAGGCAATCATCAAGGCATTTTTATAATTTTGCAGAATTTTTTATAAATTTTACAAAAAATTCCTGTTAATTCAAAAGATATTTAGGAATTTTAAAAGTTTTGAAGATATTAAAAATATTTTAGAACTTGAAAAGATTTCCGAAAATTAATCAAATATTTTCTAATTTCTTTCAAACTTCTAACAGACCTAAATATCTTTTAAACTAACTCGAATTTTCCCTAATGTTCTCTATAATCTTGTAAAATAAAAAAATGTCTAGATTCTTTTTCGTCACATCTGCATTATGGAAAAATGTTGTTGATTTTTTTCAAGATTCTTGGGGAAATTTCAAATGATTCCGTATTTTGAAAAATTAATTCTAAGACTAAACTTAAAAAGATTTAAAAGCATTTTCTAAAATTTCGAAACAGAATAAAGAAGATTTTTAAAAAAATTTTTGCCGGTTTGCACCTTCACATATTCCGTTCTTGTAATTTTGAAAGTTTTTCCAATTTGTTTGAGGAAAATTCGGTTTTGGTTAAAAAACATGTAGGAATTTTAGAAGTTTCAAAGCTTGAGAATTTCATAGATAATGTGCTTGAAGTTTTTAACGTTCACATGAACATTTTTTATTAATTGCTTTATAAACTAGAAACAGTGCAAAAATATAATCGTTCATTGCATTGAAAATAATTCAATTATAAAACTTATAATGCATATTTTTATCTAAAGTTGAAAAATATTTCTAGATATGATAGAATTGGAAAAATACGAGGGAAAATATATTTCATTCATTTGAAGGTAAGGAACTTTAAATTACAAGAAAAGGTTCAATGGTATTCAGGTAGTTGAAATTTGTCGCCGTTCCCCTTCTACTGTTGTTCCGTAGGAAACGACCATCTGGCTGTCCAGTCTCAAAATCCCGAGACGATCCGAGCGATATATCGGTTCTCCGATACCAAAACGATACGAGACAAAACCGAGACAGGAGTCTCAGAAACCGATACCGATACGAGAAAAAACCGAGATTTTTCGATACGATATCGAGACAGTCTCGTATCGAACGGCATCACTATCTGTGACATTTTTATCTTTAATAAACGAATTAACTTTTTAGCTGTTATTGAATACATAGGCATTCGCTTTTTCATATAATGGACTAACAATTACTTTTCAGTAACAATGTTTGACATTTCATTTTCTGGTTAAAATTTTTAATTGTTTGAACTGTGGAATTTGTATGCAAAGGGATTTGTTTGGTTCGGACTTTTTAACGAAGCTGCAGCAGGGTCAACTGTGCAGAGCGAAGAGTACTCAGCCGCACGCTGTGGAGGGTCGCCTCGGCTGTGACCACAGGCAGGTCATAAACGTGTATAATAGAGTCATTATTCGTCTCAAATAGGTTTTCCTTTCCCAATACGATGTTCCGAAAGCATTTATAGATTTTTAACCAAGGTCTGAATTTCCAGTGTCACGCTACATGTTGAGCAAGTCGTTTTTTCTCAAAACACGATTTTTTTAAATGGCTGACATGATTCCGTCAAAACCACTGGACCGATTATGCTCAAATTTGGAGGATATATTTAGCAGATGTTTGGCTATAGCCCGAACTAGAATAAATAAAAAATAATGTTTTTTGAATTTTTAGCAAGTCAAAAACTACCCCCAAAAAAGTCAAAATTCGCAAACAAAATTTCAAATGGGCGCCATTTTGTCAATTTTCAATATTTTCGATTTGTTCTAGTCCCGGCTATAGCCGTACTCGTATATTTTAAGAATCATTCCGATTTTTTTGTTTCGGATGACCTGGAGCAGCAGAATCATGTCAGCCAAGTGAGGGTGTCGATTCCGGGACAGATTTTTTGAAGTGCTACAGCGCCCCCTATTATTTTTTTTTAAATTGGTAACCATGTATTTTTTTATTAAGTTACATGTATCCATGTTTCAAAGGAGGGCTATGTAGCCCATGGAACTACTAATTTTTTTAATTCAAAGTAAAAGTAACTTTGAAATAATCAAAAATTTGTTTAATCTCAAATAATGAAGTTTGTTACCATCTTCAAATTAAATTAATTATTTGTTGGCTACTATTTTTATTTAATTAAAGAAAAAACTTGATTTAAATAAAGTACTGGCTAAAATTTAATAATAATTGATATAATCTCATTATTTTAAGCCAAAAAAATTAATTTCTTGAATCGAATAAAATTTTTATAAAAGAACGCGATTGCGTAAGGTTTTCAGCTTTATTGAAACAATAAGAAGGCAATATTTGTGAAAGATAGGCTGAGGCACATCATCGTGGACCATGTTACATCACCTCCACTAACACAAGTTCCGGCTTCAAAATGGATATAATATAATAATAAGATATAATAAGAGTTATTTACACACTCAATCTATTTCACTTTACTTTATTAAATTTAAAAATTAGACCCTTGATGCTTTTTAACTCACAGAAACACAACGATATTCGATGAAACACAATAACAAGCACCTGACAAATGTCACGTACACCATTTTTTATGTTAAAAATAATCCGCAAAAAAAGTTAACTAGATAATTAATAACTGAAATCACTAAAAAATTATTGAATATTTTAAAAAATTGAATTTTTTTAAATAAACTTGTTACTTTTTACCATGCCACTGCTGGTATGATAAATTATTACTATTAAATTATTTAAACATTCAATTACTGTTAAGCGATCGACTTTTACCTACTAATATTTCTTGAATTTACTCGAATTTGTTTTTTGATTTTTTAATCTTACCAAATTGAAACATTTTGCTTTAAAATCTTCTACACTCTTTTTCGAAAATTTAGGAAATCTTTTGATATGCTTAAAAACCTGTTTTAATTTTCTCGTGAACTTCATTTTTCAAAATAAAAAAATCATTTAAAATTTTCACGCGAATATTAAGAAAATTCTTTTTCAATTCTTGTCAGACCCTCTAAACGTTCTAATCTTTAAAAATTATTTAAATTTTTCCTGTTTTTTTCCCCCTGCAAAATTAAAAAAATTGCCTTAAAACCTTTCAGATTCTGCTTTGACAATTCTTGAAATTTTTTGTAATCTTTTCAAATTTTAATCTTGAATCGTTTCAAAACTTCTAAATATCTCTGAAACTTACTCACATTTTTTCTAAAATTATGCAATATGGCAAAATTGAAAAATTTTGCTGCAAAATCTTTTACACGCTTTTTAAAAATTTTAGGAAATAATTAAAAATGCATTGTGATCTTTTTTCAATTATCTCTTAGAATTCATTACAAAAGAATCATTTAAAATTTTCCCATGAATCTCAAGAACATTTTTTTCATTCTCTTGACACCCTGCAAAATTCAGTTTACCTAAAAAATTTTAAATCCTGAAAAATCGAAAAAATTGTCGCAGAGTCTTCCATATTCTATTTCCACATATTTTAAAATATTCAAGCCTTAAAATTATTCTTTTAAAATAAAACCTGAAACATTAAAAATTTTTCCAGAAATCTTGAAAAAAATTCAATCTCCTCAAATTTTTCATAATTATTAAAAAGCTTTTAATTTTTTTTCGAATAGTGAAATGTTAAGAACAGAATATTTCCCACTATTGAACAATCATTTACTATTTAAATGTTCTCTTCTGTCTATCAATAATGTTTAGAAACATTTAGAAATAAATTTGATGATGAATTAAAACTGTTTATTTAGAAATTTTGATATACAAAGTGGATGGTGCAGAAAATTCATAAATTAAAAATGTTACGTAACTGGGTTAAAATACCCCCCCCCCCCATGAGTTTTTTCTGTGCTTATAAAAGCATCAGTATTATGCTAATCCAAGTAATTTAGTCATTTCGACAAAGAAATGATTATTAATTTTAAATGAATTTTTAGTTCTAATTTAGGAAAAAAAATGTGTTGGAACAGCAGACTATATCTCTAATTAAAATTTTAAAAAGTAACCAAGGAATATCTTTCATTCAAATACATTTTTCTTAAATTGAAGAAGCCTTTTTCTGATTTTAGACAACTGTAACGTCAGAGTATTCGTTTTAGACATCTTAGATTTTATTAAAAATTTACAAAGTTAAATTATGAATAAACAATAAACATTGATATAATTTTTGCTAAAGCAGTAAAATACGTTCAAAAATTTTGTAACAAGTGATTTAATCATTAAGACAAAGAAATTTTTCTTGAATTTACATACATTTTTGGTTCAATATACTTTAGCTTATATATCTTTAACTTCTTCTTAAAAATTTTGGTCAATAGTTAAAGGGCAAAACATCCCAAAAAACAGGATTTTTCGGCCTCCTTTTTCAAGCGTCGACTTTCACCTGTTCCCAGAACGAGGTCGACTTCAGGAACAATCTGAAGAAATTCACAGACATTCTTTTAATATTCTTTAATGCAATACATTTTTCAAAATTCTGATATATTTAGTCAATACTTTTTACGGTGATTTGTTTACAAATACTTCATCTTGAGAACAAATGAAGATAGGAAGCCGCTTAATGGCCCCAAATGTGCAGTTTTGTGATGCGAGTGCAGTTCAATAATTAAATTCGTGATAAAATTTGGACGCGAATGTGCAAGTTTACCACCACCAGCACTTTTAATTCAGGGTTGTAAATCCGGAACGAGCACTCGACCGTTTCGTATTTGGATCCGGTTCTTTTTAGGAAGAAGTCCGGGCTCGTTCCGAATGCGGTTCCGGAACGAAACTCAAATTTTTACAATTTTGTTAATCTGGTAGGTTTCTGTGAAAGTCAGTACGACGGGGTTTTTTAATAGAAGAATACGAATGTTGAGGTCAAAAACCAGCAATGCCAACATTTGACTCAAGTTTTGACAAATTCATTAATTCAGTAGATTTCCATGAAATTCAGTAGGACAGCGGGTTTCGGGGCAAGGAACACCAATTTGGGGTAAAAATTTAGAAATTCCAAAATTTTACTCAAATTTTTCAAAATTTATTTATTTGATAGATTGTACACAAATTTTGAAAAAAATTTATTTGATAGATTTTCATGAAATTCAGTAAGAGGGGTGTTTTCAGGCAAAGAACAGGAATTTGGAGTTAAAATTCAAGAATTCAAAAAGCAGCTCAAATTTTGAAAATTTTAATAAGTTAGTGGGTTTCTATGAGCGTCAGTACAAGCAGAGTTTTTTTGGCAAAAAAACAGGAGTTTGGGGTCGAAATGCAAAAATTTCGGAAGACTCAAATTTTGACAAATTTATTTATTCAGTAGATTTCCATGAAAGCCAGTTCGAGGTGGCGTTTCGGGGCACAGAACAAGAACAGGGGGTCAACATTCAAAAGTTCAAAAAAGAAACCTAAATTTAAAAAAAAATTATTCAATTAGCAGGATTCCATGAAAGTCAGTTCCAGGAGGGGTTGGTTATTTAGTTAGTTAGTTTTAAAACTGGCGGGAAGCCCATAAGGAGCTCCCCTGCTACTCAAGCTATAAAGCCTAGTATGTCGATCACGGATCGCGTTGTAATTTCCTCAGGTTCCATAAAATAGGACCCGAGGATTTGTTGCCTGAGCTCAGCTAATGCCAGGCACTGGCATAATACATGCAGGGATGTTTCGTCATCCCTGCCGCATTTCCTGTACTCTGTCGTGGAGTTATACCCCATTTTGTGCATATGATAGTTCAAGTGATTGTGCCCAGTTAGGATCTGGACCACTGTAGTTATATCTTTCTTGGTTGAACCCAGGATATCCCTAGCTCTGTCCATCATATAGGTATAACCCAGGATGGATTTCGCCTGAGGGCAACCCTGGATTTGTTCCCCGTATTCCCGGTGTTTTGTTCGGATCCAGCTTTTGATGGCCATCCCGATGCAGCAAGACGCTAGTCCCAGTACAGGTTCCGGTCCATGTATTCACTTTCTGCCTATTCCTTGCCCTTGATCCCTGTGTGACCAGGGACCCATGCCACTTTGTTTCTTTCTGCAAGTTGGTTTATTGCCTTTTTGCATTCCGAAACCAGTTCTCATGTTATGTCTGGTTTCCCTTTTGCAGTTAGTGTTGCTTGACTGTCCGAGCAGATCGTAATCTGCCTGCCAGCAGCGTTTTCCTCTATTAATGTTTCAGCACAGCGGTGGACGGCCAGGACCTCCGCCTGAAAGACAGTAGCATGTCGCTCAAGTGTGATCCCTATCCCCCTTATTCTCTTGCTGGCAAAGATTCCTGCTCCTGGCCCTTCCTCTCCCCTGGAGCCATCTGTATACCAGATTTCCCTTGAAGGAGCGGGTTACCATTCGTTTTCCACACATCTCTGCTTGGAATGCAGACGCGGAAAGTTTTGGTAAAGTTGAAGCGTTTTATTATTTTATTTTGCCTTATCTTTAAATTCGGCAGTGCACTGATGTCACTTGGGAGCCTAGTGTGCCTAGTCCGCCAAGTTCATCTATTCGCTCTTGCCAGGCAGCCATATCGCCGCTGTGGGCGTAGTTCTCATTACTCCCGGCAAACCCCTAAATGCTAGCGTTTGTAGTCACCGCAGCCTGTCCTGCATTGTTTTAAGTTCCGCCCGTGGCCACCAGACCACGGCCGCATGTAGGAGTCTTGGATCAAGTACAGCAGAGAAGAGCCATGGAAGTATTTTTGGCCTTAGACTCCACGTCAACCCAAAGGCTCTCCTGCACATCCAAAAAGTCATGACAAACTTCCTGCATTGTGTCTCCAAGTGCTTTGCCCAGTTCAGTTTTCTATCTAGGATTACTAATAGATATTTAACCGAATCTGAAAACTGCAGCTTCCCACCACAGAATACAGGAGCATCAACTTTCTGCACTCTATCATTTCTAGTCAAAATTACCAGGCTGGTCTTTTCCGGATTTACCGAGAGCCCTGACCTATCGCACCAGAGCTCTACGATGCGCAGCGCCGACCTCGTAAGACCCATCAACGTTTCCAGATAAGCCCCCTGACTAGAATTACAGAGTCATCCGCATAGCCCTGAGTACAATACCCCTCTTTATTTTACCTTCGAAGGAGGCCATCAACTATAGTGCACCACAGGAGGGGCGACAGGACCTATCCAGCATACTAGCTGGTCTGGCACACCACATCTCAAAGTCTCTCGACGGATGACTACTGGAGGAGTATTGTTGGTAGCACCCTCTATATCCAAGAAAGTGCCCACAGCATACGCCTTTTGTTCCAACTGCTGCTCCAATTTTGCCTCGACATCATGAAGCGCAGTTTCTACCGAGCAGCCTGCCTGAAAAGCATGCTGCCCTCTGTGTAGCGGGAAGGCCAAAAGCACCTCATCTCTAATATATCTCTCGACCAGCTTCTCCAACCTCTTTAGGATAAAAGACGTTAGGCTGGTTGTTCGCAAATATTTCGCAGTAGTGTAACCCTCCCTCCCAGGTTTGGGAATGTAGGGGCGACGAGATCAATGCCTTTTTGTAAAAGCGCTGGTTAATGACATCCGCTCCTGGTAATTTAAAGGGACTGAAGGACCCTACGGTCAATTCCACATTTTTATAATCAACAACCTTAGCGGCGAAATTCCAGTCGGCCCTCTCCATCTCTTGGCCCCAGCCTTCCTCCTCTTTGTCGGTTCAGATTCGCTGAAAACCCGGAAAGTGAACCTCCATCAGGTGATTCATCGTTGCTTCTTCGTCTTCGGCAAATCCATCATTATCGAGCCTTTTTAGCCCGATGCGAGCTTCCGGATTTTTCGCCAGGATCTTGTGGAGACTCGCTGTTTCCGGAATGTCTTTCGATTCCTCGCAGAAGCCCCTCCAATCCTCCTGTTTATACTTTTTTATACTATTATTGTATTCATACTGGGCCGTCTAATAGATGTTTCAGTCTGAAGGCAATTTAGTTCTATTTACCCTGTTGCACAACATTCATGTCTTTTTGCGGAATCTCTCCAGGTGGGTACTCCAACATTCTGCTCCTATCATAAACTTAATTGTGCGTGTAGGGCAATTACCTCCCTTTGATTTCCTCTTTATATGAGTCACGAAGTGTATTTCCCCCTGTGGGGTGCCTTAACTGCTGTTTGCTAGACGCGCTTTGCGGTTATCCTTTTTTTGTGCTCCGCTACGTTGCCTCTTTCTTACGGAGAGTTCCGTTAACTGCACTTCTACGGTGGCGACAAGATTGTATCCACCATTATTAAAAGTTCGCACTGCCTCTGGTGGATTACTCCCTAAGGTGCCTTCCACTTTTGACGGTCGGCTAGAAGAGGGTCTCGGAACGGGCCCCTCATTGTTTTTGGTTTGTTTCATTTTGTTTGGTTCGTTCATTTGATCCCACGAGAAGCTAGGGAAAAAAGAAACACCCCCTGCAGAGTCCCACTTGCAAGGGGTGGGTATATATACTATGGGATTTGACCTGATGTCCCAAAGTCCCCGTTAAGACACCTTCTTTGAGACCCCGGCCTGCCCGAGGGGGGCAGGCCGGGGTGTTTAAGGAGGTGTCTTAACCCTGGTGCCATTCAGCTCTTGACACGGCGATTACATCGCAGCTTGGGAGCATGAGAACTCGCGCCCTCGATATTCCAGAAGGATCGCTCCTTAGTTTAAGTTCCACCGACTAGAGTCCGTTAGTTCCCCAGAGTAGCTACACCTCGCGATGCAGCCCCTCGGGTTCACCTATTCCAGATCTATCGTGTAATGAGACCCATAAGCCCTCCCACTAGCTACAAGGTCCAGCGATCACTAGGAGGGGGGGGCACTGAACAGGAATTTGGTATAAAAGTACAAAAAATTCAAAATATAACCCGAAATTTGAATATTTTATTTATGTGGTAGATTTCTACGAAATACAGTACGAGCGGTGTTTACGCGGCACAGAACAGGAGTTTCGAGTCGAAATGCAAAAATTTCAAAATATGACCCGAAATTTGAATACTTTATTTATATGATACATTTCTACGAAAGCCAGTACGAGCGGTATTTACGAGGCACAGAATAGGAGTTTCGAGTCGCAATGCAAAATCTCCCAAATTTGACGCAAATTTTTTAAAATGTATTTATTTGGTAGGTTCTTATGAGATTCAGTAAGAGGGTGGTTTTTGGGGCACAGAACAGGAATTTAGCATTCGGCAAATATCTCTTTCTTTTTTGTGAATATATTTTTCTGAAATGAAACAGACATATTTGTAAAATCGATATCTGACTTTATTTCCATAATCGTTTAAACAAATTATTATTTTTTACAACTATCTTCTCCTACATTAATGTAATTTTTCCTGAAATTCTTAACTTTTTGTCCACTTTTCACTTATTGAGGTAATAATTAATTCAAGTTAACAAACCTAATTATTTAAACAACTGTTTTTAAAGTGAATTATTTTTCCTCTTTTGCCAATGTATTAAAAATAATAATTCAAACAAAAAGGCTATCTTGCAGTAGAAATCAAAAAAATTAATATAATAATTATGAGTAGGTCGGAGAAGGAGGTCTGTAAATGACTCTTAAACATTTTGTTTTGAATCACAGCACGTAGTTTATTGCAAAGCGTCAAAGAAAAATTTGGAATTGCACATATTTTTATATTAGCCCCCTATCCTTTCCTGGAGAAAACACGTCTCGTCGATGATAATAATATACATTTATAAAGATTAGAAAGACCTCAAAGAAGTAATTAATTGATTACAATATCTCACGGGACAAGGTAGACTTTCTGCAGTCAGGAAATTATTTCCGGTACTCTGTTACCAATTCTAATAAATATTGTTTCTGACTTTCGACTCTAGTAAGAAAGGAATTCAAGTCAGATATCGATTTTACAAATATCTGGTTGATTTCAGAAAAAAATATTCACAAAAAGAAAGAGATTGTATAAAAAATGATTCTCTTTAATGTTTATTTCTTATTTGTTCGTGACTAAAAAGCCAAACCAAATTTGGAAACTTCAGAAGAAAACGCAAATTTCTAGTAATTATCTAAGAGAAGATAACTGTAAACAATAATAAATTGTCTGAACAATAATTTTTGTTCAATTTTATTAATTATTACCTCGCTCTGAGTGAAAAAGTAGACAAACTGTTGAAAATTTCAGAAAAAACCGCAACTTTCTAGCATTATTCAAAGACAATATTGTTGAGAATAATACTAAATTTTTTAAACAATTATATTTGTTAACTTGAAATAATCATCACATCACTTTAATTGGGAAGTTTAAAATCAATAAAAGTAGTATTTTATGTATTAAAAACAATTTGTATTAAGTGAACAGCAAAACAAAATCATAAGTATTAACTATTTATAGTAATATTCGCTTAGAATAATGCTAGAAAGTTGCAGTTTTTTCTAAAATTGTTCACGTTTTGTCGACTTTTTAACAAGAGTGAGGTGATAATTAATTGAAGTTACTAATTATAATTGTTTAAATAATTTATTATTATTTAAAAAAAAAATTTTTTGAATAAAGCTAGAAAGTTGCGGGGGTCTTTTTGCAATTTTCAGCTTTTCTGTTTAAAAATGATTTTCTTCATTGTTTATTTATTTTTTCTTCATAACTAAGAAGCCAAATAAAAGTTTAAACTTTCAGAAAAAACCCGCAACTTTCTAAAAATTATCTGAGAGAAGATAGTCATAAGCAATAATAAATTGATTAAAGAAGTATGTTTGTTATTTTGCATCACTCAGTGAAAAGTTGACGAAAATGGAATCAATCAATTAAACCTTACTCTAATTGAAAAGCCAACCAGAAGAGGAAAATTTTAGAAAAAACTGCAACTTTCTAGTACTATCCAAAGAGAATATTATTAAAAATAAGAAGGAAGTGGGAAAATTTTAATTAATCATGGATGAAGGTATCGATTACATAACTTTTTCACTTCACTTTGACTCACACATTCAATTTTTTGAATTGTTTATCTATAGTTCTTTCAAATTGTTTATCAGTGAGATGAAAATGAAATGAATGTGAGACCAGAAATCCTTTTGCCCAAGAGTTTATCTACTAACAGTTATTTTTTCCGTGTACAAAAATCTTATAAATGTGTTGTTTTTTTACAGTAGTCGGTGCTATGGAGGCTGCAAATTCTGGAGGTGATGTTATTCCAGGTGATGTTATTCCAGATCAAAATCCTTTTCGTATACCTCTAGGTAGCATAATTTATGTACAAAAAACGCATGCTGTGAACCCTTACTATTATCTTCGTGGATTTCTCCTACCTTATACACCAAGGAATGCAACATACAACCGGGATCATGATCATCCAACTGGGCACGCTCTGGTAATACTTGATGATGGCCATCCTTACTTTGCACGTCTCGAAAGCCGTAATGACCATCTGTTCGATATAAATGTTGAAGCTGTGGGTCGTGAATATCGCTGTTTTATAAGTAGACCACGCATGAATGGTTTGCAAGCACTACTTCTTCCGCCTGATCTAAGACGTCCCGATAAACCACCGCTCGTTCAAGTCATAACGCCGGGTAGGAATGTTGTAGGAACGTTAAAACTCTCACAATATGTTTTCAATATATTTTCGTAGCTATGTTCGATTCTTTAAAAAAGATTGATCCTTTAATGGATCTTGAATCGGATCGACTATAACCATTTCTTTTCTGTATAATAAAATAATTGTCGAACTCGACTTCTGTTCGATTAGGAATTTAACTGCAAATCAGCAAATAAGTTAAATCAAATTACCTCGAAGGATTCTTCATTATATTTACTTAAATAAATACCACAAAAGTGAAAGTGATCTACGTGTATTTATGAAAAAGTTCGAGCTACCTTAAGATGGCAATTGTGACTGTAAAGCAGTTGCCTTTTGGTTTTTGCCGAATACAGTTGGAAATTTATCCAGTTGAAGGAATCTAACGCGCGGTAGCTTTATTTCATAGGATGAGCGATTGAAGAGGATTTTCATTGTTATTAAACTGCAAAGTGATGCCCTCTTATGGAGTTCCTGCGTTGACATCACTTCGCAGTTTAATAACAAATCGAATCCTCTTCAATGGCTCCTCCTGTAAAATGAAGCAACCGCGCGTTAGGTCCCTTTCTTCGCGGATGGTCACATATTAAGATAGTTATTCATCAGCACATCACAATTCGTATAAGAATAGACGGGACTCTATGACAAATCAGTTTAATAAATTTCTAACTCACTGCATTTCCAACTGTATTCGGCAAAAACCAAAAAACAACTGCTTCACAGCCACGGTTGCCATCTTTAGGTAGCTCGAACTTGTTCGCAAATCAACATAGATCTTTCTTGCTTTTGTGGCATTCATTCAAGTGCATATACCGAAGAATCCTTCAAGGTAATTTGATTCAACTTATTTCCTGATTTGCAATTAAATTCCTAAACGAACAGAAGTCGAGTTTGATAATTGTTTTATTATACAGAAAAGAATTGATTATAGGCGATCGAGAAAATGAATGGAATCGTTTGCTATTATCAAAAATGTATAACTCCTCCCGGAGGTTTTTCCACGATGTGTTTTTTCCCATTCGGGATGCTCTGAAGCAATGCCATACCGATATATGGTAATGTTGATGCGCAGGCAGATGCGGGAGTCTATACGCCAATTCTTTGAATAAACTTTAATTGACTTGAGCCAAATGATTAATTATTATTATCCATAATCCCACTTCGCTCCTCTAATTGTTGGCATCCGATCAGAATTGGTTTGGATTTGATCGGGTACAAGATAGTGGATTTATTTCGAAGACTTAAAATTTATAAACAGTAAAACACCATGGGATTACAAGTTTTCGCTTCATGAAATTAGGTAAAATAATAAATGAATTGGTAGTCAATTAATTTAAAAGAAATGAACTAAAAAGAAAGAAGTAAAGACCTTATATTATTCAGAATAGATTTTTATTTGCATCAAATTAAAATATAATTTACGAAGTGTCTCGTCCCGAAATTCAGGATAAGTGGTCACATATTTTTCATTAGCCAATTTTTCAGGACAAGAGGTTTATGAGTTCTGCAAGGAGATGATCAGCGTTCAAAGCTCACTTTCCTCTTGATTGTATTTACATAATTTTACATAAGAATTAAATAGATCAACATTTCAATCCATACCATTTTTTTAAACAATTTTTCGATAACGGTTCGCCATTGACGAATAATGTTTTAGCGAATAAATGCTCATCCAATGGACTTTCAACAGTTACATTTTTAACAGTTAAAAATTAAATTTAAGGCAGTTGAATTTTCAACTGTCAAAAATGGAAGAAAATTGACAATTTTAATTTTCAACGGTTAACAATTGAACTGTCTGTAATTTAGATTTTCAATTTTCTTTAATTTTCAGCAGTTGAACTTTTTTAACTTTTTTTATTTCTTCAAAAGTCAATTTTTCTAAAAATGATGTGATTCGGAACAGGGATTTCCGTACAGAATTATAATTTGACTTGGAACAGCAAATTTTTGACACTGAACTGGAATTTAAAAAAAGAATTTCAATTTTTATTTAGAAGAAGGGAATAAAAAAAAACCCTGTTCCCAGACTGAATTGGTCACAATTTTAATCTTCCCTTCTTCAAATTTTGAAATAAGGAAGGTATTTCTGAATTATAATAGAAAATATTGTATATATTGGAACAAGTAAATTTTTATATGGAACAGAAAACGTTGGAAAATCTTTTTAATTCTGATTTATAAAAAGGGAATCTACATTCTATTACAATGGCTGATTTTAGTATTATTACTACTGTTACTACTGCAGACCCTCCCTAGGGATCGCGGGACCTTGTAGCTGGTGGGAGGGCTTACGGGACTCATTGACGACAGATCTGAAATAGATGAACCTGAGGGGCCCTATCGCGAGCTGTGGCTACTCTGGAGAACTGAAGTAATGGCAAAGCCACTGGAATATCGAGAGCGCGAGTTCTCATGCTCCCAAGCTAGGATGTGATGGCCGTGTCGAGAGCTGAATGGCACCAGGGTCAACAAATCCTTGAGCGCCCCGTCCTGCCCCCCTCAGTAGAGGTGGTCAGGCGGGGGTTCCAAAGGAGGTGTCTTAACGGAGACTTTGGGACACCAGGTCGAATCCCATAGTATTTAGACCCGCCCCCTGCAAGCGGGGCTCTGTGGGGGGTGTTTCTTATTTCCCTAGCTTCTCGTGGGACAGAAATGTTTCCAAAAAAACATAAAAAACAAAACATAAACGATGAGGGATCCGTTTCGGGTCCCTCATCCAACCCACCGCCAAAAGAGGGAGGCTCCGTAGGGGCAACCCATTAGAGGCGGTGCGAAATAGTGAAGATGGTCGAGACAGTTATGTCAAAGCCGTGGAAGTGCAGCTAACGGAAATCTCCTTAGGAAAGAGGCACCGTAGCGTAGCGCAAAGAAGGAGAGCCTGTAATGCGCGGCTCGCAAACAGCAGCCAAGGCTCCTCACAGGGGCAGTGGCTGCGGAAACTTTACCCGGAGCAACTCCTCAGGATAATTCTATAGGCAAAAGGAAGAAGGGCTCCGGAGAAACTGCCCCAAACAGGGAGTCAAAACGGCAGAAGGCTCTGGTAACACAGGGCCTTACTTTCGCGCAGATGGCCAACAACGCCCTGGTGAGAGTTGTCGTTGCGTCGGGTTATCCTGATAACTGCCTAACTCTCGAGGATTTGGACAGGTTGAGGTTACGCGCGTTACCTCGCGCGGGACGCCCCCCCAGATTCAACGACATCTTCATTAGGTCGGGGGCCATCGTTCTGGAGGCCGTGGACATCTGGTCGCGAGACTGGATTGTGGAGAAAATTCCAATGTCCAGGCTTAAAGAGGGTCTGAACTTGGAATTCAAGGGGATGGAGTGTCTGCAAAGGTACCGCAGAGCGACCGTACTGATTCCCGGCAATCCCGAGAGTCCGGCGACCGCTCTGAGGCGCCTGAGCTTTCAGAACTCTTTTCTACGAACTGATTCGTGGAAGGTGTTTTCCGACAGACAGGGATCCAGGCCGAAGGAGAGAGGTTGGATTCTAGTCGTTGGTCTTCCCGAATCTTCAATCAGAGCCCTTGCGGCCCTAGATGATCGTCCCTATCTAGGGGCGAGTAGGGTTACCTTCCGGGTGACCCAACTGGAATCCGCAGAGGTCCCAGAAGCGTCCGGAGGTGCCCCAAACTAGCCTCTCTATGGCTGAGACGGGAATCTCCATTACGCAGGTTAATTTGCACCACAGAAAAGGCGCCTCGGCGGTTTTAGCCAGACGCATGTCTGTGGTGCACACAGGGCTCGCACTAATCCAAGAACCCTGGTTATACAGGGAAAGGATTTGTGAATTGTCAGGATGTGGCTCCATATATAAAGGGCCACGCGAAAAAAACGCCAAGGGCATGCAGAGCCGTCAAGGGTATGGATGCGATCTTGGTGCCTAAAATCTGCTCTAGAGATCTGACCGTTATTAAGGTGAGACTCAGGGGCAGTAGCGGAGAGGCTAGAGGTATTTATTGCCTCGGCTTATTTCCCTGGCAACGCCGAGGGACCCCCGCCTCCCACAGAGGTGGAGGCTCTAATTCGGTATTGTCAAGAGAACAAGATCCCTCTGCTGTCGGGCTGTGATTCAAACTCTCGCCACACCGTGTAGGGAAGCACAAACATCAATGACAGACTAAAAACAGGAGGGAGGTTCTCGATTTGACTCTATGTTCAGGTGCACTGAGTAGCAGGGTAGTGGATTGGAGAGTCTCCGATTAGGAGTCTCTTTAGGACCATAAGCACATCGTGTTTCGATTAACCCTGGGTAAACCGGTAGTTTCTAATATCAGAAACCCCAGAAATACACTTTGGGACTAATATAAAGAGGAACTCAAAGGGAGGCTTGCGAAATGCCCCACAAGCTATGGTTCCATTGATGAGTTGGAGCACGCCGCGGATTTTCTACGGAGGGCTCTGACAACATCATATGAGAACAATTTTCCTACAATTGCCCTTCGGACTGGGACATCTATAAGACGATCCAGTGTGAATACAATTAAAACATAAGGAAGTATAAGCAGGAAGATTGGCTGGGCTTCTGCGAGGAATCGAAAAACATTCCGGAAAAAGCAAAGTTCCACAAGATCCTGGCTGAAAATCCGGAAGCTCGCCTCGGGCTCATAAGGCTCGATAATGGTGAGTTTTCCGAAGATGAACAAGCAACGCTGAATCACCTGATGGAAGTTCAATTCCCGAGTTTTTAGCGAATCCGAACCGACCAAGAGGAATGGGCCGTAAGGTCCTTCTGTCCCTTTAAATCATCAGGGGCGGATGATATTTATCCAGCGCTTTCACAAAAAGGCATGGATTTAGTCATCCCTCCTCTGACGAAATTATTTAGGGCAAGTATAGCCCTTAAACACGGGCCACCGGCATGAAAGGATGGCAGAGTGGCCTTCATACCCAAACCTGGGAGGGAGGGTTACACTGCTGCCAAAGATTTCCGACCAATCAGCCTAACGTCTTTTATCCTGAAGACGCTGGAGAAGCTGGTCGAGAGATACATTAGGGATGAGGTGCTCTTGGCCTTCCCGCTGAATAGAGGGCAGCATGCTTCCCAGGCAGGCTGCTCGGTAGAAAATGCGCTTCATGCTGTTGTGGCAAAATTGGAGCAGCAGTTGGAACAAAAGGGGTAGGCTGTGGGCGCTTTCTTGGATATAGAGGGTGCTTTCAACAATACTCCTTCAGTAGTTATCCGTCGAGAGGCTTTGAGATGTGGCGTGCCGGACCAACTAGTATGCTGGATAGGAAGCATGCCGAAGAAGACGCGAAACCACATGGATTGAAGGCCTATTAAGGGGGATAGCTCCGCGGGGTTGCACACAGGGGGGTGTCCTGTCGCCCCTCCTGTGATGCATTGTAGTGGACGGCCTTCTTCGAAGGCTAAATAAAGAGGGGTACCCTTCTCAGGGATATGCGGATGACTTTGTAATCCTAGTCAGGGGGGCTCATCTGGAAACGCTGATGGGTCTTATAAGGTCGGCGCTGCGCATCGTAGAGCTCTGGTGCGATAGCTCAGGACTCTCGGTAAATCCGGAAAAGACCAGCCTGGTAATTTTCGCGAGAAATGATAAAGTTCCGAAAGTTGACGCTCCTGTATTCTGTGGTGGAAAGCTGGCGTTTTCAGATTTTGGGTTGACGTGGGGGCTAGGGCCCAAAATGCTTGCATGGCTCTACTCTGCTGTCTTAAAACCCAGGCTCCTACATGCGGCTGTGGTCTGAAGGCCACGGGTGGAACTTAAAACAATTCAGGATAGGCTGCGAAGATTACAAACGCTAGCATTTAGGGGTTTGACTGGAGCAATGAGGACTGCGCTCACAGCGGCGATAATATTCGGGCTCCGTGAGGAACCCCTACATGTTGCGATAACCGCTAGAGCGGCACACGCGATGAGCCGCCTGGCAAAAGCAAATAGATGGACTCCGGGGACTAGAAACACTAGACTCCCGAATGATATCAGCGCACTGCCGATTCTACAGATGAGGCAAGATAAAATCACAAAACGCTTCAAATTCACCAAAGCTTTCCGCGTCTGCATCCCAAGCAGGGATCTGCGGAAAGCAAATGGTAACCCGCTTCTCCAGTGGGAAATCTGATATACAGATAGCTCCAGGGGTGAGGGAGGGTCAGGAGCAGGAATTTATGACAGCAAGGGAGGGAAAGGGATAGGGATCACACTTGGGCGACACGTCTTTGAAGCGGATGTCCTGGCCGTCATTCGCTGTGCTGAAACACTAATAGAGCACAACGCTGCTGGCAGACAGATTACGATCTGTTCGGACAGCCAAGCGACACTAACTGCAATGAGGAAACCAGACATAACATCAGAACTGGTTTGGGAATGCAAAAAGGCATTAAACCAACTTGCAGAAAGAAACAAAGTGGCTCTCATATGGGTCCCTGGTCACACTGGGATCAAGGGCAACGAAAAGGCGGACCAGTTGGCGAAACGCGGTGCAGCTAGCGAATACATAGGACGGGAACCGGTACTGGGAATAGTGTGTTGCAGTGTCGGAATGGCCATTAAAAGCTGGATCCGAACAAAACACCGGAAATGCTGGGAACAAACCCAGGGTAGCCGTCAGGCGAAATCCATTCTGGGGTATACCTATAGGATGGGCAGAGCCACTTGAACTATCATATGCACAAAATGGGGTATAACCCCACGACAGAGTGCAGAAAATGCGGCAGGGATGACGAAACATCCCTGCATGTATTATGCCAGTGCCCGGCATTAGCTAGGCTCAGGCAACAGACCCTCGGGGCCCATTTCATGGAAACAGAGGAAATTGCAACGCCATCAGTGGTCGACATACTGGGCTTCGTCAAGAGGTCTGGATTCGACTGCTGAGAATGAATAAGTAAGGGTGGGCACAATAGGCTTTACAGCTTGAGCGCCAGGGGAGCTCTTCATGGGATTCCCACCCGCATTAAAACTAACTAACTAACCTTTATAACTATAGTTTACATTTACAAGACAATAAAAATAACCAAATTTTATAAAAAATAAAGAATAACCTGCGAGATTTTTACATTGACAGGTGGTTTGCATTGTGCCATTGTTGATTTATCTCTTTCAATCCCGTCGATTTTACAATTTCAATATATATTACAATTTCAAAAAAATAAAAACAGAATTTTATAAACAATAAAAATGAAAACTTTCCGGATTTTTAAAGTTATAGTGCATTTCGCCATCTTTTATTTGCCGCATTCGATCTTGTCGATTTATAAATTTCAATATATTGCACCATAACAAATAATTATTGTTTCCAATATCACTCCAATCTTTTATTTAAATAATAATAATTATCATATTTATTAATTTTTAGACACTACGTTATAAGGTACCAAGTTCAAAAAAAGATATTGTTCCAACTCAATTTCCAAACTGCCCAAATTATTTATCGAAGCCGACAGGGACCATTTGCCGATACATGCTAGAATATACGAAATGCAAAAATTGCAAAAAAGAATTCACTGCGTCTTCTAAAGCAGAATTAACTTCAAACGATGAAGAAAAAACACTCGCTCATCCAAATTCTGTGATCTTTAAAATTGTTAAAATGGTTGAAGACGCGTTTCAAAAGCATTGTAAATATAACAATGTCTTTGACTTAATTATCGATGATTTTCTGAACAAATAAAAAATTTAGATTGTAAATTAGTTTTGAGAAACTTCGAAATCAGTTAAAACTTTATAAAAAAATAACAAATCTACTGCGCTTTGCAGTGATTGCAATTCAAATGTACGGAGTGACGATCGCAGCGCCACTGTTTGCTATTTCCGCCGCAGGCACGAAATTTTACAATGGCGAGGCATACCCCTGGTGGAGGTGGAAAGAAGTGGGATAAGCATGGAGGTATTGATGCATGATATGGGGGGACAAAAGGACAGTATCATGGTGAAAAGGGTTGTTGGGTAAGATGGAGAAGAAGAGAAGGAAGGGGGAAGAGGAATGGAGAAGGAAAGATTGTAAATGGGAGTGGAAGTAGATATAAGTAAGTATAGTAAGTATACCATTAAGCCATTTCGCTTTCAGGGTAGGCGTGACACTACCCGATTCGGGTAGTGTTTCTAGGTGGATATATAAGTAATATATATATATATATATATATATAAGTAATCTGTAAATATTGTAAATAGTAGATAAGTATTAGGTATTAGCCGTGGAGGCAGAGTTTGGCAATGCGAGGCAAAGCGAGAAAGTAGGGACATGCGTGCGAGGCAAGGCAAAGCGAGAAAGTAGGGACATGCGTGCCAGGCGAGGCGAAGCGAGGAAGGCCAGCAGGCCGAAACATAAACGTTTATTAGATAGACTTTAATAGACAATAGACGTTAATAGACGTAGGATATGATGAGATAAAGAAAAGGAGATTGCAAAAGATAGAAGGCAATTTATATTGAAAAAGAGAGGGAAAACTATTGACGTGGATACATGAAGGGTAGGATAAGATAGAAAAGACGGAATTGAAAAGGATAGACGGAAATTTAGATTAACAAAGAGATAGAATGGTATGTATTCTCTATATCTCTTTCTACCATAAAGATTCGAAATCATTCAAAAAGATAGGATCTCTATCTTTTTGCTTCCAGCAGGGAGAAGTGAAAAAAAAATCTTTATAAACATTCAAGTCAATCACTTTGTCGGTACCAAAAAGCTCAAAAAATTGTTTTTGTTGTGCATACTTTGATAAAAACTTAGTTGACAATCGATTTCAATCGAATCATTTTTTACAGAGCAGCCTTATACTGCCAATATTTATGGTTTTTTTAGTCTAGCGTTACAAAAAAAAAAGAAAAGTTGCTTTTTGGAAAGAAGAATCTAAAAATTTATATTAGTTACGATCCCACAAAGAAAATATCTTTAAACAGTTTTTAGAGAAATAAATTATTTGATTTTAAAAAAGAAATTACGTTTAGGTTTAAACAAAGTAATTATTGCATCGAAAGAAAATATTTATTCCGCTCAATTAAATATTTTTATTTGAACGAAGAAATATATATTCATTTGAAACAAATATTTTCTTCAATCAGAGAAATATTTAGGTATGATGAAATAAAAATTTCTTAAATTTGAAATACAAATTTTTAATAAAACAATAAAACATTTCCTTGAACCGAACAAAGAAACGTCGGATATAAACGTATTATTATTTTATTACCTCCGCAATTTAGTCCAGATGAAAAACAAAATGTAATATATTTAATCATTTTTTAAGTTTCTATGAGTAATAAATCTAGCAGGTATAAAAAATGATTAGAATAAAAATCTTTGTCCCTCCAGTCAATTGTAAATGATGTATAAAACCAGTCGACTTTCACGAAATTTTTCATAAATTAGTCTTTATTTCTCTATCGTTATCTCTGCTCGTATCCAGAAACAATGAAGATGCTCATTCTATTCTTTGCCTGCATGGTTTAGCTGAATTTTGCAATTTAGTCTACCTAACATAATATAATATGCATATTTTTAGGAAATATTACATATCCTCAAAGTATCGACCAAAAACCTGTAATGTATGGGAATAAAAAAATTATGATTACACATTACATTAATCTGACTCTCAAAGTTCGCTCATAAACATATAATATGAATTTTATAATTAAAAATTTGAATCTAAAATATTTTTGTAATTAAAATTTTCATTTAGTGCCACGTTTTCAGACTCAAATCTTGCAACATATGGGAATAAAAAATGACAATTATCGCAGTATTCTAGTTAGGATAGGTAAATGATATTATATGATTTATAGTTGTTTTTAATTCAGTTGAATTCCTTTCAGTTGTTTGAATTCTTTGTATTCTTTTGAATTTATTTGAAATGCATGGTTTGCTTTAAAGCGCTTCCAAATTCGTTTGAATTCTTTCAACTTCCTTAAAATCTTCTAAATTACTCTGATTTCCCTGAATTATCTTAATTCCCTGAAATATTTGTTGGCTACTATTTTTCTTTAATTAAAGAAAAAACTTGATTCAAATAAAGCACTGGCTAAAATTTAAGAAATAATTGATTAAACCTCATTATTTTAAACCAAGAAAATTAATTTCTCAAATCAAGTAAAATTTTAATAAAAGAACGCGATTGCGTAAGGTTTTCAGCTTTATTGAAACAATAAAAAGTGAGTCACATTATCGTGCACGATGTTAACTGACGAAAACACAACGATATTCGATGAAACACATTAGCCAGCACCTGGCAAATGGCACGTACACCATTTTATGTTGAAAATAATCCGCAAAAAAAGTTAACTAAATAATTAATAACTGAAATCACTAAAAAATTATTTAATATTTAAAACCATTGAATTTTGTAAAATAAAATTGTTATTTTTTACTATGCCACTGCTGGCATGATAAATTATTACTATTTTATTATTTAGACATTTAATCAATGTTAAGAGATCGACTTTCACCTACTCTACAATGTGTATTTTAACGCATTTTTGTTTGGCCATCATTCACCTCGTTAAATGAATACGATCTTATAAATGATAAATTTGTTGATCGACAATTCATTTCAAGACAAATTTTTTTCAATAAAAATTATGATTATAATATACAATATATAATTATTATACTCATTTAAAAAAAAACGCGGTATATTGTGGTATTGTGAACAATCATACACTCTTTTTTTGAAATTTTAGCAACTCTTTTGATAGGTTTAAAAACCTTTTTTAATTTTCTCTCAAACTTCATTTTTCAAAATAAAAAAATCATTTAAAATTTTCTCACGAATATTAAGAAAATTCTTTTCAATTCTTGTCAGACCCTTCAAACCTTCTAATTTTTCGAAATTATTCAAATTTTTCCTGTTTTTCTCAGAAAAATTGAAAAAATTGCCTTAAAATCTTTCAGATTCTTCTTTGACAAATTTTCAAATGTTTCGGAATCTCTTTAAATTTTCATTTTTGAATCGTTTCAAAACTTCTGAATATCTCTTAAACTTACTCAACTTTTTTCTAAAATTATGTAATATGGTAAAATTGCAAAATTTTGCTTCAAAATCTTTTACACACTTTTTAAAAATTGTAGGAAATAATTAAAAATGTTTTGTGATCTTTTTTCAATTTTCCCTTAGAATTCATTACACCCTGCAAGCTTCCGTTTTCGGTACCGATCGTGAGAGAACTGTTTTGTGTCAAATGTTGGTTTTTTGGCTTTGGTGAAGGGAATCAGCGTGTGTGGATGCAGAAAGGGCAGTGAGTGAGGAGATCAGGGGTAAAGGAAGAAGGGTGAGTGAAGGCAAGGGTGTAAAGTGTGAAAGTAAGTTGTGAGAAAGGGAAATTGGAGCGCGTGAGTTTTGAGGTTAGGAGTAGAAAACTAGTTGCGGGGTAAGGGGTAGGAGAGTAAAGAGCGGAAACGTCGCGGAATACTGGGTAAGGTAGGATACTAGGATGCCGACGGTACGAAGCCCACAATCGGGCGCCAGAGGGCAGGTAAATGATGAAACAAGAGGTGAGGTGGTTGAGAGCGCGGTTAGTTGGGAGAAGGGGGATATTGACAGTAGCTGTGAAGAGACGTTAGAGACGCCGACCAGGGTTTCGACGCCAGAGCGAAGGGATTCAGGTACGGGCCAGCAACGCGGGAGGCCCTCTAACCTACAGCGCCTTAACAAGCTAGGCAGCGCGGGTTCGAATAGGAGTTTGGACGAATGGCGAAAAAAAGTGAGCGCGACCAGTAGTGAAGGGGAAGAAAAAAGAAAAAGAGAGGAAGGGGACGATGTAGAAAGGGACAAGGAAATCAAGAAGGTTAGGACTAAACTCACTAAACGGAAAACACCAGAAAGAGATAGGGGGGACGGAGGAATTTTTGAAAAATTAGAGGCTCTCATAAAAGGGTTCAGAGAGGAAACAAGGAAGAGACTGGATGATATGAATAGGGATATGAATAGGCAGGGGAAAGACGAAAGGGGGGAAGTGAGAAAAGTAAGAGAAAAGTGAGAAGAGTGGGATAAACTCTGGAAAGAGGAGAAGGACAAGGTATGGGGTAAATTAGAGAGCATAGAGAATAGACAGAAAGAGGATGACGAAAAGAGAAATAGTCAGATAAAACAGTTGGAAGAAAGGGTAAAGAACTTAGAAAGGAGGAATGAGCATATGGGGAAAGAAACAGAGGGTGCGGAAATAGGAGAAGGGAGTAGTAGGAACGTGCAAAATGAGAATGAAAGATTAAAGAAGAGACTAAGTGACATTGAAAGGAGATTGGAAGGGGAAGAAAGGGCAAAGAGAAAAAATAACATAGTAGTTAAGGGATTGACAGTAGAGAGTGAAAAAGGGGAAGTGGAAATCAAAAATCTTTTGAGAGATATTGGAGTTCAGGTAAGGGTAGAAGGAGTTAAGAGAATAGGTGGGACGAAGGAAGGAAAAGAAGGAATGTTTATAGTAAAAGTAGGGAGTGAGGACGAAAAAAAGAAAATTATGGAGAACAAAAAATTATTGAAAGGAAGAAGGGAAAGAATTGAAGAGGATTTGACTTGGAGGGAGAGGAAAAGGAGATGGCAGATAGAGCAGAGGGCATGGGTTGAGAGGAAAAAGGGGCGCATGGTATGGATAGGGAGAGACAGATTATGGATAAATGGGGAGGAATGGTTCTGGGACGAGGAATTAGTAGAAATAAGGGAAAAGGGAAAAAGAGTTAAGAAAGGTAGAAAAAAGGAAGATGCAAAAGAGGTTAGAGATCAAACAGAGGGGTTTCCAAAAAGCAAGGCGGAAGAAAAGTGAGAAGGATAGGTGAGGGAAGGGAGGATAAAAACGTGAAAATAGCTTTCTGGAATGTTTCAGGCTTGAAGAACAAGAATGAAGGTTTTTTGCGGGAGTTAGAAAAGTGGGATGTGATTATGATGAGTGAAACCTGGGTCGATGAGAAGGATTGGAAGGGGATGAAAAGGAGGTTACCTAAAGGTTATGTGTGAACAATGCAAGAAGAAAGAAAGGAACACGTTAAAGGTAGAGGGATGGGCGGCATGGTCTCAGGGGTGAGAAAAGAATTGTCAATAAAAGGGAGAATAGAGGAGGACAGGGAGGAAAAGGATGGTACAATGGTAAGAAGGATAATAATTGGAAAAGTCAAAATAGCGGTGGTTTGTGTATATAGAAGAAGAAGGGAAGAGGAAGGTTGGAGAGTAATAAGGAGATGGATGGAGGAAAAGAAGGAAGAGTTGGTTTTGATAGGAGGTGACTTGAATGCCTGGACTGGCGAGCAAGGTGGAGGGACTTGGGATGAAGAAAAGGAAACCTACATAAGGAGCTCCAAACATAGAGAGATAGACCGGGAGGGGAGGAGGTTACTAGACGTAATAGGAGAAACAGGATGGTTTATTTGTAATGGCAACATGAAAGAAGATGAAAAAGGAGAGATCACATTCATAGGTAAGGGAGAAACAGTAATAGACTACATCCTGGCGGAAGAAAGAATGAGGAATATGATAGGCAGTATGAGTGTGGGGAATGAGATAGGGTCTGAGCACTTCCCAGTAATAGCTACACTGAAAGGTGGCGTCCATAAGCGCGGCAGAGGGAGAAAGGAAAGAGGGGGAGAAAGGAACACGAAAATTGGACTCTGGGGGGTAGATAAATTAAAAGAGTTTAAACAAAAAATGGAAAAGCAGAATGTTAGGTATGAAAAGGAGGAGGGAGTAGACTCGTTAATTGAAAGGTTGAAAGGGTCGATTGAGAAGGTAAGGGATGAGGTAGGTACAAAAGAAGGAAGAGAAGAGGGAAAGAGTGGCTGGTGGGACGAGGAATGCAGGGAGAGTAAAAAGAGAATGAAAGAGTGTGTAAGAAAATGGAGGAAAGGAGAAATAGAGAAGGCGGAGTACAACAGGAGAAAAAGAGAACATGAAAGGATGCTGGAAAGGAAAAAGCAAAAGGGAAAGGAGAAATACAAGGGAGAAGTAGAAAAAGCGATCAAAGAAGGTAGGGTCTGGGATGTGATAAATAGGGAAAGAGGAGGAAGGAAGGGCGTGAATGAAGAAATAGAAATGGGCGAGTGGACGGATTATTTTAAGGGTCTGTTAGGGGGAGAACAAAATAGGATGAAAGGGGAAAATAGAAGGATAGTCCAGGGAGAAATGGAGGAAGGGAACGAAATAACAAGAGAAGAAGTGGATCAGGCGATAGATAGACTGAAAAGAAACAAGGCTACAGGAGAGGATGGTATGGAGAACGAAGCAATAAAGTATGGAGCAGAAGGGATTAGAGAAGGGATCTGGAAGATCTGCAACAAGGTCTGGAAAGGTGAAGGGTAGCCGGAGGAGTGGATGACAGGGCTGGTAGTACCGCTTGTCAAGAAAGGGGAGGGTAAGAAGGTAGAAGAGTACAGAGGGATCACTCTCATGCCAGTGGGTTATAAAATATACGCAGAAATTCTAAGAAAAAGGTTAGAGAATCAGATAGAAGAGAAACAAAGTATTCCACACAATCAGACGGGATTTAGAAAAGGGATGGGGACAATAGATAACATTTACGTACTCAACTACTTGGTTAACAGAAACTTAGGGAGAAAAAAAGGGAAATTAGTCGCCTTGTTCGTAGATTTTAAAGCAGCTTTTGACTCAGTAAATAGAAAAGTTCTATGGCAGGCAATGAAAGAGAGGGGAATAGAAGAAGGGTTGGTGGAGAGGATAAAGGAAATGTTTACTGGAACCAGGATTAGGGTGAAGATAGGGGGGGAAAGGGGGAGGTTTTCTGGACAGGAAGAGGTCTAAGGCAAGGGTGCCCGTTGAGTCCGCTACTATTTAATATGCTGCTGGCAGATTTAGAGGAGAAGCTAAAGGAGAAAGGGAAAGGGGGGACGATTTTGGGTAATAGCAAACTATATTCTCTAGCATACGCGGACGACGTAGTTCTATTAGCAGACGATGAGATGGGGATGAACCTAATGATAAGAATTTTCGAAGAGTATGTGGCAACAAAAGAACTGACGGTGAACGTAGGGAAGACCAAGGTGATGTTCTTCAGAAATAGAAAGTCCAAAATAGGTTACGTTTGGAAGATGAACGGACAAACAGTGGAAAGTGTGGAGGAGTTCTGTTACTTAGGTTTTTGGTTTGAGGCAGGAGGGGGAAATGAGGTACAGGTGAGGAAAAGAATCGAATGTGCGAGTAAAGTAATGGGCCAAGTATGGGGTATAGGAAAGAGAAGGTTCAATGACGATTGGAGAATGAGGGTTTGGATGTTTGATGCGTTGGTTTGGGCGGTGTTGTGTTATGGAGTGGAGGTCTGGGGATGGAAGGAATATAGGAAAGTGGAAAGCATGCATGAGAGATTTCTGAGATGGGTAATGGGGGTTAGTTGGAGTTGCCCAGGATACATGTTAAGGGAAGAAATAGGAAGGGAAAAAATGGTAACTAGACAAATTAAGAGAGCCTGGAAGTTTGAAGAGAAGCTGAAAAGGGGAGAAGGGAGCAGAATAGCACAAGTGTGCTTGGACGAAGTTCGGGATAAGGAGACGAGAGGCAATTTGGGAAATTCGAAATGGGAGGAAGAAAGGAAAAAAATGAGGAGGGCTTGTGATATACAAGAAGGGGTACTGGAGTGGGAGAACATAGAGTTAGAGCTATTAGTAAAACAAGGAGAAGAGAGATGGATAAAGATTATGGATTCGAAGTACAATAGATGGTATATGATAGTCAAAGGGTTAGCGGAACCAGAATATTTGCAAAAAATAAAAAAGGAAGACAAATGGAATAGAGTGGTACGGTTTAGAATGGGAGAAGGAGTGAGATCCTGTAGATATTGGATGGATGAAGAGGACAATCTGTGCAGAGTATGTGGATACGAAATGGAGTCATGGGCACATGTGTTAGAGAGGTGTACAGGAGAGGAAGATGGACAGTTGAGTGTGGATGAGTGTGTAAGAGGGATTTTGGATGGTAATGGACAGGGAGTGACGTGGATGAAAAAACTGGAAGAAGTGAGAGAAAGCAAGGGAGCAGGGCAGAGCCAAACGGGTAATCCTGTCTAAAAAAAAGTAACTAGCAAAAATTTTAAATTTTTAAATCGGTAAAAATGTATTTGATCGTAAGAGAAAACGGAAGCCCTGGAAGATCGCTCATTTTTAGACGTTTAAGAACCAATAGTATTAATATTATTGTTATTTTAGGTAAAGCGAAACATTCGAATATAAGCAGCGGTGAAGTTAGGTTAAGGATGAAATGAGCACGTCGGAGCAAAAGAAAGACTCCGCAGAGCCGTGAGGAAAAACGAGACAAGTACCGTTAGAGAGAGAAACTCTTACGCAGAATGCCTGAAGAGTAAGACAGCGCAACGATAATTGTCTCGTTTTTCCTCTCGACTCTGCGGTTGGTGATAGGGTCAAAATACTTTCCCCACCCCAACATGCGTTTGCTTGTGCTTATAAAAGCATCAGTATTTTACTAATCCAAGTAACTTAGTCACTTGGAAAAAGAAATAATTATTATTAATTTCAAATAAATTTTTAGTTCTTATTAATACGGTTGCAGATGGATTTGATCAACTAGAAAAGGTACTAGAGATATTAAAAAGCAAAAATTTCTCAATAAACATCTCAAAATGCAGGTTCTTTAAAGAGAAAATAGATTATCTAGGCCGGGAAATATCAAAGGAAGTGGTACGCCCTGGGCAACGTAGAGTCGATGCGTTTATGAAGACTGAGTCACCGAAGAATGAGTGTAGTTCCACCGACCAAGCTTCGGCGCGGTGGCGTCGCTTATACGTGAGTGGCGCGGCGTATCCAAAGGCTTAGAGGTGGAGGGGATACGCAGGAGTAAGCGAGGAGTCCGAGAGTGGTTCCCCCTTCTCTTTCCAACCTATGTATCCCCTCTACCTCGAAGCCACTGGATACGCCACGCCACTCACGCATAAGCGACGCCACGCTGCCGAAGCTTGGTCGGTGGAACTGTACTCAATGTAAAGCAAGTACGGCAGTTTCTTGGTCTTGCCAGATTTTTCCGAAAGTTTATAAAAGACTTTGCAAAACGGGTAGCGCCTTTAACTAATTTTTTGCGTAAAAATGTACCATGGAAATGAGGAAAAGAGCAAGAAAACTCAGCACAAGAAATAAAAGATCTTATCATTACGACTGGTTTTATTTATTTTTGATCCATGTCTTAAACCCGAGATGCATACTGATGCAAGCTCCATCAGGTTAGGAGCTATGTTGATTCAAAAAGCTAAAAACATTAATCACGTTGTTGCCTATTACTGTAGAAAAACGTCACCGGAGGAACAAAGATATCATTCTTACGACTTGGAAACTCTCCAAGCGTTAGAGGCGTTAAAAAAGTTTCGGGTGTATGTATTAGTTATCGAGTTCACTGTGGTGACTGATTGTAGCGCTATCCGAGCGACGGCCCTAAAGAAAGATCTGCTTGCGAGAGTCGCTCGTTGGTGGGCTTATTTATAGGATTTTAAGTTTAGTGTTGTTTATCGACCAGGTACTCAAGTCTCACATGTAGACTATTTTAGTCGAAATCCTATCGAATGTTTGGCTGTTGATATCACTTCATGCGAATGGATAAAGGTCGCTCAGTTGCAGGACGATGACATTAGAATAATCAGGGATATACTCGCATCAGGCGACGTTCAGCCTAATGTAAAACAATACTTTGATCAATATGATTTAAAGAGGGGAGTAGTTTTCTGTAAAACAGAAACAGGGAATAAGTGGCTTGTTCTGCCGGCAGCTCGATGGAATATCATTAAAATGTGCCATGATGATCAAGGTCACTTTGCTTTAGAGAAAACTATTGAAAGAATTAAAGAAAATTATGGGTTCAAGGGAATGCGGAAGTTCGTGGCCAAATATTTAAATGCGTGCTTAAACTGCTTATACTACAAATCTACGGCCGGTAAAAAGCCTGGGTTTTTGGACCCCATAGAAAGGATAGCCATACCATTCCACACGTTACACTTAGACCACATTGGACCCTTCAAGCGCAGTGTTCACAAAAACACTCAGACTTTAACTATCGTTGATGGATTGACTAAATTTTGCATTATCGAGCCAGTACGGAATACAAAAACTAAATATTTCATCAAGGCTCTACTAACTCTCTTTGCTTTATTCGGAGTACTTACACGAATAATTTCAGATCGCGGAACTGCATTCACCTCGCACACCTTTGACACCTTCTGCAAAAAATATGGTATTAAACACGTATTAAGGGTGTTGGATAAACGACTTAGAAAATGGCCGACTAGCTTTGAAATTTTTCAAAGTCCAAATCCCCAATTTTTCCGGCACTGGAAAAGTGTATATTTAATTTTAATTTTTATTGAGATGAAATTAAATTATACATACGTGTACTGTAGTGGTCTCGCAGTCGATACAATATAGTAAATTGTTGATGGGAAAAAGTTTCGTCTGAAAATATCTCATAAATGCCGAGGGAGCAGACGAAAATTTAGAAAGAGATGGTCGATAGGAGAAGCCACGATTGCCAAAACTACATTTTCTGCACAACACCGACACTTTTCACAAAATCAGAGGGAAGAGCCAAAATCCTAAGGCTTTATTATTCCTTACTATAAAAAGAATTTCATCATTTCTTGCGGTATACGGCGTGAAAGTGGAATCTTGGGACGATATAATTCAGGAGAAGAGAGATCGAAAATATGACGTCAGAGCATCAACACTTTTCACGAAATCGAAGGGAAGGCCCAAAATTCTAAGACTTTATTCTTTCTTATTATTATAAGCATTTGATCATTTATTGTGGTAAACGACGTCAAAGTGAAATCCTTTGGAAATAAATTCATGATGGAGAATTTCCTTAGAGATCCATTTGTCGGCCACTCTTGTAACTGCATTATTATCAACCGCTGCAGGAAATCTGAGATGATAATTATTTTTCTCATTGAATTTAGGAAATTCTCCATCAGCTCAGATTTCCTGCAGCGCTTGATAATAATGCAGTTACAAGAGTGGCCGAAAGATGGATCTCTAAGGAAATTCTCCATCATGAATTGATTTCAAAAGGATTTCACTTTGACGTCGTTTACCAAAATAAATTATCAAATGCTTATAATAATCAGGAAGAATAAAGCCTTAGGATTTTGGCTCTTCCCTCCGATTTCGTCAAAAGTGTCGGTGTTGTGCAGAAAATGTAGTTTTGGCAAGCGTGGCTTCTCCTATCGACCATCTCATTCTAAATTTTCGTCTGCTCCGTCGGCATTTATGAGATATTCTCAGACGAAACTTTTTCCCATCAACAATTTACTAAATTGTATCGACTGCGAGACCCCTACAGTACACGTAAGTATGATTTAATTTCATCTCAATAAACATTAAAATTAAATATACACTTTTCCAGTGCCGGAAAAATTGGGGGTTTGGACTTGGACAAATTTCAGAGCCAGTCGGCCATTTTCGAAGTCGTTTATCCAACACCCCTAAATGCAGTAGCTACCCCACGAGCTAATGGCCAGTGTGAAAGGGTTAACCGAACTGTACTTGACTCTTTGGCAATTACCTGTGCAGGAGAAGCGGAAGACACTTGGGACCAGAATGTGAAGAAGGTTCAGAGTGCTCTAAACAATACCACGAACCGCAGCACATGAAGTACCCCAGCAAAGCTTCTATATGGATTTCAGCCACGGAGTATGTCCGATGCGACATTATTATCTGCGATTCAGGAAACTTTGGATCAGGTTGATCTTCAGGAAATTCGTGATAAGGCTAAAAGCAATACTGACGAAGAACAAAAGAGGCAGAAGAAATCTTTTGACGCAAAGAGGTTCGAGCCTCCCAAGTACCAAGTAGGTGATGTAGTCATGTTGTAGTCCAAATCAGCACCAGCGACGGGAGACAGCCGGAAACTGAATGACAAGGCCAAGGGTATGTTCAAGGTCAGGGTAGTATTGCCGAATGATTGCTACGAAGTCGAGGATCTTCGCGATATGAAAAAGACTCCGGGCCAGAGAACGGTGGCGGCAGTGGACCAGCTAACTCCGCGGGTCATCTTTGATGCTACGGCGTAAAACTGGTAAGGCTGTAAAATGTTATCTGGTGATTGCAAGGCTTGTAAAGTCTGGGCCGAGTCACAAGTTCTGGCGTTTCCTACTGGTCAAGGAAAACGTGGGCTTTACTTGTGGCTTAGGCTGGACCATTTTATAGGATCGCGAGTCGGAAACTCTGGCGTGTTTCCCCTGGTCAGGGTTCACGTGGGCTTTGTTTCTCGGCAGAGGTCCAGACCAACGGTCAGGTTCAGTAGCACGAGGCAAAATATGACGAACGATAATAGTAGAACTGTACTGGATAATATCCGACGTAAGATAGTACTCGGATTATACAAGTAGTAGTACTGACAGACCGAAACCCAGAATATTACCCTTCCTATTTTTTCCCTCAATGATAATGAGAGTGGAGACAATGGGCTCCTCAATCAGAATTGATCACTCTGATAATAGGGGAACGGTTGGACCACAATCATTGTCAACTTAGTAAATTAAAACTCTAGTAACACTGAATTTTTGTATTCTTTCAGAAGAACACAGACATCATATTGTATCTACGTCGAGGACGACGTAGATTTCAGGAGCGGCCGAATGTGAAGACCTAAATATTTGACCTGCTGGAAAAGTCGTAAACGCAGAGGGCTAGCTGGCGTCAAGCATAGACGAAATGCGTTGCACAGATTTCTAGAAAACACATGGCTAGTTAAGACCCAATTTCTCCTTGAGGGTTGGAGAGGCCGTAACTCGACAGCCCTTGTTTGGGGTCTTTCGTCCTGAGCGGTTGCCTTGACATATTCTTCCAAATTTTCTAAAAGAATACTTATAACTCAAAATTAATATTTTATTTGAAATTGATTGCTACCCGCGTTTTGTAATTGAGACTCTTGAAATATATAGATACTTTAAATTGAAACCCGGAATATTTATTTTTCCTACAAATATCTCTTTAAAAAGTAGACCCAGAGAAAAGTTAAGCTTCAATTTAATAACTTGTTTCTTCAACTTAATTTTTTCAGTTCAAAGTAAAAGTAACTTTGAAATAATCAAACATTTGTTTAATCTCAAATAATGAAGTTTGTTACCATCTTCAAATAAAATTAATTTTTTGTTAGCTACTATTTTTCTTTAATTAAAGAAAAAACTTGATTCAAATAAAGCTCTGGCTAAAATTTAAGAAATAATTGATTTAATCTCATTCTTTTAAACCAAGAAAATTAATTTCTTACATCAAATAAAATTTTAATAAAAGAACGCAGTTGCGTGTGGTTTTCAGCTTTATTGAAACAATAAAAAGGTAATATTGTGAAACTTGTAGACAGGCTGAGTCACATTATCGTGGACCATGTTACATCACCTCCACCAACACAAGTTCCGGCTTCAAAATGGATAAATAAGAGTTCCTTACGCACCCAATCTATATCACTTTACTTTATTGAATTTAAAAATTAGACTCTTGATGTTTGTCAACTTACAGAAACACAACGAGATTCGATGAAACACAATAGCAAGCACCTGACAAATGTCACGTACACCATTTTATGTTGAAAATAATCCGCAAAAAAGTTAACTAAATAATTAATAACTGACATCACTAAAAATTATTCAATATTTAAAAAAATTGAATTTCTTCAAATAAACTTGTTATTTTTTACCATACTGTTAAGCGATCGACTTTTACCTACTCTACAATTTGTATTTTAACGCATTTTTATTTGGCCACCATTCACCTCGTTAAATGAATATGATATTATAAATTATAAATTTGTTGATTGACAATTTATTTCAAGACAAGTTCTTAAAATAAGAAAATCCTGAATAAGGAAATTCAAGGCAACGCGTTACATTTTTTTCCAATAAAAATTATAATTATTATACTCATTTTTAAAAAAAGTCCCAGTATCTTGTGGTATTGTGAACAATTATAAAAAGCAGCAATCTTTCTCTTGAAACCTTTCGAAATTCTTTCAAAGCTTTTTGAATCTCTTCAATTCTACTAAATATTTCTTGGATTTTCTCGAATTTTTTTTTGATTTTCTAATCTTACCAGATTGAAACATTTTGCTTCAAAACCTTCTACACTCTTTTTTGAAATTTTACGAAATCTTTTGATATGCTTAAAAACCTTTTTTAATTTTCTCTTGAACTTCATTTTTCAAAATAAAAAAATCAGTTAAAATTTTCACACGAATATTAAGAAAATTCATGTCAGACCCTCTAAACCTTCTAAGCTTTAAAAATTATTCAAATTTTTCCTGTTTTTTTTTTTAATTCTGCAAAATTAAAAAACTTGCCTTGCAATCTTTCAGATTCTTGTTTGACATTTTTTTAAATCTTTTGAAATCTTTTTTAATTTTTATTTTTGAATCGTTTCAAAACTTCTGATTTTTTAATATGGCAAAATTGCAAAATTTTGCTTCAAAATCTTTTACACACTTCTTAAAAATTTTATGAAATCATTAAAAATGTTTTGTGAGCTTTTTTTAATTTTCTCTTAGAATTCAGTACATCCTGCAAAATTCAGTTTACCTAAAAAAATTTTAAATCCTGAAAAATTGAAAAAATTGTCTCAAAGTCTTCCACATTCTTTTTCCACATATTTTGAAACATGCAAGCCTTAAAATTATTCTTTTAAAATAAAACCTGAAACATTTAAAATTTTTCCAGAAATCTTGAAAAAAATTCAATCTCCTCAAATTTTTCATAATTATTTTTGTTCGAATAGCGAAATGTTAAGAACAGAATTATTTCCCATTATGAAACAATCATTTGCAATTTAAATTCTCTCTTCTATCTATCAATAATGTTTAGAAAATTTTAGAAATAAATTTTATGATGAATTATAATTATTTATTCCGAAATTTTGATATACAAAGTGGATGGTGCAGAAAATTCATAAATTCAAAATGGTACGTAATGGGGTCGAAATACGCCCCCCCCCCCCCCCCCACATGAGTTTTTTTGTGCTTATAAAAGCATCAGTATTTTGCTAATACAAGCAGTTTAGTCATTTGGACAAGGAAATGATTATTAATTTTAAATAAATTTTCAGTTCTTATTTAAGAAAAAAAATTTGTTCTACCACAGACTATATCTCTAATTAAAATTTCAAAAAGTAACCAAGGAATATCTTCAATTCAAATAAATTTTTCTTAAATTGAAGAAGTCTTTTTCTGAGAGACTGATTTTAAGCATTCTTGAGTAATTTCAAACGGTTTAAAGCAAATAGTAGACTTATATGAAATGAAGTGAGGGGCCCCGAATTTGGGCCCCAACTTTAGTTGCTGTCAAAAAAAGACAAGTTGCTTTAGATAAATACATTATTTCTTTAGAAGAAATAAATTAATTTGAGATTTAATCAAAATAATTATTGCTTGGAAAAGAAGAATTTGTTCCATTCAATTAAATGTTTACTTAAGTAGTAGTAGTAGCTGTAGTAGTGTAGGTATGTTTGATCATTTCTGAAGGTTCTATGAGTAATAACCCAAAAGATAAGAAAAATTCGAAGATCAAGAATCTTTTCCCTTCATTAAACTGTAAATAATCTACTAAAGTAGTCGCTTTTCACGAACTTTTTCAAAACTCAGTCTTGAGATGTCTATCGTTACCTATACCCGAATCTACGTAGAAACTATGAAGATCGTCATTGCATTCTTTGCCTGCATGGCTTTTCTTAGTTTTGCAAGTAAGTGAATCAAACATAATATAATATTTATAATAATAAAAATATCACATATTCTCAAAATATTGACTCTCTCAATTTTTGGTCTACGTTGCCAGATTAAAAACTCCTAACATGTACACTAGGGTGGTCCAAAAATACATTGGAAAAATTTTTTTTAGAATTTTTATGGGGACACCCCCCAAATTTGTTCGAATCCACCCGAAAATAAATCCATTCTTTTTGTTTTGAAAACAAATGATATTTAGAGGTGGCGCAAGCCCCATGACGTTTAACATGTATTTCCCATAAGAAAAAAAGACGTTTTTGTAAATCTTATTCAGAATCCTCAATATTATCTCAATCGAGTTGAAACTCAACATTCCTCTTCACAATTAGCCATAGAATACGAATAAAATATCACTTTTCAAAAACCAACACCATAAGTCTGTTTTATAGGGTCCCAAAGAAACCCCATAAGTGAAAAAATGGGTTTTGCGAGTTTTTGGCGCTAAATATGATTTTTTTGCGGTTTTTTTAATGCGAATTGTTCCTTATACATAAAATATTACTTTATAGTGAAAATTAGATATTTTAATGAATTGTTTAAACAATTTATTATTGTTTTTAGCAATTTTCTCATAGAACGGAGTTAGAAAGACGCGGTTTTTTCACAAATTTTCCATTTGTTGTCCAATTTTCAATTAGAGGGAAGTTATAGTTCCTCAATGTTAACAATAGTGATTGTTTAAACAATTTATCATAATTATTAATAATATTATATTTGAATAATGCTAGAAAGATGCGGTTTTTTTTTAATTTCTGTTTTTTTGTCCACTTTTCATTCGGAGTGAAGTAATAATGAATTCAAGTTAACAAAATAATTTTTTAAACAATTTATTATCATTGTTGATAATATTTTCTTTGCTTAATTGGTAGAATGTTGCGGTTTTTTCTGAAATTTTCAACTGTTTGTTTATTTTTTATTAGGCGTGACTTGATAATTAATTAGATTTAGCAAAAATAATTGTTTAAACAAATTATTATTGTTTATGACTATCTTCATCTATATCGACTGCGCCTGATAGTTGCGGTTTTACGGCAATTTTTACCTTTCTGTCCTTTTTTCACTTAGTGAGGTAATAATTAATTAAAGTTAACAGAAAAGTTGTTTAAACAATTTAATATTGTTTATAACTATCTTTTCTCAGATAAGTGCTAGAAAGTGGCGGTTTTTTCTAAAATCTTTCACTTTGCTTCGCCTGCTTAATGACTAACAATTAATATATAAACATTTGAAATTTGCAATTCCAAGTTGTTCTTTTACGCTTTGCAAAAAACTTCTTGTTGTAATCCGAAAAAAACTTGTACAAAGTCATTTAAAGACCTAGTCCTTCCACCTATTCCTAAGTATTCTATTCTTTGTTTTTGCCTCTTGTGTAAAATAGTTTTTTTTCTTTGAATTAATTTTTATAAGCATTTGGAAAAGAGCAAAAATAATTCACTTAAAACAACAATACCTTTCGAAAAATCATTTTTGTTGTGGTTGACTTATTACTTGTTCATAAATAAAAAGGCGATGCAAAGTGAAAGATTTTAGAAAAAACCGCCACTTTCTAGCACTTATCTGAGAAAAGATAGTTATAAACAATATTATATTGTTTAAACAACTTTTCTGTTAACTTTAATTAATTATTACCTCACTAAGTGATAAAAGGACAGAAAGGTAAAAATTGCCAAAAACCGCAACTATCAGGCGCAATCGATATAGATGAAGATAGTCATAAACAATAATAATTTGTTTAAACAATTATTTTTGCTAAATCTAATTAATTATCAAGTCACGCCTAATAAAAAATAAACAAACATTTGAAAATTTCAGAAAAAAAACCGCAACATTCTACCAAGTAAGCAAAGAGAATATTATCAACAATGATAATAAATTGTTTAAACAATTATTTTGTTAACTTGAATTCATTATTACTTCACTCCAAATGAAAATTAAACAAAAAGCCAGAAATTAAAAAAAAAACCGCATCTTTCTAGCATTATTCAATTATAATATTACTAATAAATTGTTTAAACAATTATTTTGTTAACTTGAATTCATTATTACTTCACTCCGAATGAAAAGTGGACAAAAAACCAGAAATAAAAAAAAACCGCATCTTTTCAGCGTTATTCACATATAATATTATTAATAATTATAATATATTGTTTAAACAATCACTATTGTTAACATTGATGAACTGTCACTTCCCTCTAATTGAAAATTGGACAACAAATGGAAAATTTGTGAAAAAACCGCGTCTTTCTAACTACATTCTATGAGAAAATTGCTAAAAACAATAATAAATTGTTTAAACAATTCATTAAAATATCTAATTTTCACTATAAAGTCATATTTTATGTATTAGAAACAATTCGCATTAAAAAAACCGCAAAAAAATCATAATTAGCGACAAAAACTCGCAAAACCCATTTTTTTACTTATGAGGTTTCTTTGAGACCCAATAAAACAGACTTATGGGGGTGATATTTGAAAAGTGATATTTTATTTGTATTCTATAGCTAATTGTGAAGAGAAATGTTGAGTTTCAACTCGATAGAGATAATATTGAGGATTCTGAATAAGATTTACTAAAACGTCTTTTTTTCTTATGGGAAATACATGTTAAACTTCATGGGGCTTGCGCCACCCCCAAATATCTTTTTTTTTCAAAACAAAAAAAATGAATTTATTTTTGGGTGGATTCGAACAAATTTGGGGGGCGTCCCCATAAAAATTCGAAAAACAATTTTTTGGACCACCCTAAATTGTACACTAGGGTGGTCCAAAACAAATATTTTTCTGATTTTTCAAAGTCGCATCCCCTCATTTTGTGTATTTGGTGAAAACATTTTCCTAATTTTTTCAGATATTAAAAAAAATGTTTAGAGGTAGGGTAAGTCCTTGAATTTTAAAAAGAATCGTCAAAACTTTACAACGATGATGTGAAACTACCATATGAGCAGTACGAAGGATCACAAAATTTTTTTTAAATTCAATTTACGCCCAACTTTGCCAAAACTCACCCCTTAAGACACTAAAAAGCAATTTTTAAGTGTCTTTTCTGAATTTTATGAAAGTAAAATGAAAATTCAAGTGGCAAATTATATAAAAAATTGTATTATACAAATATGAAAATAGTTCCTCAAAATAAACATTTTCCCTCATTTCACCCTTAATAATCCATAAAAAATTCCATTTTCTTTCTTTAAAACTTGTTCTTTCAATATATATATATATACAGGGTGTCCAAAGAGTAACGAAACACCTAAATAATTTTCCAGGCAAAATATTTTTCAAAAAGGTCAAGGTCATTCTTGAAGTAACTTTTAACGAGGAGTTTAGTGGTGACCTTGAATTTTACCTTCAAGGTTTATTTGAAGGTCAACTTTGTTTTTGTGAGCGGGAACCCCTATTTTTGACAACGGAAATCGAAAAAGCGGGAAATTTTACGTCAAAACATGTACTCAGGTCATGGGTCAAGGGTGACCTTGAACTTTAATTTTTTTTATTAAAAATTTTTGTTTGACCTTGAAGGTCAATTTCAAGGTCAAATTTAAGGTCACCACTGGATTCCGCTTTCAAAGTTACTCCAAGAATGACCTCAACGTTTTTCGTAAACACCTGAGCCGCAGCAGTACAGATTGGACCCGCCCCATACCTGGGTCAAGCCTAATATCCTTCAGCTGAAGTTCAAGGTCACCCTTGACCCATGACCTGAGTATATATTTGGACGTAAAATTTCGCGCTCTTTCGATTGCGGTTGTCAAAAATAGATGTTCCCACTTTAAAAAAAAACAAAGTTGACCTTGAAATAACCTTGAAGGTCAAGCTCAAGGTCAAATTCAAGGTCACTGCTGGATTCCTCGTTAAAAGTTACTTCAAGTTACTTCAAAAGTTACCTTGACCTTTTTGAAAAATATTTTACCTGGAAAATTATTTAGGCGTTTTGTTACTTTTTGGACAACCTGTATATATACAGGGGGACCCATTTTAATCTATAAATCCAAATATCTTCTAAACTACCCCATCTACATAAAAAACGGTTCATACAAAAGTTGACCATGACATAGGGGGCTATTTAACTGTACCATTGATTTTGACTCTGAGGTCAATTTTCAAGATCATTTCTAGATCAAGACGATTTTTAAAATGGAAACCCCTATTTTTGACTGCAGATTTGAATAGAGCGGAAAATTTTACGTCATAAATGTACTATGAATATCTTGTTTTTGTGACCTTTGAGAGGACAAAAATCAAGGTCAAATGTCCAAAAAACGATCATATGCCCTTTTTCTGAATTTACTTTTTTATTTTAAAAAATGACGTAGACGTTCATAAACCTTGAAAATACACTTGAAGGTCAATTTACTCAAGGTGGTCGAAATTTGTGTAACTTATCTTGTACTTGTTAAAGGCACCTTTAACGTTGAGATTGATCAGAAAACAAGTAAATTAAAAAAAAAGCTTCTAAGCGCTTTTTGAATAATTGACCTTGATATGACCTTCTACAGATCAAAATGAAAGATTTTAAAATAACAATTTTCACGTTCAATTTCCGGTTCTTTACGAGTCCGCAGTCTAAAATAGGGATGTATATTTTAAAAAATCGTCTTGACTTTTAAATGACCTTGAAAATTGACCTGAAGGTCGAGGCTGACAAGGTGGTCAAGGTAGTTCACACTTTTACAGTTTATCGACTTTTTTAAAGCCTCTTAAACTTTTGCTTTACCCAGAAAACCACGTAAATTCAGAAAAAGGGTATCTGATCATTTTTTGGACATTTGACCTTGATTTTTGACCTCTCCAAGGTCTTTTGGTGAAAAAAATTTCCTAATTATTTGAGATTTAAAAAAAATGCTTAGTGGTAGGGCACGACCTTTAAAGTACCCCAAAGTGTTAAAAATTCAGTAAGTCCTTGAATTGTAAAAATAATCGTAAAAACTTTACAACTATGATGTAGAACTACCATGTGAGCAGTACGAAGCCTGACAAAATTGAAAAACAAATTCAATTTACCCCCAACTTTCCCAAAACTCACCCCTTAAGACACTAAAAAGTAATTTTAAGTGTCTTTTCTGAATTTTATGAAAGTAAAGTGAAAATCCAAGTTGCAAATTATATAAAAAATTGTATTTTACAAATATGAAAAATTATTGCCCCTAAAATAGACATTTTCCCCCATTTCACCCTCAATAATCCATAAAAAATTACATTTTATTTCTTTAAAACTTTTTCTTTCAATATATATATAATATATATTGAACATATGTCTCATCTTCTCATTTTGTGTCTTTTGGTGAAAAAAAAATTTTCTAATTTTTTGAGATTCAAAAAAAAATGTTTAGAGGTCAAAATTCAAAAAAGAAACTTAAATTTAAAAAAATTTTATTCAATTATTAAGATTCCATGAAAGTCAGTATAAGAGGGGTTTCTGGGACACAGAGCAAAAATTTGGTGTACAAATTTCAAAAATGCAAAAATTTCAAAATATGACCCGAAATTTGAATACTTTATTTATGTGGTAGATTTATACGAAAGACAATACGAGCGGTGTTTACGGGGCACAGAATAGGAGTTTCGAATCTAAATGCAAAAATTCCAAAATTTGACTCAAATTTTGAAAAATTTATTTATTTCCCAGATTTTCATCAGAGTCATTATGAGGGTGGTTTTCGGGGCACAGAAGAGGAATTTGGCATTTGGCAATAATTTCTTTCTTTTTTGTGAATATATTTTTCTGAAATGAAACAGATATATTTGTAAAATTGATATCTCTCTTTAATTCCATATTGGTTTAAACAAATTATTATTGTTTACAACTATCTTCTCCCACATTAATGCAATTTTTCCTGAAATTTTTAACTTTTTGTCCACTTTTCACTTAGTGAGCAAGTTAGAAAACATAATTATTTAAACAACTGATTTTAAAGTGAATTATTTTTCCCCTTTTTCCAATGTTTTAAAAATAATAATTTAAACAAAAAGGCTACGTTATAGTAGAGATAAAAAAAATTAATAGAATAATTAGAAGGAGGTCGGAGGAGGAGGTCTGTAAATGACTTGTAAACATTTTGTTTTGAATTACAGCACGAAGCTTATTGCAAAGCGTCAAAGAAAAATTTTGAATTGCACATATTTTTATATTAGCCCCCCTCTCCTTTCCTGGAGAAAACAAGTCTCGTCGATGATAATATACATGTATAAAGATTAGAAAGACCTCAAGAAAGTAATTAATTGATTAGAACATCTCACGGGACAAGGTAGACGTTCTGCAGTCGGGAAATTAGTTCCGGTACTCTGTTTCCAATTGTAATAAATATTATTTCTGACTTTCGACTCTAGTAAGAAGGGAATTCGAGTCAGATGTCGATTTTAAAAATATCTGTTTCATTTCGGAAAAAAATATTCACAAAAAGAAAGAAATTTTATACAAAATGATTCACTTTAATGTTCATTTCTTATACAATTAATAAACATAAATTCTAATAATAATAATAATAATAATAATTAATATTATTGATAATAATAATTCTTCTTATAATAAATAAACATAAATTGTCTAAACAGGACTTCTGGTTCGGTGTGAGATTGAGGTAGACGTGCTGGAAGTGCCGGAGTAAAAGTGGAGGTTTACCGATGAGAAAAGTTGGTGTGAAGTGTTGAAAGGTTGAAAGAACGGTGAGAAAAAAGGTTAAGGTGTTGTGGAAGTGAAGGCAAGGAAAAGGAAAAGGTAGTTGAGGAGAATTTGGAAAGAGAAAAGTGGCACGTGTAGAGATCTAGGTTAGGAAACCGAACCGGAAAGTCGGGAAGGCAGCGACGCCTAGTGGAGAAAAATGTAAAGTGGCAAGCTGGTTACGGAGATTTGACTCGAGTGTTAAGGAGGGAAAAGCTGGTGGGAGAAGCAGATAGGGCCAGTTGAGGAAGAGTGGTTGTTCTGACAACAGGTAGTGAAAGCAAGTGAAAGTGACGGGCTAGTGGGAGAAAGTGAGGATGAGCGACGTAATGAGTAACGAAGGGAGAGAAGGCGTCGGAGAGAGCTGGAGGGAGGAGCTGCGGAAAGAATTGAGAGAATTCAAGCAGGAGATGAGAGAAGAGTAGGAAAAAGAGACTGCGCAGGCGAGGCGAGAAAGAGGACGGGATAGGGCAGATCTGGAAATGACTTTGGAGAAGATGAGAGAGGAGATCAGAAAGCTGAGCGTGTGCCGTAGTATGGAGATGGGAGCACAAGAGTACTGTGAGGTGGGATGTCAAACGGGAGAGGAGCAGGGGACTTGGAGAGACCAGCCAAGAAAGCTGAACGAAGAGGAACTGCAGACAGAGAGAAGAGAGAATGTGGAGAGGGAGAAATCTTAGAGTGCTGGGGATGAAGGCAGATGAGAATGAAGTGACAAATCTGGCGGGAACACTAGCAGCCTGGATACCAAAGGTTCCGAAAATTGAGAAATCATGGAGGATTGAGGGAGGAAGAGTCCGAAGGCTGAAAACGGCGGGAAATAAATTGGAGATAGTCAGAAGCAGCAGCAAATTGAAGGGATCAGGTCTGTGGCTGGAGAAGGACTTAACAGGGGAGAGGAGGAGATTCAATTTTGGCTAGGTAAGGAGAAGAAGAGACTCGAAGCAACAGGCTTGAAGGCGTCAATAAGAAAACTAGAGGCGAAGGTGGGAAAAACGTATTGGCAATGGAGCGAGGACATGGGAGAAATGGAGGTGACAGGAATAGAGGGGAGAGAAGAAGAGAAGAAGAGCCTCGAGAGAGAAACCCGAGAAGAATAATGTGTGTGAAGGGGAGTGGAGTAAGGGTGTAAAACGGGATGAAGGAGAGGGGTCGGTTTGAGAAGTGTGTGAATCAGTGGGGAAATAGAAAGATAAACAGAAGCTAGAGACGGTAAGGAATGAGATGAATGAGAGGGAAAGAGTATACAGAAGTAAGATAGGAAATGAGTTTGGAGAGGATGCACAGTATTGCTATTGGGTTATCAACTGGGAATTATAATTAATCAGAGGTGGGGGAGATGGAAGTGAGGAGAAATGGGCAATTTTGTAATTGTCTAATTTTGTAACTGACGGGTATTGTGAGGGATGAAGTTGTCTGGGAGAGAAGATTATTGTTGAATGGTAAGAAGGGGAGAGGGCTTCCATTTGCGCTTGCATAGATTAGGTAACAAATGTATGTATTAGTGTATTGGTTTATGAAGACTCCAAAACCCGTAAAAGGGAGGAGTATAAATAAAGGCAATGACATAAATTGTCTAAACAATAATGTTTGTTTAATTTTATTAATTATTACCTCGCTCTGAGTGAAAAGTAGACTGTTGAAAATTTCAGATGAAACCGCAACTTTCTAGCATTATTCAAAGACAATATTATTAAGAATAATACTAAATTAATTGAACAATTATATTTGTTAACTTGAATTATTCATCAGTTATTTTTTCCGTGTACAAAAATCTGATAAATGTGTTGTTTTTTTACAGTAGTCGGTGCTATGGAGGTTTCAAATTCTGGAGGTGAAGTTGTTCCAGGTGATGTTATTCCAGATCATGTTATTCCAGATCAAAATCCTTTTCGTATACCTCTAGGTAGCATAATTTATGTACAAAAAATGTATGTTGTCAACCCTTACTATCATCTTCGTGGATTTCTCCTACCTTACACACCAAGGAATGCAACATACAACCGGGAACATGATCATCCAACTGGGCACGCTCTGGTAATACTTGATGATGGCCGTTCTTACTTTGCACGCCTCGATAGCCGTAATGACCATCTGTTCGATATCGATGTTGAAACTTCTGGTCGTCTATATCGCTGTTTTATAAGTAGACCACATATGAATGGTTTGCAAGCATTACTTCTTCCGCCTGATCTAAGACGTCCCGATGCACCACCGCTCGTTCAAGTCATAACGCCAGGAAGGAATATTGTAGGATCGTTACAAATCTCACAACATGCTATCAATATATTTTCGTAGCTATGTTCGATTCTTTCAAAAAGATCGATCCATTAATGGATCTTGAATCGGATCGATTATAATCATTTCTTTTCTGTATAATAAAATAATTATCAAACTCGACTTCTGTTTGTTTAGGAATTTAATTGCAAATCAGAAAATAAGTTAAATCAAATTACCTCGAAGGATTCTTCGTTATATTTACTTGAATAAATGCCACAAAAGTCAAAGTGACCTACATCACTGAGAAAAATGGATTATACGAACTGTATAATAGAATTAAAGCTAAAGCGACTATCTCTAGAAGAGTAAAAAACAAGAGGTTCAAATCGATCATCTCAGAGTTTCGACTTGGTCATCTCGGACGGTGGACTCACGCGTCATAGAGAGTCGAACCGATCATGAGAGATGGTGGAACTGACCATTATAAAGGGTCGAATCGCTCATCGGTCGATTTGATTATCCTACATTTTCTATATTTGTTGTCCTTTCCCTACTTATTCCAGTCTCTCTCTTATAAGAGATTGGGAATTATAAAAATAAGTGGAACCTATAAAACCTGAAAAATTATATGAAAAACATGAATTCTGAAAGCATTTTTTATTCTTCGTGCAGAGTGAGGTCTATGAGACATAATTTGATATGCAAAAACAGTGCACATTGACAATATATTTTTGGAGCACGAAAGGCTAAGGACACGGCACGGTGTCACACTGAATTGTAAGATTTCAAACATTGAAGTGAATTCAGAAACCAATATCGCACATCTCGTTAATATCTCCATCATCAATGAATGCTGCAATTTTTCGCACGTTTTCAGTTTGAAACGACACGGTGACAACAAATTGATAGCTGAACTTCCAGTCACGCCTTTATCCTAAATCCCTTGGAAGCATCAAAATTGACGTTCTCTCTTATATACTTCACTCTCCACGCATATTCGAAATATCAAAAAGCAGTTTAAACTTGTTAAAAATATGTTTAGGTTCAATAAACAGCAAATATGACGCTGAACGGCTCAATGACATTCACTCACTCCGAAATTGCTCTGAACCACGGTGCTCCCAACTCTCATATCCTTTCACACTGCGTCGACAACCGGATTGGTTGAGGCTGGCGCGCTAATTTGAAATGATGAAATGTGAAAAGCAATTTTAAACAGCAAACAATAAGAGTAAAGTTATTAGAAATAATTCTTTGCTCACAGGAAGAACTTGTAAAGTAAAATTTAAATTATTTATTAGATTTTTTTCCTAAAAATAAATGATAGATTTTAATTTTCAAAGAAAGGAATATATTTTTCATCTTAAATATGAATTTGCAATCATTTCCAGATAACAATCGTGCGACGCACGCTTCAAGCACGCGTGCGAGTCGCACGATGCGACCCATATCGCACGCAAATGGCAAGCACATTCCGCGATAGAGTGACGGATAAATGCGTGCGTGCACAATGAAGCTCATTCAGCCATCACTCATATTTCGTCGTAGTCCTTGCTGAATAAATATGAACAATATGTTAATAATATTTTTTATTCATCAAATTCGGTTCAGTTGAATCAAATTAATATCGTATTTCAAATGATTTATGTATTTATCTTATTTCAAATGATATTTGTACCTGTATTGTGCATGCGCAATTGTCAAACTTCACGGTTCACCGAACATCGTTGCCGTCAGTGAGGTTATGTGAGCGTCATGTTGTAGTGTACACTAGTGCTTTTCCAGTAGTTAATTGTTATAAAATTTCAACGAAATCGATCATTGCGATATTATTCTTCGTATATTTGAGCCTTAATTAATGTTTGCGTGCCACGAATTGTGCTAAAGAAACTGGTAAGTAAAGAAAAATATAAATATATATTTTCGTTTAAATGGCAGAAAATTAAAAGTTAGGTCAAATAAAATCTCACTTTTTCCACGTGTATATATGAAAAAACATAAAAAAGCATAAAATCATTTGCAGTTTTAGCATGCCCTTGTAGAAAGAAAGGATAGACACGATTGGGATCGTTTAAAAACCATCTTTGCAGAAGGGATGCACTTCATCGACACGCGTGCGACTAGCACGACGTGCGACGCATATGTCACGCATATGCGGACACATCTGTTTGGTGAACTGCGTGACACGCGTGACGATTTATTCGCACTCATGCCTGCACCGTGCGTGGCACCGTGTGCGCATATTGTTATCTGGGTTCCTAATATTCTTATGCACTTCACATTTATTATTTGTTGTAAACATTTGACTTACACATTTATTCATTTTAAATAAACACACCAACGGTAACTAATCAGGTTGGCCCTGCGCTCTTCCGTGGATGGTCGAAATAAGTGAAAATAAAATGATCGTATTTACCATCCCGAAAGGATACTTCGATTATCCCTGATAGTGAGTCTGACCTTCTCAAAACACTCAGACTGGCCATAAAATAAGAGTCTCCCTGACTATGTCGAAAATAGTCTTATGATAACCACTTTCCTGCTTATTGTGTGTTTAAAAAATTGAAATTTGTTTCCAGTTCTACTTCCGAGCTCGTCTATCAAAATTTTGTACAGGTTTATAAATACGTTTGCAAAAATTATTATATCTATTTGAGGTTATCTAATGGACCAGGATTCTAATATGGATATTTGATTTTAAAATCTTGGATTATAGATTTTATTATCTCAGATTATGAAGTTTAGTAATCCCAGATATTATCCTGTAATACCTATTTCTTAATATCTATAGATTGTAATTCTAATAATCTGGATCGCTGTCCCATAGTTAATAGTACAAGATTATATCCGGTAACATATTTTTTATTACCGGTTATAATCCATTTTTCTCAGTGAATATAGCAAAATTGCAAAAGCTTTGGAAATTGGACAAATCATTCAGAACTTTTTTATGAAACTACAAAGTAACCCCACACATAATACGGAAGCTTATGTTGTTATGTCAAAACATTAATTTTGTGCCGAAATAAATGTTTTCAAAAATCTCAATAATGTGCGCAGATGTATATTTTTCAAACGAACTTTCACTTTTTTAGGAAATATTTCAAATTGGTCTACTTCAGGAATTAAATATACTATACTTAGTGTGGAACTTGTTTCAAAACAGAGTTTGAAATCAAATTACTAGTGTTAAAATAGTTCTAAGAGAACAACCAACATCTTTTCGAAAATAGGAAAACATTAGTAATATTTTTTTTTTTTGCAAATACTGTAAGAGATTCAACATACTAATTTCCAAATTCATTCACTTACTCCACATTGTGAATGCACATTTTTTGATAATTTTATAATTGTGGCTTGTAGAGGAGCGTAGACTTATGAAAAATATATTGTTTATAAGGCGTTTTTTCCTCTCAGAATAAAAATTTGGTAAAATTTGTCTAATTACTAGTGAAATGAAAACAAATTGCTTGGTAAGGAAAAGTAAATTTATTTAGGACTGTATAAAATATTATTGAAAAAGGTATAAGCATGTAAAGCGGGAAAAATATAAAAGTTTAATAAAACGACGGCAAATGTAACATTTTTAACTATATTGCAACAATAAGAAGGCCATATTAAGAAATTGTTAACGTGGTCTAGTCAGTTTCCATTTTCAAAATATTTCGTTCTGATTTATTGAAGAAAGGTCCTCACGCGCTACTTTTTAACAGATTTCTGTTTTTAATTTAAAAAAAAATCAGTTGCCTATATTCCTATTTTCCCATAGAAAATTGCAATTATTCAGCAAAATTTGTAAAAATGATTTGCCTAAATAAGTTTATGTTAAATTTATAGCTTTTTTTACTTATGCAAAAGATACTTCAAAGTCTCTCTAAATCAAAATTAGTAAAATTCATTTAATTACTAGTGAAATTTTACAGATTTGATTAGCGAAAATTGAGCCACCAAAGATTAGTAGAAAACTACTAATTTGATTAGTCGAATTATTTCCTAATTCTAGAAGAGAAAGCAACTAATTGCTTGATACAAATAAATAAATTAACTTAGGACTATACATATATAATAATTTAAAAAAAGTTATAAACATGGAAAATGTAGAAAATATAAAATTTCAGTAAAACGACGCAACCTTCTCATTGTTTGAACAAAGTTAAGAAAAACAAGAATTTTCACATTCTCATTGATGAGAATGTAATGTAATCGTCCAAATTTTCCATTTCCAGTTTTTAAATTAATAATAGATTCCCCATTTTTTGCTCCTCGAAATTAAAGTACCGGATTTTTTTGATAAACGAATTAGAAGTTCCAGATTATTTTTCTACTCGGTTAATAGATACACGATTTTTTGACTTATCGAAATTTAAGTACCGGATTTTTTTGCTATTTGAATTCAAAGCCCTAGATTACTTTGCTACTCGGTTAATAGATTCACGATTTTTTTGCTCCTCGAAATTAAAGTACCGAATTTTTTAGCTATTCGAATTCGAAGTCCAAAACTTTTTTGTTACTCGAATAATAGATTCCCGATTTTTTGCTCCTCGAAATTAAAGTACCGTATTTTTTTACTAAACGAATTCGAAGTTCCAGATTATTTTTCTACTCGGTTAATAGATTCACGATTATTTGGCTTATCGAAATTGAAGTACCGGATTTTTTTGCTAAACAAATTTGAAGTTCCAGATTATTTTTCTCCTCGGTTAATAGATTCACGATTTTTTGGCTTATCGAAATTTAATTACCGGATTTTTTTGCTATTCGAATTCAAAGCCCTAGATTATTTTGCTACTCGAATAATAGATTAGCGATTTTTCTGCTCCTCGAAATTGATGTACCAGACTTTGATGCTATTCGAATTCGAAGCCCAAGATTTTTTTGCTACTCAAATAATCCAATACCAGAAACGATTATCTATTGATGGATAGAGGTTTCAAAATCGTACCCTTGCCCGGGTCTAATAAAAATGTTTAATACAGTTTATGAATAATTAATAATTAGTTGGTAAAATTGACGTACTTCAG